>CAKJTD010000054.1:0-141268 GCA_917499995.1 Ichneumon xanthorius | reverse complement strand
CCGATCACAGACACAATACCTGTGCGCGAAGTAAAACCGCGCTTCGACCAAGATCCGTCACCAGACACTGTTAGCACATTCGCGCGATTTTCGGCTTCCAAAGTTTTTTCCTTCTCTTCGTCGGCTGCTTTGCGGATGACGGTCTCGTATATTGTTTTCACTACAATGTGCAGCGTTTTCAGTATGCCATAATACGTGGTGCTATTGAAAGTGGAAGTCAGATCCATCAAAGCGACAAAATTTCTAATTACATGTATGCCGATGCCGAGCATTCGCATAACGAAACAGAAACGGCGGTTTATTTCGTACGCGTTGTTTATTAGCGGACAAGAATTGATCTCGACCGGATCCGAACACGAACACTCAAGACAAATCTTGAAGCCTAAACAGCGAATCGACTTTTTATAAAATTTGACGTCGCTGTTGCACTTTTTACACTTCAATAACTCTTGCAGAGCGCCGAACACCAAGAAAAATTCTACCAAAACATAACTGAATGTTTGGTCGATTTTTACATTGAACTCCGGACTCTTCCTCGATATTTTCGCCGCCGATGTGCTTGCAAACGTTGTATTACTCTCGATAACATGCCGATTCGTTCCTTTAAATCCCCCGGAATTTTTTCTTTTTCTTTCGTATCGCGGATGTGTGCTCCTTGAGCCTTTTCTATCTTGAGACGGAGGTTTTTTCGGTGTTTCTCTCGGAGGTCCATCCATAGTGAATGCCGAAAATAAACTGAAATGCTTGGCTTCCCAACAAACCAGTTATATACCTTCAACGAATTTAAAGAACTGAATACTGATAGAAGGTCACGCGCAGGTAGGAGCACAACAAAACGAATAACGGTTGAACGACCGGACGGACGCGGCAGATGCGACGCTCCATTCCCTTTCTCTAAGAAATGCTGTAGTGACGAAAATAATTCGAATTTCGATTTAAAAATGTAACAGCATGTTTGGAACCGTGTATACTATCCGATGATAGAAAAAACGATTTTTTGAAAATTTCACACTGAAATGATCCCTTAATGATTCTGTTTCCGTTTTCATCAACGGAGTGTAATGTTTTCTATGAACAGCTTTTCGGAAGAAGTTCTGGTCTAGAAAATCTGTACACAATGAGCTCTTTGCAGATGACTTTTCACCAGCGTAGTATAATGTTTTCTTTGAACAACTCTTTTGAAGAAGTGCTGTGCTTGAAAAATTAATTGCAATGAGCTGTTTATAAAAAAACTTTTCACCAGCGGAGTGTTACGTTTTCTATGAACAGCTCATCGGAAGAAGTTCTGCTCTAGAAAATCTGTTCACAATGCGCTCTTTGCAGAAAACTTTTCACCAGCATAGTATAATGTTTTCTTTGAACAACTCTTTCGAAGAAGTGCTGTGCTTGAAAAATTAATTGCAATAAGCTGTTTATAGAAAACTTTTCACCAGCGGAGTGTTATGTTTTCTATGAACAGCTCATCGGAAGAAGTTCTGCTCTAGAAAATCTGTTCACAATTAGCTCTTCGCAGAAAACTTTCCATCAGCGGAGTGTTATGTTTTCTATGAATAGCTCATCGGAAGAAGTTCTGCTCTAGAAAATTGGTTCGCAATGAGCTCTTTGCAGAAAACTTTTCACCAGCGTAGTGTGTAATACTTTCTGCCAAAAGTTTTGCGGAGCAACAGTGTCAACATTGCAGCATAATTTTTCTTTAGAGACATGTTGTATAGTGTGCACTCCGTAATTTTAAAATCTAGCAGTTTGTTTCTCACATGCTTGTTTGATTATGTTTAGGATCCATGGTATCAGCACGACGGAGCGCCTCCACACATTACGGTGGCTGTAAGGGCACTGCTGACCGAAACATTTCCCAATCGATGGATACGAAGATTCGGACCAATGTTATGGCCTCCGCGGTCACCAGATTTGACGCCATTAGATTTTTTTCTATGGGGTTTCATGAAGTGCCGACTCTACGAAACTCCCATCGAAAACGAGGCAGATTTACGGCAACGAATCCGGGACATTCTGGCGGACATTACGGCCCAGCAAATCGCGAACTCGATCCATGAGGTGTATGATCGCTTAGGGTATTGTACAGCAGCAGAAGGAGCCCATTTTGAATGTTTGTTATAAGATCACGGGCGAAAATCACAGTCTTCGAACTTTTACATCGTGTTATTTATTCATAAATATTTTAAATGATTACATTTATTTATCACGTTCATACGAATTTACCACTGTTATTATCAATAAAAAATTATTACCATGTTACCAAAATTGAATTTTCGTCTCTATATCACTTATTAACTCCATTAAGATTCACTGTAATCCCATTAGAGCGAATGATGTACCGTAATCCTGTTAGAGCGAACGATTCTTTTAACGAAGATTTTTTTTTTCAGTATTTCTCACATGATATTTCGATTCACCGTTGTTCAACATTTCAAACACTTCTCCGAATATTAAAATTCAGAGTAAATTAAACTGAGAACGTGATAATTATTCGATGCCAATTACTGAGTATTATTTACTCCAATAACCCTACTGCTTACGTAGCCGCATGGCATCACGCGTCTCCGTAGCGTGGCTTTCCCCCACCATCACTCTCTCACTGGTCCCCCCGATGCCGCATGGGGACCCGATCGTCGCCGAGTTGAGACGCACTGCCGAGCGAAGGCCGCAGTCAATGATATTTCAGATATCCCCTCCCCACGGTTTTTCGGCCGTCTAGTTTCACCTGGTCCTCGCTGTATATATATACTAGAGGGTTATGTTGGCTCGCGCGCTTCGCGCGCTCGCAACCATTTCTGGACGTAAACCCTTTATTCTATTATTCTAAATACTTCAAAAGACGTGTGCTTTTATAATAATAACGTTATTATAATAACCCTATTATTATAAGGTTTATCGTTTCCACACCACTATGAAGTAGATAAAACGGCGCGTTTTTTTTTTGCTCGATTATTCTGACATTTGATCAAAACTAATACATAAGTAAAATATGATCAAATTTCTTTAACCAACCGCAAGTTGTCAACTTGTGTATTAACAATTTGTTCATATACTATCAATGATATTGGACAAATTGTTTATATTGTAATTATGACGAATTATAATAAAACAACAATAATTTATTAATCAAAAATTTATTTCCACACAACGTTATTAATTTCATTATTATCTTCTGAATCATTTTCAATATATAATTGATTTGGATTTTTGCATCTCGAGAGTGCTACGTATAATTGACCATGAGAAAATAAAAGCCTACGAAAATAGATACCAACTTTTTCAAAACTTTAACCCTGCGATTTATTTATAGTTATTGCAAACGCCAAAACAATAGGGAATTGTCTCCGATATAAAACAAACGGCAAAGTAGAAAACTCTCCAGTATCGATCATTATTCTTGGAATAAAAGCACACTTGCCAGTTTGTATACCAGTTATTATTTCTACTTTAATATTAAATTTAAATAAACCAATGATTTTCATCCTCGTTCCCTTGCACAATCCATCGTTTATACTCAAATTTCGAATAAGCATTACAATCGCACCACCTTTTAATTTTTATTTGTGAACTGGAAGTCCTGGAAATCTCCAAGAATTTAAATATTCTATTGGATAATTCAAATTATCAGCATCATCGGTTTGATCGACTCCTTTATGTTTTGCATAATCAATACTGTAATATATTTGTTCTTCTTTATTTATTTTTTAAATTATTTTATCGTTTAATCTATAAACATCGTCATTATGGCAAGATAAAATAGCACGTTTTGACAAATTATCATCTTCATTAATAACTGACCCATATACAGTTTCACAAATATCATCAGTTATCCAATGTTCAGGTATTTTCAACGAATGTATAACACCACTGCCAATTGTCAATAAAAATTCCCCGAAATCCCGATCACATGAACGCATATTTTGTTGTAATTTCACAATATCAAATAAGTGCCATAAATTGGACAATTTCATCGTTTCATTAATAACACTAAATTTTGTTCCATTTTTCACGACTGGAAGAATTTGCCGAAAATCTCCACCCAATATTATCAATTTCCCTGCAAATAGAAAATGGTTGATATTACAACAATCGCGAAGAGTTTTATCAACAATATCCAATGCCTTTTTCGGTATCATAGATGCTTCGTCCCAAATAATTACATCACATTCTCTTAATCTTTTTTTATCTGAATTTAATTTAAAAAACGAAGATTCTACACTTGATAAATCTAATGGCAATTTGAAAGTTCTGTGACTTGTCATTCCACCTGGTAATAAAGTTGCTGCAATTCCAGTCCACGCCATCGACAATACTTTTTTTCTTATTCCCAAAAAATAATGTATTAAAGTTGTATAAAGAAACGTTTTTCCCGTACCTCCAGGGCCATCGATATAAATCATTTTTTTATCATCTGTAACGGCCGCAGCCTCATATTTTGTTTCAAAAGACTTTAATATTTATTCGAGCGTATCGATACGGAGTTTCCGTTCGATACGCTCTTCAAAGAAGCCCTTACGGAGGGAGTCTCGCTGCGCGCTGACTTCGCATAAGTTCGACAACAATAATAGAAAATTGCAAGTACTTCTTGATGGTGTAAGAATCTGAAAAAATCATGTATACTAAAGGTACTGAGAAGATTAATTTTGCATAATAATAATTGCAAAATGTTATTATTAACAAACTCATCAAAAATTTAATTGGTTAACAAATTACCCGATAATAATATTTTTTTTATGAAAATGATTCGTTTATTTTTCTGAATACGTATGAATTTTTTCAGATTTTTAAGTAATCGTTGATTTTTTATTTTTTTTTATAGAACAAAAATCAACGATTACTTAAAAATCTGAAAAAATTCATACATATTCAGAAAAATAAACAAATCATTTTCATAAAAAAAAAGTTTTGTTACCGGGTAATTTGTTAACCAATTAATTTTTTGATGAATTTGTTAATAACATTTTGCAATTATTATTATGCAAAATTAAGCTTCTCAGTATCTTTTGTATACATGATTTTTTTCAGATTTTTACACCATCAAGAAGTACTTGCAATTTTCTCTTATTGTTGTCGAACTTATGCGAAGTCAGCGCGCAGCGAGACTCCCTCCTTAAGGCTATCGCGCATCCGGACCGCCGTGAGCGTCCACTTATCGACTAGACTAGACACTCTGCGACTCTTTATTCCATTGTCAAGCGAGCGCGAAGCCCTCAGCTTCACGCCCGCTTCACGGCAGTTCAGCTCCGACTCTCATCCAGTGCGGTACACTCTCCCTATTAATCTTCTACGACGAATAAAAGATCTATATATTATTCATCCAACGTGAAGTCATTTGAACATCCAAAGACCCAAGCGGCCATTCGTCACACATCTTTAATTATTTTATCAAAAATACGTTTTTGATCATCATTTAATTGTAAAATAAACTTTTCAGATATTTTTTTATGAGTCTCCATCGTTCTTTTTTCATTTTCAAAATTCATATCTAATTGTATACCCGGTTCCGGAAGTCCAAAATCATTCTCAGATTTAAAAATTTCATTTATCTCAAATAAAGCCCGTTGTTCATTATTGTCAAGAAAACCTTCACAAAAATATTTTTAAAATTTTTCCCAAATTTCACATGAAAATACAAAGTTATCAGAAATAATGAACCAAGCAAAAAATTTACGTAATTCAACGGGCATCATAATAGTACAAGCTTCCTCAAAAATATTAAAAATAGCTGTATGACTGTCAATTAATCCCATGGCAATTGCGGTTTCTTTAAAAGTATTGTATTGTAAGTCACATTTTCATATACTTTTAAATCACCGAAACAGGTTGCTCCTTTTACACGATTCAATATTAATTTTAAATGAAAACGTTCGATGTCTTTTGGACTTACACTTACAATTCGACCAATGGCTTTAGAAAACACACGACGTTTTACCCACATTTTTTGTTTCAAATCGAATAAATAATACTTTGGAATGTTGACATAATTATAATTTCTTGCACTCTCGTTGGTTTTATTAAGTTTGAACCACGCCGGTAAAGTTGTTTCGTATTTTGTCAGAGCTTTTTCCTCTTTATTTTCTTCAAAAAGAATTTGTTGTTGATTTTCATTGTGAACTGCTAAACGAATAATTTGGTGTGATCTATCAGAAAGTGGTAGTTCTTCTATACGCCAAGCAGCTTCCATGGGACTAAGATAACGACTATCGATGTAATCAGAAATTTCATCATAAGTTTCTATATCCATATTTTGATCATCTTTTTTTATTTTTATAAATGCTCTATCGTGTCCTTTATGTAAATATTTGTAAATTTATTTAATACTCATAACCGAAGCGCAATATTCAACATTTACATGACATTTATATTTTTTAAGAATTTCTCCATTATACATACGGAACTACCATAGAGTTATCCACTGTTTCACAATCTCCGTTAATTTTTCTATTGTATACATGGCCAGCGTTACAATTATTTCTGCGTCGATATTTTGGAAAACCATTATTTTCAAATTCTGTAAAATCACGAAATTCTTTAGGAAATTTTTTTGAACATACATTTTTTTCATTGTCATAACATGGAGAATTATCAGTATGAGAGCCATGTAACATATGTTTTATTACCAATTCTTGTAGTTCCAAATCAAATGAAGGAATTTCAGCTGAGATGTACTTATCGATCGCTTCGGGAGTTGTTAATTTATTTTTATAATCCAATACGAACAACATATGTGCGTGAGGCAACCCACGTTTTTGAAATTCAATTGTGTAAATATATGCTAAAATATTTCCAAACATTTTACCACTTACAAAATCAGATAAAAGAGCACGCAATTTAGAATAAAACAATCTTACTGTAATATTCGGAATATCGTTACACGTTGTCCCCATTGGAAATTTACTTATAATCCTTTGTAATTCTGGCCAATTAGGATTACAGGTCATTGTTATAAATAAATCAGGTCGACCTATCGTCCTGACAATCGCTATTGCATCTTAATCATTTTGTTGCATATTTCGAGGACTCCCTAAATACGTCGAAGGCAAAACAAACACATTGCCTAAACGTTCAGGTTTATCAAAATTATCCGAATTGTTCAAAACACTGCGTGCTACGTGATCAACTATTCCTTGATAACATTCAATTCGTATTTTTTTTGGTTATATCTGAAAAAATTCAATCTATTACTTTCAATGACAATATATGCTTGAATTACATATTGTTGAGTTAATCGACCACAAAATAAAATTGGATTAAATTTTTCATTGGGTCTGTAGGCTAAACGATACGAATAATATTGTAGAGTCGTAAGTCTTTTTTGACTATTGTATTGTGTATACAATGGACTCCATCCTAAATAACCACATGGAAATATAATTGGAAATGTCATAGGATCAACATGAAATGACAATTTATTCAAATATGATTGAGAATCCATATTTTCAGGAAGATTTTTTGGATAAACACACAAATCAAAAAGCGGTGGAATTTCACAATTTTTCGAAACTATTAAAGCTGCACATTCCGCGGTCGATGGCGAATTATAACGATGTTTATCAAATTTGATATTACGAATAAAATACAAATAATATTCTGGCAAAGTTTTATTTTTTGTCAACTCGTATAAATGTTTGTATTTTTTTGCATAGGGATTACTATTATTCAACACTTTTGTTAATACCTCGACATGTTTTTTAGATAAATTGTTATTTACTTTTAATCTCTGTTCTGTTGCTTCACAATCATCATAAATATAAATTTGACCACCATGCGGAGTGTTACCACTTTTTGTATAAATACTGCTTGGCGTAACATGACAAACCTGACCTTGAATTTTTAAATTATAAGTTCCTTTTTTGAATTCATCGACCACATTTGCATTGAAAGTCGCAAAAGAAAATCGACTTTTATAATAACGAATTAGTTGTCTATAATTCCGATCGTACAATAAAAATTGTTTCAAATGTTCATCATAATCACTCAAAGGAGGAAGTTTTACCTTTCCATAATGACAACAACTTTTTTTTGAAAATTCAACACCCCACAAAACTGCTGAACAATGTGGACAACTGTAATTCATGTCTCCAAAATCAGAATATGGTATTTTATGAGGCCACAATTTATTAACTCGTTGAATTTTTCTTCTTTTATTAACACGATCGTCTGTCATATTTTCTACAATATCACTATTCCTTTTTCGCTTCAAACAATTTTCATTTAAATTTTGCGTCAAATTGTTCTCTTTCTTTTTTTTTTAAACGCTCCTCATTCATATTTTGTGTAGTGACATTCTCTCTCTTTTTTTTAAACGCTCCTCATTCATATTTTGTGTTGAGTCATTCTCTCTCTTTTTTTTAAACGCTCCTCATTCATATTTTGTGTTGAGTCATTCTCTCTCTTTTTTTTTTAAACGCTCCTCATCCATATTTTGTGTTGTGTCATTCTCTCTTTTTTTTAAATGCTTCTCATCCATGTTTTTGTGAATATCCTTTTCTCGTTTTTTTGTTAGACGTTTCGTATTCATATTTTGAGTGGAGTCATTTTCTCTTTTTTTTTAACGCTCCTCATTCATACTCTGTAATGTGTCTTTTTCTCGTTTTTTTTTGTTACACGTTTTTCATTCATATTTTGAATGGAGTCATTCTCTCTTTTTTTCAAACGCTTCTCATTCATACTCTGTGAAATGTCTTTTTTTCGTTTTTTTATTAATCGCTTCTCGTTCATATTTTTTGTTAAGTCGTTTTCTCTTTTTTTCTTTAAACGCTTTTCATTCAAATTTCTGCGAGCGTCGTTTTTTCGTTTCTTTTCTAAACGCTTCTCGCTCATATTTTGTGTATTGTCTTTTTCTTGTTTTTTTCTCAGACGCTCTTCACTCAAATTTTCAACTTGATCTGATTTTCGTTTGTTAGATAACGCCGATTCGGTTAAATTTGTTACGTGTCTTTTCTCGTTGATCAAGTCTTTATGTTTCTCATAATATGCATGATTGTATTGTTTTTGATACTTTTGCCAACCATTTAAATTTAAACTTTCTATCACATCGTAGTGACCCGCGTCGATCAAACCCGATAACAAAACTTTCAACGTCCCATTGGTACAACATTGCTCAAATTCATTTGGCACCGAATCATCGTTTCTATAAACCAATACCCGAACGTTATATATATGTATGAATGATTGAATCTCAACCTTCCCCCTATAGACACCATCCTTCGACATATGCCGCTTGTAAGAGTGTTGATCCGTTATCGTCATACCATACGATGGATCACCTGTTATAAACGGTTCATACGACAACCAATTATCGATCACGTTTGAAACAATTTTTAACCTGACTTATCTGTGTTTTTCTTGGTCGTTGTATAAAAAATACGCAAGAGACCTGAACAGACAATTACCATCAGGTTTGATGTGTTCTTCGATATTATATTTATTCATTTTCAATTCAGTGGAACGGTGGAACGGAGGACGGAGGGACGGAGGGACGGAGGGACGGAGGGACGGAGGGACGGAGGGACGGAGGGACGGAGGGACGGAGGGACGGAGGGACGAAGGGAAGGAGGGATGGAGGGACGAAGGGACGGAGAGACCAAGGGACGAAGGGACGACAACGTAGACGCGAAGAGACGAAAATATAAACACGGAGAGACGAACACATAAACTTATAGAGATGAAGACACAGACACGGAGAGACGAAAACGAAGACACCGACACGAAGAGACGAAGACACTGACACGAAGAGACGAAGACGTTGACTTGAAAAGATGATGATCTTGACACGAAAAGACGAACACGTTAACACGAAGAGACGAAAAAATAATCATAAAAACGAAAACATAACTACGAAGAGGCGAAGCCAAATAGTCGAAAATGTAGACACGAAAAGAGGAAGACGGAGAGACGACGACGTAGAAAAATAAAAACAAAAAATTAGACGGAGGTACGGAAAGATGAAGACGTAGACTCGAAGCGAAAAAGACTGACTTGGAGAGATGAAGGCGCAGACTCAGAGAAACAAAAACACAGACTCAAAGAAATGAAAAATAAAAAAAAAAATTTCAAAGAAAACAAACACGAAGAGATGAAGCCAGAGAGACAAAAATAAAACACGAAGAAACAAAAAAAAATAAAAAATATAAATACGAAGAGAAGAAAACAAAAAGACGAAGAGACGAAGAGACAAAAAAAGAACCAAAGAGACGACAACGTAAACGCGACGAGACGAAACCACAAACATAAAGAGATGAAATCAAAGAAACGAAAACACAAAGAGACGAACATATAAATTTGTAGAGGTGAAAACAAACACAACGAAACGAAAACAACCGACACGAAGAGACGAAGACGTTGGCTCGAAGAGACGAAGATGGCAACACCAAGCGACGGAGATGTTGACACGAAGAAACGAAGACCTCGACACGAAGAGACGAAGAGTTGACTCGAAGATATGAAGACGGCGACATTAAGCGACGAAGATGTTGACACGTAGAGATATGTAGAGATGTACGTAGAGATATCCAAGACCATATCTCCCAAGACCATAAAAAAAAATAAAAATTTCAAAATTAAAAAATTAAAATAACATATATTAAAATATTTTTAAAAACCAACTTGCCTATTTTATGCCATAATCCACAATCCACAATCCACGATAATAAAAATAACACCACAATCACCAACTTTTAATCTTTTGATACTATTTATTCAATTTCATAACCTTTCGTAACGTTCAAACCAAACACACACTTTCCACCGTACGTCAAAAAAAAAAAAAAAAAAAAAAATCAGCTGACTTCAAATCGATACTCGCGCATCGATATCTTGTCCGAATTTGTTTTCGAATAATCACAGCGAATTAAATCGAAATACGTCAAATTGACAGCGACCACGCAACAAAATTAATACGATGGAGCGAAAAACAAATTTTCCGGAAGGTAATATACAAAATAAATAAAATACACTCACAATAAAGATAAAATAAATAAATAAACATGATAAATAAATAGGATTAAAAATGTATATTTATAACAATTAATTTATACAATTTTATATACAGATGGGTGGGATGCAACCCTCATCTTAGAATTGGAAAGAGTGGAGGCGGCGATTCGGGGCGGGAGTATTCCCAACGATATAAGGTATGTTTTCTTACAATCAAAAAATAAAAAAATTTAACATAGAGGCACACAGGCGACGAAGATA
Organism: Ichneumon xanthorius; assembly: GCA_917499995.1. Taxonomy (NCBI): domain Eukaryota; kingdom Metazoa; phylum Arthropoda; class Insecta; order Hymenoptera; family Ichneumonidae; genus Ichneumon; species Ichneumon xanthorius. The sequence continues at coordinate 130,072 of CAKJTD010000054.1, read as the reverse complement.
GACGGCACAACGAAAATACAAAGACGACAAAGACAGACGGCACGACGAAAACACAAAAAAACAAAGACACTAAGACAAAGACGACGAAGAGACGGAGACGACGAAGAGACGGGGACGACGAAGAGACGGGGACGACGAAGAGACGGGGACGACGAAGAGATGGGGAAGACGAAGACACAGAGACGACGAAGAGACGGGAAGGATGAAGATACGGAGACGACGAAGAGACGGGGACGACGAAGAGATGGGGAAGACGAAGACACAGAGACGACGAAGAGACGGGGACGACGAAGAGACGGGGACAACAAAGACACAGAGACGACGAAGAGACGGGGACAACGAAGACACAGAGACGACGAAGACACAGAGACGACGAAGACACAGAGACGACGAAGACACAGAGACGACGAAGACACAAAGACGACAAAGACACAGAGACGACGAAGACACAGAGACGACGAAGAGACGGGGACGACGAAGACACACGGCACAACGAAAATACAAAGACGACAAAGACAGACGGTACGACGAAAAACACAAAAAAACAAAAATAAAAACAAAGACACTAAGATAAAAAATTCAAGAGACGGAGACGAGGAAGAGACGGGAACAATGAAGAGACGGGGAAGACGAAGACACAGAAACGACGAAGAGACGAGGACAACGAAGACACAGAAACGACGAAGAGACGAGGACAACGAAGACACAGAGACGACGAAGACATAAAGATACAGAGACTCAGAGACGACGAAGACACAAAGATACACAGACACGGAGACGACGAAGACACAAAGACACGAATACGCAGAGACGATATATAATAAAAATAAAAATTAATATTTTGATTTTCAGAATCATCGATGCTCAAACAGAAAAAAACAACTACCTCTGGTCCGGCTACATCGTCGAGTACCTCGCTGCCACCAGGCCCCACAACCACCAGACCGCACAACAAAAAAACATGAAAAAATTAACCGATACAACACAAAAAGACAGCATTTTTGAAATAATTTATCTATTATTTTTTTACTATTTACAAAAAGAAAAATTTAAACTGTGTATCCATCCTCTATAATTTTTTATATTGTTTTTATACAATAAAATTTATTTTTTAATTACATAAAATTGTTGTTTTTATTACAATGGCGAGCGAGAAAAAAATACCACTATAAAAAAAACACTAAAAAACACTTAAAAATAACACGATAAATTAAATATAAAGACGGATTAAATATATATATGCTCCCCTGACGGATTAAATATATATATTGTAACAGGAGCAGATGCCTCGTACAATAATTTCCGTATTTATGCGCCTCCTTCCGCGCGAAGGGCACTCAAACGGACGGATTCGGGGACTCGAGCGTGAAGGAATTATGGGCTGGCGTGTCAGAGACGGTTTTGACGTTTCAAAAATATGCTTTATTTGTAAAAATACAGGCTTCAGGGTTCCTTAACCCTTTTTCGGTTCCGTTTTAACTCGGTTTATTCGTTGTCTACAATTCTATCCCGAGCGATTACAGATATTGTTCTTTTGGCAAGAAGAAAGAATGCACAATGAATATCAATCTCGTTCACGCACTGGTTTCTCCTGCTCTTATTGTCTCTATTTATCGTCTTATTTTATGTCTTCAAGGAGATATCTTTAATTGAAAATTCTTTATTTCGCGTGAACCGCACCACGCATGCGCGGGCAGCTTCTCGGTCGACGCGAAGTCCCGCTGGCCACTGTGCTCGGCTGTCTCGCGGTGACGTCACGGCACGGCGATCGCCCGTGACAGATCGCTCACCTCGCGATTTGCAATTGGCGTTAATTGGAGACAAAAACTTTTTTTACCTTGTTTTGTCGGTATCGGAGCCTTCAGGGGGAGTGAACGAACCCCTGGATGTGCCTTTTTCCGGTCCTGGAAGTTGGAATATTCGTCAGCTCCGACCTCACCGTGTCTGACCGGTCACTTTGGTCACTTTACCGGTCCGCTCCAAATGTCACTTTTGTCGGCCCGGATCGTATGAGTTCACTCAGGTGCACTATTTTATGAGTTCGCCTTAGCACCAAATGTTTATGAGTCCGATTCCGGCACGAATTTGCTAAGTCTGATTCGGCACAGAATTTTATAAGTCCGATTTGGCACCCAATTTTATAAGTCCGATGCGGCACCAAATTTTTATAAGTCCAACGTGATACAAAATTTATAAGTTCACTCGGCACGACAATTTATAAGTCCCTTTTGCGGCCTGAGTTTTATACGTTCACTCTTCACTAAAAGTTATAAGTCCAAGATTCACAAATTTTTATAAGTCCACAATAACACCAATTTTATAAGTCCAGCGTGATACAAAATTTATAAGTCCGACTTTGGCACGAATTTTATAAGTTCAATCCGGCACAAATTTTATAAGTCCGAACGGCACAAAATCTCTAAGTCCACAGTAGCACAAAATTTATAAGTCCTTTTTGGCACTGTTTCACTTTTGTCACTTTGAACTCACTTTTACTTTTCACTTTGCACTTTTAATTCCACTTTTAGTCCTTGAGCGTTGGCCGATGGTAAGACAGATCGTTCACTGATAATCGACTGCCGAAATCGCCGTCCTTTATACCCTGATTTCCGACTCCCACTCCGTCGGTTTGGCAGATTTCTGGCGGACTCGCGTCTGCGTGCGGTCGCCTGATTCTTAATTTTCTGATTGGCTAAGGGCCTTGTTCCTTCTTTGCCCTCCAATCCTGAGTCGGTACAATAGTGACGATCTTCCGGTGTTATCTGTCGAGCTAATCGTATGCTCGGTCGGTGCCGTGTGCAAAAGGGAGTATCGTCATATCTGTCCAATCGGCGAGGCCGATTTTCCCTCGCTTTTGCCTTTCTCCGACCTTGAGCTTGTTTTCTCCGCAAGCCCGCTCGGCAGCGCCGCGGTGCCCCCGAATCCATCGTATGGCGCGTGCGCGTCGCGTCGGCATCGATCGAGCCGCCGCTCGATCCTGTCGGATGGCGCCACTTGGCTCTCCGCGGACTTGTCCGACGGCTGCTCGGCATCTCGCTGGACTGACCGCGTCTCCCGGGCTCTCGCGGTGTGACGTCACCGGGGCCACACGGGAGATCTTGATATGTAGGGGAGTTACAATATGCTCCCAGAAAATACAATCTTCGATTAGCAACAGACAACCACCCAAGTTGATGCCTGTACGGGGTGATATGCTCGTCTCGCCGAAGGTCGAAAACGAAGCCGATTGCGCAATTTATGAGACGCTGCAGTTTGGTGTTAAGCTCATTGGACAAGCCATGGTATATCAAACAGCAGTAGTCGATATGTGGAAAGACTAAGGTGGAGACCAGCTTACTTCTAAGTTGTACCGATAAAGAGTGCCTGTGGTACTTAAGCTTGTGCACAGTGAAGTGTATTTTCTGGGAAACTGATGATACGTGTGATGCCCACGAGAGATTCGAACACATAATTACCCCTAGGTTGCGAGGTTCGTTAGCATAGGGTAGCATAGGGGGAGGAAGGGGGGGAGGGAGGGAGGGAGAGAGAGATTGATTGATTGATATTTATTAATGCCATAGTTAACACTGTGTGGCAAATTATAATAAGATGCTGAACAAGAACCTTAAAACTAACATAAGTAAGCTTTTAACATAAGCATTAGAACTAGAAAAAGGGAGAATTAATAACATGAAATAAAATATAACTAAAATTATAAAGTAACTAAAAATAAAGAGAATATCAATAGATATAACAAATGTTGAGGATAATAGAAAATAAAACTATAGGGAAGAAGTAAAACTAGGTGATATTTAGTCTCTAGCTTCGAGTGAGAGAAGATATGTATAGAGCTTAGATTTAAAGTCTACAAGACTTAGCGTGCTAGTAAAATAAATAAAATAAGCCGCCGATAATAATAATAACTGAAGTGAATTTCGGAATGTAGTAGTACGGTGCAAGGGAATATGAAAATATTCGGTTAGAGAGAGAGAGAGAGGGAGAGGGAGAGGGAGAGGGAGAGGGAGAGGGAGAGGGAGAGGGAGAGGGAGAGGGAGAGGGAGAGGGAGAGGGAGAGGGAGAGGGAGAGGGAGAGGGAGAGGGAGAGGGAGAGGGAGAGGGAGAGGGAGAGGGAGAGGGAGAGGGAGAGGGAGAGGGAGAGGGAGAGGGAGAGGGAGAGGGAGAGGGAGAGGGAGAGGGAGAGGGAGAGGGAGAGGGAGAGGGAGAGGGAGAGGGAGAGGGAGAGGGAGAGGGAGAGGGAGAGGGAGAGGGAGAGGGAGAGGGAGAGGGAGAGGGAGAGGGAGAGGGAGAGGGAGAGGGAGAGGGAGAGGGAGAGGGAGAGGGAGAGGGAGAGGGAGAGGGAGAGGGAGAGGGAGAGGGAGAGGGAGAGGGAGAGGGAGAGGGAGAGGGAGAGGGAGAGGGAGAGGGAGAGGGAGAGGGAGAGGGAGAGGGAGAGGGAGAGGGAGAGGGAGAGGGAGAGGGAGAGGGAGAGGGAGAGGGAGAGGGAGAGGGAGAGGGAGAGGGAGAGGGAGAGGGAGAGGGAGAGGGAGAGGGAGAGGGAGAGGGAGAGGGAGAGGGAGAGGGAGAGGGAGAGGGAGAGGGAGAGGGAGAGGGAGAGGGAGAGGGAGAGGGAGAGGGAGAGGGAGAGGGATAGGGATAGGGATAGGGATAGGGATAGGGATAGGGAGAGGGATAGGGATAGGGATAGGGATAGGGATAGGGATAGGGATAGGGATAGGGATAGGGATAGGGATAGGGAGAGGGAGAGGGAGAGGGAGAGGGAGAGGGAGAGGGAGAGGGATGCCCTTTCGCACTCTAGGCGTTTCTTGGCAGCATCCACAGCGGGTATATCACCTCAGCATGGGCTTCGTACCATGAACGTCGCTACACGCACGTTTGACTCGGAGGAGCGAGCCTCAAGTGGCCTCACACCGCCGTGCTATACCCAACACTTGAATACACACTCGACTAGCATTCAATATATAGAATGGGCCGATACTGTTTAGTTTAACGAGCCTGCGACCGATTTTCGTCGATACACAACGCTGCATGAACCATACACCACTGTTATTTGTTTATAAATGCTTACCGGTATAATTTATTTCAAGACGAGAGGTCTCGAGGCACTCGAATGAGTCTGACCCTTCTCGACTAACATTACATTTTAACTCCAACGTGTTTATTTACAATTTTTTATTTAGAAAAAAAATAAAATTTCAACCACCCACCACACACCTCCCACCTTCTCACCCCCCACTGCATGTCGTTGACCGATTCACACGAAAAATAAATTTTCTACCAGCCACGCACCCACCGCCACCACCTCTTCACCCTCCACCGCATATCGCTCGCCCATTCATGCAAAAAAAATGCAGCCAACCCACCCACCACCCACACCCACGCACACCCACCCGCTCCCCACCACCGAGTGGTTCGAGTCTGAGCTAAGTGGTGCGAGTCTGACCTAAGTGGTTCGAGTCTGAGCTAAGTGGTTCGAGTCTGAGCTAAAAAGTGTCGGTAAATGTCGAGGTAGATCCCTTGAGTTAGAATCCGCCTTGTTTATCTACTGTCGCACAATGCGCGTGATCGCTGAGTTCCTCGTCGTGTTTGTGCGGTCTCCATTCACGTGAAAGATTCTCGATGTGGCCGACCGTGCATTCAGCCGCGGCACTCTAAGTTGAATACGACTAAGGGAAGGTGATTTCGTAATACCGTTAACAATCTTAAACAAGAAACATAGGTCCATCAGCGATCTCACGGAGGCCAGTGTCGGAATATTCATTTGCCTGGAAATGTTACTGTAGTCATGGTTGTCAAATCCCATGGGAGTTCCTGCCCTGTACGCCAAGAGTCTGAGGAACTTGTGTTGGACGGACTCCAGCCTTTTAGAATGACATGCATAGTGCGGGGACCAAACTACCGACGCGTACATAAGTTTTGAGCGGACTAGAGTCAAGTAGAGCAAACGCATTGTTCGCTGTGATGAAAACTCGTCCGAGAACCGCTTCACCATGCCTGACACTCTCAACGCTTGATTCACTACGTCATCCACATGGGATACGAACAGCAGTCTTTTATCGAACAAGACCCCGAGATCTTTTATACTAAAAACATTCTGAAGTCTGCAGTCATTTAATGAGTAAATATATTTCAATTCCCTTAAAGATCTTGAGAAGGTGATTGCTTTACATTTACTAGCATTTAGTATCATACCATTGTGTTCACACCATGTCAGAACATTATTTAAGTCAGCCTGGAGTTCATCGCAGTCAGTTTCCGATGTGACGATGAGATAAATTTTCAGGTCATCGGCAAACAACAGGCACCTTGACCGGACACAGCACGCTATGATGTCATTAATAAAAATATTAAACAGGAGAGGCCCAAGATGGGAACCTTGGGGAACTCCCGATAATGCATGCATCGGCCTTGATACGAAACCTTTATATTTGACGTACAGTACATGACCGCGTTTCTCCCAACCGCATAATTCCGAACGACCGCATATTTCCGAATATGACGACCGCGCAAGTCCAATTCGGCCCCTTCTCAAGGTCCGTTACCTGCTTGGTGGGGAAAGAAACGACTCCTTCCGTTTTGCTACCTGCGAATGAAATCGTCGCTGCTGTAATTCCGACAATTTTTGCGTATGGAAAGGGACGATGGGCAGGTACTTGGGCAGGTAGTGGGGTATCGGAAATACGCGGTCGTGCCTAATTGGATTGGCTCCCGAGGAACGGAGAAATGCGGTCGTGTACTGTATTGGTATCGGTTCACCAAGTATGACTCTATCCACTCAAGGAGCCTACCGCGAACTCCAGACGCATATAGTGTTATATCCGCAGAGGCTCAGTTAGCTACTCTGAGTACTGCGGGAGCCGTTAGCTCAAAGGTTTCGGGATTTATCCAGTAAAGGGTTAAAACCCAAGTGAATTATAAAAGCACGCTTTATTATATCAATATTAATTACAATAGTTTATTCAAGATTATTTACCAATAGTTGCGAAGTACACTCTGTACGCTTTTCTTCCTTCCGAAGAGAGTATATGTTTTACGGTATAACTAACTGACCGTAACGTTGTTTAGATTAAAATCAGACTGTCGACTGCCTGCTCGTGGTCCTTTATATAGGGGTGAGAGCAGGCATGTCAGCTTAATTCGTCGCTGGGAGATTAAAATCCCCTAATACAACAGTATGCGATTCGGAGTACCGATCCGCTCGACTTTCAACTGTTCTACAATGGTTTCTGTACACATCAACACATTCCATCGGGGGAATGTACACTGTACCGAAGACAAATTCACAATTTCGACACCGCGATACCACAAAAATTTGCTCTACTCCTTCTTCACTAGTATCACAGATTGACGAAGAGATTTTACTGTGGACTGCGATAAGCACCCCACCTCCTCTCTTCATTGATGAATCACAGTCGGAGGTTCTATCCTTTCTGTAGATGATGTAGCCTTGTAGGCCCAATTCCGCATCCAGGATCCCACGATGTAACCATGTTTCCGTAAGAAGTATAACATCATATTTTACCGGGGCCGATTCGATTGACGTCCGAAGTGTGGGTAGTTTCGTGCGTAACGTTCTGGTAGAAAACGTCCAAACTCCGGCTCGCATCCCGGATCGGTTTTTTGGACTGCTGGATGTTCCTGGCGCCGCGCCTCGACGATTTCTATTTTCGGTTCCATCTTGTGCTACTTCGACTACCATCGGGATACCATTTCTGTGTATTACTCGCTTTTTTATGCCTGATGCCTTTGCTCGATCTACCTTGTTCCACAACCTCTTGTATTCATCCTGTTGCATCTTTGTCAGGTCCGCTCTGACCCTGACGGTGCCCTTGTATTTTATCTTATTTCGCAGGACATTTACAGCGTCCGATGGTGATTGGAGTGTAACGATTAATGGGCGAGGTCTCCCTGAGACGACTTTACCTACTCGAGTGATCGTAAAGTCACTAGAGACTTTTCAAATTTGATTAAGTACATCCTTCGCCCCTGCTATGTCGTGTTGTTTCTGCTCAGTCCAGGTTGGTTTCTCCAATTCTTCCATGTGGAACATCATGATGTTGCAGGATCTCCGTTGACTTTCAACCATTTCATATGGTATTGACTCGACATGCACAGGGGGGGCAAATTTGCAAGACTCGATCCTTGAGATTGATTCACCAAATTTCTTCATGTCTTCGTGTAGATCATCTAACGTCCCCGGCTTACACAAACTGGTAGCTAGTACAACTTGCACCACTTCTAAATTCGTCGATACTCTTGCGATATCATCCTTTACCCCGAGAACCGAGCTTAATAGTTCATCATGTTTGGATACTTTTTCTTTTAATACTTCCACTTCTGTTTTTAAGTTGCCGTATTGGGTAGTGAGTTTGTTTAGCGTGGATAGTACCTTAGGGATTCCTTGAAGTGAGTTTTTGCAGTTCGTGCAGTAAAACAGGAGCATCCTGTGCTTTATAGCGTACGCTCTGAGCACCGTGGAGGTTATGTCGACCCTTTTTGGATGGTAAAGATTTTCGCAGCCGTCACATCTCAGTTGGTGCTGATCTTCAAGGTCCTTTCCGCATTTATTGCAAGGACTCTCCATGTCAATAATGCTGTGGTCCAGGGCCTGTGACCCGGACAGACTAGTGTTTACCATTTAGCCTATTTTTACAATCCCCAGCGTGTACAAAACCTCGTTTACTCGGGAAGTTTTCAGCTACTCTCTGACCGCATAAACAGCCGTCTTCCCTTGTTTTCTTTATTCGTTGTATATGAGCTGTATTACTTTTCCTCTACAATGACTTTTACGTATAAAATTTACTTTCGTATTTCTAAGAAACACTTATAACCGAGAGCTACGATTGTCCTGTCTCCGTCGATAACGACGACTGACTGATAATAAATATAATCCGCAACAGACGATATATTTACTGACAAATTTTTTTTTTTGTGTTTCAGGTGGTAGAGGCAATCGCGAAACCGCCTAGATAATAATATATCAATACCACATATATGGTATTGATGTCGATATTGATGATAAATTGATGAAGTAATAAATTGAACTGAATAGAATTGAATCGAATCGAATTGAATTGAAGCAAACCGAATTGAATCGAATTGAATTGAATGGAATTGAAAAGAATGTAAATACTGAAATTGAACGCCCTGAATTAATTGAACAGAATTGAACCGAACCGTATTGAATTAAATGGAATGTAAAAGAAACTGAAACTGAACGTCCTCAATATGTTGCAAATATTTTGAATATAGTTTGGACCGTAAGCATTCTCTATTAGATAATAACAATATTTTCTCATATTATTATAAAGTTAATTGGGCGTAACATTACACGATAGATCGAAGATCGATTGGTCAAACGCGACAAGAATAAGCAACATTTCAATAGAGTGATATTAAGACACATTTAATAATCGTTGTTTCATTTCAAATAGATAGTTAAAAAGATTCACAATTTGGTAATAACGTTGTGACTATAGATATTGTGTATATTCATCCTTAACATTAATAAAACCGTTTCCTGATATATGTATATATTTTTTCAATAAATTGCTCAAACAAACGCGCATTATTTCTTTGTGTCACGTTAATTAATATTAACTGTTAAAATTCACAATTCAATACGCTCATTGTAGCATACGATGGATATCCGGTAGTAGTAGTGTACAGGGCTGGGGAGACAGGGACCATCTGTTGTTCCCCCGCCACCACCCCTGTCTGGCGCCATCGCCCCACCCCCGTCTGGACCGGGATGCTGTAGTGGGATCCAATCCACGCATGAAGGTGAGTGGTGGGGGTAGTGTCTCGCAAGAGACAGGGACCATCTGTTGCCCCCTCCACCACCCCCTGTCTGGCGCTATCCCCCACCGCCGTCTGGACCGGGATGCTGCAGCGGGCCCAATGCACGTATGAAGGTGGGTGGTGGGAGTAGTGTCTCGCGAGAGACAGGGGACCATCTGTTGCCCCCCCCTCCACCACCCCTGTCTGCCACTATCCCTCTACCACTTTTAGGACAGAGATGCTGTAGCGGGCCCAATCCTCACACGAGAATGTGTGTTTGGTGGGGGAGATAGTTTCTCGCGAGAGGGGGGCTAATTAAAAATGTCTTGATCTATGATTAGTCCCCTTATTTTCCCTGGGCTTGGATTGGTCGAAGCAATTTCCCTGAGCTCCGACTGGCTGACCGGTTTCAGAGTCCCTTTCTTCGGTAACAATATTAATTGTTAAGAATATTATTATTTATATTTTTCAGAAGCCCGTAAAATTCGGCGGTTTTGCCTTGAATACTATAAAACGAGGATTTTCACGATTATTGATTTTTGTTGGTATTTTATGGTGAATGAGAAACGCAATTATCGGTTATATCGGTTTATTAATTACTTAGGCGTTATGTACCTTCCCAGCCCCCCATAAATTAGGATTACAATACATCGTACAAAGAAGACAAAATGTGGATACATATACATATATATATTTATAATGCCGAGAGACTGACGAAGAAATGCTGATTAGTATTACTGAATACGTTTACATCTAGCTATAATAATGGGCAAGGGCTCAATTGCTTAGAATACTAACGAATGGGCGAAAAATGTTTACAGAAATGTAAATACGATTAATCTTAAAGGTATACAAATGATAATAATAATAGTGACATATAATTATATGCACAGGGCAACACCGCTATTAAAGAGCTCGTTTCTTTTTAGCAGCAAGTGCTTTTCGCATTTGGTTTGCGATGTACGCACCACATAGTACAGATAGCTCCAAGAAAACTATGTCGAATGTGAGTTCAACAAATGCTGGATCCAAGCGAAGTTGAACGGCTTCTTTCAAAGACTTGAAATTATTTTTCATCAATTCTTTGACACGTAGCTCATCGATTTTTTCGGGTTCCTCGTTGGACGGAATATGCAGCAGTAATTCAGCGCACAGCACCTTCACACACTTCTCCACATGTGTGACATTTCGCTGTAGGCGTCTGAACCGCTCATCGACGCACACCACTACGATGAGAAAACCGTCGAACGATGATTTCTGCATCACAACAGCCGGTGAATCATTTTTCCGTTTCTTCGTTGGTGGCTCAGGATCCTGCTGCGACTCCTCGTTCTGGGCCATGGTGTTTTCTTCGACAGGGCGGTCAAACACGACAGATTTGGCACCGTAACTCGAGGTGTAGATTATCTCACAATCGCCGATGCGTATGGGTGACGGTGTGCGCCAGCTCGAACCCCAGGCGATCTTCTGGCTACCCGCTAAATACTTCGAAATAGCTGGTGTTACGTCCTGCCGTAACCTCAACCCCACTAAATTCGAATCCTCATCTCCTAAAGAAAAATCGAGTTTTGTTACCCTCGGGTTATTCACGATTTTGGGGAAGAAATAGCGTCGAATGGGAAATTGATAAAAACCGATGCGACTCTGTTAGAAATCAGACGAGAAGCGGTTAGATAAAGCGGATTTTATCTGTTAAAAAGGAATTAAATAAGATTTATACCAAATGACATGTCGTGGAAATCATGGGAACGCATAAACTGAGAAACCTCCGCAATGAATCTCAGATCCCTGCCTTACCCATGACCACCTAATTGAGTCTTTTATCGACCTCCGCTCGTGGATCACGAAGAGGCCCCGAATCTGCTATACCGCAAGCTCTGCCTAGATTAGGAGTCGGTCGAGTTGCTACCGTCCCAAGAAAGCGACTGCGGCTCGGACTGGCGGACGGGACGCGTGAACCCGCTACCCGGCCCGGTCTCATGGTACGGCGCGCCGGGGGCACTACAGAGGCCTGTGGTGCGAAAGAAATCTTACTGACCCACATACGGTCCCGAAAGTCGCGAGGTAACGCCGGGGAGTAGAACTCGAACAAAATATTACCCTAACAAAGATCTTTCCCAAGACGTGATAAAATTGATCCTGGTTCTGTTAATATCCATCTCGAAATTGAACATGAAGTAATCCATCTAATTAACTTTTGACTTTCAAATGAAATGTCACCAAATTGATAAACAGAGAACTATAATAATTTCTTTCTTCCACAACCCGCGTACAAAAGATTAATATTGCCGGGATTCTCGGCAAGAATCTCGCCGAGAATCTCGTCAAGAATCTCACCGAGAATCTCACTGAGAGTCAAGCATGAGCGCCGAACCAAGATTCTCTCCGAGATTCTTTCCGAGATTCTCAACAAAAAAAAAGTTCCGGGAATCCGTTGGAAATCTCTCCGAGATTCTTTCCGAGATTCTCCAAAAAAAAAAAGTTCCGGGAATCCGTTGGAAATCTCTCCGAGATTCTTTCCGAGATTCTCAAAAAAAAAAAGTTCCGGAAATCCGTTGGAAATCTCTCCGAGATTCTTTCCGAGATTCTCAAAAAAAAAAAAGTTCCGGGAATCCGTTGGAAATCTCTCCGAGATTCTTTCCGAGATTCTCCAAAAAAAAAAACACAAAGTTCCGGGAATCCGTTGGAAATCTCTCCGAGATTCTTTCCGAGATTCTCCAAAAAAAAAAAAACAAAGTTCCGGGAATCCGTTGGAAATCTCTCCGAGATTCTTTCCGAGATTCTCAAAAAAAAAAAGTTTCGGAAATCCGTTGGAAATCTCTCCGAGATTCTTTCCGAGATTCTCCAAAAAAAAAGTTTCGGAAATCCGTTGGAAATCTCTCCGAGATTCTTTAAAAAAAAGTTACGGGAAGAAAAAAGTTCCCCGAGAAAAACCGTATTGCAAGCGGTGTATCGACGCGCGATACTAGCTTGATGGCGCTTGCAACAAAGCAGCACTCAACGATGAAGTTACATCGAAATTTTATGACCCTATAAAGATACCTGCATGAGACTAAATTTCATCAAGTTATAACGACTGTGTTTTACATCGCACAAACTTCGCTCGGGGTATTTCACTTGAAAAATAAAATTCTACAAGCAATCTATTTTTCCCACAATACCAGTGCATTGACACAGATTTGCCAGCGATGAAATTTGATGCAGTCGAGATAACTTCAGGGACACGAAATTTGCACTATGGTTCGGATAATAGAAATTCGGATAAAGCAACTCGCAGTTTGGTTAAATGGAGGTTCGGGTAATCGAGGTTCTACTGTAAGCGCAAAGCAATGAAACAGCTGGTTGCTTTTTCGCTAAAAGTTACTGGAAGGCAACCTCAAAGTAATCGTTCAGTGAAACTCAGATTGCCAAACTGCCTCAGTCGAAAACAACCGGAAGTAAACGGATCACAGATAAATGTTCAAGCTGTGCGACCGTCTCCCCCCCCCCCCGGTGCGACTCAGGACCGATCATAAGTATTATCAGCGAGGGGAATCGACGATTGAGTCTCGGTGTCAGTGCAAGGTTTGGATGATCTCTTGGCGAGGCGACTGTAGGTTTTTATTGTAGGATGCCAATTTATCATCCGCCTCTGTAGCGTACGTCGGTAACCATGAGCTCTATGATGGTAATGTTACGTCCGAGGTAGAGCATGGCTCGTTCTCGGGCGTAGCAAATCTTCTATTTTATTTTTTTTATCGGGGTGCTTCGCTGCGTCCCGTACGGGCCCGTCTCTCAAGTACCTGCAACGGGAAGAAAAGTGACGGGGGTCCCATGCACAAATAAAATGTACAATGATATTAGGGGAAAAACTCAAGATATATATATTGCTAAAGCTAGTTACACCGAAAAGATTAACCTATGCTCGCCTCTCATCCATCCATACTTCGTACTCACTCTACAGTTGAATAACGGCGGCTTGGCCGACGGGGGTTCTTAATCCTTACTTCTAACACTAACTTAGATTTTCCCGAACACGGGTCGTAGCACCTTATGGTCTCTAAATATAGTCTCTTGATGTTGAACAAAAAAAATATAACTTGCAAATGATAATTAAACAATAATATGGATATAGAGTAGTGAATATAGCACGAATGAATATAATATAGAATTGGACACAAATCGCTCTTTTAAAGCCGCTACGAAAACACACTCGGAACTTCTGCCGCGATCTCTCTGCACTCTAACTTTGAGGCTAAATCGGGTGAGTCGTTTACGAGATTTACAGATCTGCGCGAGCTACGAGTTGCGGAGATCCTCCGGACCGATCTATCTTTGATCGCTGTTGTGCGGAGACTGATTTCTCTGCGCCGCTCAGGGATCCTCACGGATCCGTGAGCGGTCGCAGCGAAGCTCAGTTTCCGCAATTCAGCAACTCCAGGGTGTGAATTTCTCGGCACGTACAGTGATTCAAAAATCGCTGCGCGTGTCGCGAACTTCGGACCCGTCGGTTAGCAAAACTCGAGCTCGGCCGCGACACTTAATATTATAATGAAAAAAATATATCTATCGGGTTATGCTGAGGGTGCACCGCGTGAGCACACCCGAGGTGTGAAATCACACCGCGGATGAGCTCAGCGGCGCAACCCGACACTCGGCGCATCACGTCCCGATCCCGAGACATTCACGAAAAATGGTATGAAATCGGGACGTAACACCCCTCCCCCCTTACTTTCGTCGACGTCCCCGTCGGCGCTATATCTAAGTTTGCCTATAACTAATTATAGTACCTACTCACTCGTGCATTCGCCATCCCCTCAAACACAACACGCACAAGCACTTTTTTTTTAAATTTTTTTAGTCACTTCCACTATATACTCGCCGAGTAGGCTGACGTCGGCCGGTGCTTCGGCGTATGTGCCGAAGATACGGCGAGACGCCGCATGTGACCTCGCCGATATCTCCCGCGATGTTCGCCGCCCTTTCCACGTTGTCTTCAGTCCCGGCGGGAAGACGTCGACCCCCGAATGACGGCCCAGAGACCGCGATCATTTCGCCGTCTTCGCTTGTGTCCTCATCGGCGGCTTCCTCCGATGATGCGTCGAGCCCATCACCATTGCCGCGAGTATCGCCGGCAACGGCCTGTGCCGCCCTCCGCACGTCGTCCTCAATACCGGCGGGAAGATGTCGACCCCGGAATGACGGCCCAGAGACCGCGATCATTTCGCCGTCTTCGCTTCCGTCCTCGCCGGCGGCTCCCTCCGACGATGCGCCGAGCCCAGCACCAGTGTCGGAAATACTGCCGACAGTGGCCTGTGACTCGGTTTCCCCGTCAGTTTCCTCATCTTCCTCATTTTCTTCGTCAACACTTACGTCGCTTATTTCCTCCGATGCCCGGTCATCGCGCTCTTCACTCGTCGAGTCGAGTTCCGCGCCAGCGTCGGGGAGGCCGCCGGCGGTGGCCCGCGACTCGACTTCGTCGTGTCTCGGCGTGTCATATAAAGGGTCGAGTTCGACCCACATGTTGTCTTCCTTTTCGAGTTCCTCAGCCGCCGGCAAACACGATGTCGATGCCTCGCCGACCTCGAGAACCAGCAGATCCTTGTTGAGTTGCGGGAGCGCGACCAGAGGCTCCGCCATCAGGCCATCGTCGAGTGTCCACCCGTCCATCAGGTTTCCGACGGTGCCCGGGTCCTCCCATTTTACAAGACTGAGTGGCGCTCCCGGGATAAGGCACAGTTTTTTTGTTTGCGTGCCCGCATTGCACGTCGTCTTATATGTTTGAGAGCCCACCGTGGCCATGGACGGCTTCGCGGTCGGCCCATGGCCTCCGGTGTTTGTTTTCGGCGCACATTTCCTCCCCGCGACCGAATCCGCCACCGAAAATTTGCCGCTCGCCCCCGCGCGCACGGCCGATGCGGGGTTGACTTGCCGAGCCGGTGCCGTCGCCGCGGAATTACGCGCCGCGACGAGCCGTGCCGCCGCGCTCGAAGAACCCCCCGCGTCAGGGACCCGCATGGGCACCCGGCCGGTCACAATATCTCCGAGGAGCTTCTGGTACTGGACCAGACACGCTCCGATATGTCCCGAATAATCGCGCCCGAGGAGCCGAGCACTGCACAACTTGCACCGTAGGGTGTCGTTTTTCCGTGCCGAAGGCGGAATTGACTGCTGAGCACACGCACCAATGTCCGGACACCGTCGACTCTCTCGCCTGCACACAACACATCGCCCGTTATACGTGCACTCTACAATACCTCGGCGAAGTCCCTCCATGTCCGACATGGCTAAACCGTTGTGCACAATAATAATATATATATATTTATATATATGTATTACTCCGCTGAAGCGTCCGTTATGACTTGCGATCACCAGCGTTCGGCACACGAAATCTGCACGGCTCTTTTATCTTAAATCCGCGATAGAGTTCACTCCCTTTTTTTATTATTTTATATATATATATATAGATATATATGTATATAGATCTGTCCTGTCAATACTCACTGTTGCCTGAACTATTTCACTGTCACTCGTGATCAACGTTCGTCGGAACTTTCTTTCGCGTTGTAACTTCGACGAGAGCTCGAGAACTAATGAAATCATCGAACCGTCCTGCCGCGTACTTGGAGGGTGTCGATGCCTAATCGCTTACCGCGTCGTGGCGGGGAAGGGAACGGTCCGGGATGTTTAGACTGCGAGTCCCGCGCTCGAGCGGCAACGGTAACTCTACCCTTGCGGCCGTGCTGCTGACTCCGCCGGCTCTTATCTCCTGCTCGCTCGTAGCCGTCGGCTCCAGGGCTCGATGTCGCGTTATTTTCCTGCACAGGCCCATAGCTCCGAGGATTATTTTTCCTCGGCAACAATATAGCACTGTGCTAACCATCATCAGTGCTTGAATCATAAACCCGCAGAAGAACAGGGTATGCTGTTGTCGTCTTTCTCTTCGGTGTTCGCCTATTGACTGGATTCTTTCTTCGATGTCATAAAGCGACTCGCCGTCCTCCAGGGTCTTCCAGTCACGTATAACGCTTCGGTTTATTATTGTTTTTCCTCTGGGTAATAACGAGTCGATTAACGTTTCGGTATTTTCTTCCAGCATAGGGGCGACTATTGTTATATTCAGGTAAATTCCTGGTCGATAATAATACTCCTCCCGGCCTTTGTAGGTGCGTATTCCCGTTAGAGTTGTGCCTCGCGTCCTCCCGATGCAGTTTGGGTTGATGTACAGAATTCCTGCGCCGTTGAGATGCACGTGTGCCTCGGGTTGATCGGGACACAATATGTGTATGGTCTCCTCTCGTATGAACGAAAACAGCCATCCGCCCTGGGTCGGTAAATGACCCCAGAATGGCCTGTGTTCGGGGCGTAGACGTACGTTGCACCGTCGTAAAGCCTCGGCCGTTGGTGACGTCAGCATTCGTATCTCACATTCTTCCGAAGTGGCTACCTCGTTCACCGGAATCTCCATATCACATATGTGCCTGTTGCCAGTTTTCTTGCACGCGCCTACATACATACTGTCCGCGAGGAAATACGCACGATGATCCGCGGAGACAGCGATATATGGTTCGGCCGGGGTCACGTGCGCCGAGCCCGTACCGTTGTTGATATTCTGGGCGACGGGCCACGAGTGCATCCTGTACAGATGATACGCTGTGCGATCCAGCAGCGGTATATGAATTAATATCATGGTTCGTCCCCCATGATACACCAAATCCGTTCGGGTGATCTCGGCTAACGCCTCTGCTCGGAGGTGTTTCGCAGGGATGGGGAACTCGTACGGTCCCGCTGCCCGCTGCACTTCCCGCGCGACGAAAGACAGCTGTTCCGTGGTAAGAATTGAAGGGTCGAGACGCCCGCTGCGAGCGGCAGCGATCGCCCGTATATACTTCTCGCATATTCGTGTATAACGCTCGACTTTTCGTTCCACCTGAAACGAGTAATTTATCAGTGATTGGTTATATTTTGCTGTAATTGCATCGAGGTCGAAACGGCGCATTTCTCCCTCGATTTCTTCCATGGCATTTTGTATGGCCGACATTCTGCTGGACGCCTGCAAATGTTCCTTATGGAGGTCCTGCAGCCTTGAATGGATTATATGCATCTGTCGGCCAATCAAGTGTGTTATATTTGCCTGGTCCATGAACAGCTGATCGATTTCTTTGTTCATGGCCTCCGCATCGTCCGCGTCTAGAGTGCCGAATAATTACTTGCTGAGCGTGCCGATTATTCCAAACGGTGCCGCGCGTTTGGTCAGATTCCCGAGGTGCCGTTCATCGCTGTGACGTAGTACGATGGGTCGGCCGTCGTCGCCTTCTCGCTGCACCACAGCATCACGAGCAATAGATAGCGAAGTCGCATCGTGTCCGCTGTTATTTTTCCTGCAAATAACCACCGGTCACTTCACTTTTTCACTGGCATCCATCCTTTCTTTCGTTCATTCATCCTTGACAAGCCCATTACAATATCATGCCGCTGATGAACAATGGTATATTCGTACTTCCACTCACATACCCGTACACGTACACACATGCATATACATATGCATGCATACCGACACACGCTCATGAGCACCCGTCTTCCATATATATTATTATTATTCTACCGCGACCTTGAGTTTGTCGGTGTGCTTGCGGATTAATTTTCCCGACTCTGTCTCTAAAACGGCGTTCTTCCGGTCCGATAACTCTAATATCGGAAGCGGTCCTTCCCAACGTTTATCAAATTTACCGTCTCGAATTTCCTTTTCTACATAAGCTCTGTCTCCTACCTTCCCGCCGAAAGGTTGGACTGCTCGGTCATAATAAATTTTCGAGCGTGCTTTTGCTTTATTTAAATTTTCCCCCGCGATCTCCCGGATCTCGGCTAGACGTTTAATTAGTTCGGATAAAAAGGAATTGTAGGACGGGAGTTTGTCATCGTTGGGGAATTGACTCGGCATACGCGCTAACTTCCCGTAAACAAGCTCGAAAGGGGTGAAATTTGTCCCCTCGTGAACGCTCGTATTATACGAGAATTCCGCGAAAGGCAGTAACCGGTCCCAGTCGTCATATGTATCGGCATAATGTTTGACGTATTCCGTCAGCACTATATGACTCCTCTCGAGGGCGCCATTCGTTTGTGGACGGTAACCGGAAGTCGTTTCTTGTTTGACTTTAAAAATTTTTGATAGCTCACGTAGCAGATTACTCGTAAATGCGCCTCGATCCGTTAATATCGCTCGAGGGGCGCCGAACTGATTAAATAATCGTCTCGCTATGGCTTCGGCTATCGTGGTCGCTTTCAGGTCGGGTATGGGTTCGGCCAGGCAATATTTTGACAGGTTATCTTGCATCGTTAAAATGTGTCGATTGCCGTGCGGGGAGGTTGGAAGGGGCCCTACTGTATCCAATGATACTTTGTCGAACGTGTCGACCGGCGTATCCGTAATGAGCATCGGCTCACGTGTCTTCGCACGAACAAGTTTTTGTTCCTGGCAAGACTTGCAGCGTCGAATAAAATCCTGAACCTCGTTCTTCAGGTGGGGCCAATAAAAACGTTCCCGAATTTTTCGGTACGTTTTTGTGACCCCTTTATGGCCTCCTGCGAGGCTTTCATGGTACTCGGCGATAATTTCATTCCTGTTTTCCGGTGCCGGTACTATGATTTTTCCATAGCACAGGACGATGGTTATGTTTTCTTCGGAAAATAATTTTTGCAATCGGAGTGACCATTCATCCTTTTGCAGTATATCCGTTAGGTCCCCGGCGCGTGAAATTCGAAGTGTCTTAATCTCGGTTCGTCGCAGTACATCCCTCAGATTAATTAATCCTAGGTCAATATTTTCTATACACGTGTCGTGGAAGTATTTTTCTTTCACGACCACGCTGTATATATTAAATTTTCCGTGGGGTGTAACCGCGATCTGACCTACGCGTAAATTTTTTCCTTTATCGACGAAGAATCAACCATTCCTAGATCGGATAGTAATTTTCCGATTACAGTGGTTAACTCTCCGTCCGCCGAAATAAAATGGACGTAATTATCCCGCACGTAGGTCAGGTTTTCCCGCTTCCCGGTTATGGAGAATTTTTTTCCATCTTTGTTTACATCTGGAGCGGCCGAAATCATCTTCTCTCTCTCGCGCGCCCTTGTTCTCGCTGACGGGTAGTCGCACGTGGCTATGTCATCCACCGCGTCGATGACGCAACGTTGTTCCCGGGCCGCTCTCGAGATATCTTGCTCTCGAGGTGCTCGGGGGGCACAAGGGGGAACGGCTGGAGGTTCAACGCGCGCTGCTGGCAGCCATGCTGCCTGCGGCAAGGACGCGTTATCTTCCTCCGGAATGTGGGAGAGAGACGGCCGATGATGGCTCGGGGTTGAGCGTGCCATGGGCCTTGAGCCCGGCGCTGGTGTGGAGAATGAGTAGCGAGGCTTGGAGACGATCGTCTCGTGTGCGACGGGAGCCCCTCGCTCTTTCTCTTTCTCCTGTGGCTCCTCGCTCTCATCGTCTGCGTCATGTTCTTTTTCTGCGGCGCTAGCCTCGATGCTGGTTGATTTCTCTTGTTCAAATCGGAGCTGCCTTTCCGTCGCTTTTTCGACCCGCTCGGCCAGCTCCTGTATTCGTCGCGATAATTCCAAATCTTGGGTGTCATCGTCGTACGGGTCGAGTTCGTCGAGCACTTCTCTAGTTTGCTCGTCGATTTCCTCGCCGTCGGATATAGAAGCAGGCAATATTATTTCTGGGGGTTGATTGAAAGTTTCCAAATCACTTTGGAATTTTTCCTCGAGCTTAGCTATGGACTCATCGAATTTCGCGAAGGAATCCTGCAGAGATTTTGGCAATGTTGCAGGTAAAGCAGACGCTTCATTTTCAGACTTATCGTCTTCGGAGTCGCTAATCCCCGGACTCGTGATTACGGCGATGTTATCGGCTCGCGGCGGGCCCTCGTCTCCCGATGTGAGATGCTCAGGGGCCTCAGTCGCCGGCTTCTTTATCACCGGGGGGGGTTTTCTACTGAGAATTGGTCCCTTGGGTGGTAGCAAGTGTGTCGGCAGCATACTATGACCTAACCGCTGTATAGGCGGAGCAGACACCTCGCCGGAGCTCGTGCCCGCGGCTTCCCCGTCGCCAGCGACGGCGGGTGACGTCACCGCCCTTGCTCTAGTCCGAGTCGCAATCGCGCTCTTATCTAGCGGTGAAGGTTTTCGAACTGCGCGCGTAGAACCGCGTCCCAGCGTTGTTGGCAAATATGATGCGTCCAGCTGAGGAGCCGACGCCAACCTCGGTCTCCCTGCGCCCCGAGGGGGCTTTGTACCCCTTTTTGGGCCGGTTGTTAATGGAAGAACCTTGGGAATCGAAACATCTGAGTCCGAGTCGCTTGAAGTAGAACTTCCCGAGATGATCGGATTACGCGACAATGCATCTGCGTTCGCGTTCAGTCGCCCGGGTTTGTAGACGAATTCGTAATCATAATTACGGAGTCTCATTCGCCAACGTACGAGTCTCTTCCCCGGATCGTTTGTGGACCCGATCCATTTTAAAGGCTCGTGGTCGGAAACTAGTTTGAATTTTCGACCGTATAGGTACGGTTGAAATTGTTCTATGGCATTGATGACAGCCAGGCATTCTTTCTCGGTCGTACTATAATTTGCTTCTGCCTTATTTAGTACGCGTGAATAATATGCAATTGGCAGGTCGTGACCGTCGTGTTCTTGACTCAGCACGGCTCCGATCGCTATATCGGAGGCATCCGTTGTCAAGACAAATGGTTTGGAAAAATTGGGATATTGCAAAATTGGTTCTCTACAGAGAGCCCTGCGTAGATCCCGAAAGCTTCGATTTTCCGTCCGTCCCCACTCAAAACAAGTTCCCTTCTTGAGAAGGTCGGACAGCGGTTTCGCCCGTGCGGAAAAATTGGCAATAAATCGCCTATAATAGCCGGCAAGTCCCAGGAATTGTCGCACATTTTTCTGATTTTTCGGAGTTGGGAATTTTTTTACGGCCTCGAGTTTTCGAGGGTCGGGTCGGACTCCGTCTCGCCCGATAACATGGCCCAGGTACGCGACTTCTTTCCGCAGAAATTCGCATTTGTCGGGCTCCAAAACGAGATTGGCCGCCTCGAGGCGCGCCATGAGACGTCGCACCTTCGTTCGGTGCTCCTCGAGCGTCTTCGCAAATACAACGATGTCGTCCAGGTATATGAACATTTCTGTCCCCTGGAGACCTCGCAGGACATTGTCCATTAAACGTTGGAACGTTGCGGGAGCGTTTTTCAATCCCTCGGGCATACGTACGTACTCGTAGTGCCCGTTGGGGGTAGAAAACGCTGTTTTCGCGCGATCTTTGGGATCCATCGGAATTTGTTGAAAACCGCTCGCCAAATCGAAGGTGGAGAAATATTGCGCACGCCCCAGCTGATCCAATATATCGACTATATTGGGCAGGGGGTAAGCGTCTGAGATAGTCTTTTCGTTAAGCTTGCGGAAATCAATTACCATGCGCATCCCCGGCCTACCCTGCGAATCGGGCTTTTTCGGTACAATCCACACTGGGGAATTATACGGGGACTGCGATGGCACGATTACGCGATTTTCAATTTTCTTCTGGACTTGATTCTCAACCTCGTCGCGATGCACGACGGGAAATCGGTACTGCCGCGTATGAATCGGGAGTTCGTCCACCGTGGGGATGGTATGCGCGACTCTATCGGTACACGGCAATTTATCTCCCGGTAACTTGAAACGTGCGGGAAATTCCTCCACGAGGCGTGTAACCTCCTGTCGTTCGAGTTTAGTTAGATCCGATAATCTGAGGGCTTCCAATATTGCCGATACCCGGTCTACAGGAGGGGGCACGTCCTCATCAGTCGTACGATCCTCCCCTGAGCTCGCATTGAAATCCGGTTCGCGAATGTCGAAGGGAATCAGTTCTTGCGGAAGAACTTTGATATTTACATCCTCATCGAGAGTGTTTACGGCGAGAACATGACAAATTCCGTCCTTTTGTGAAACTATAGCTTCTCCTATAAACAACCCTTCGATCGTATCTATTCTGGGAAGATATCCTTCTTCAGCCCCGGGGTTTGATACCTGAATGGGAATCTGCTCTCGCGTACGGGCTCTTATGCGGAATATTTTCGCCTCGGCGAGAGCGCTAGTAGTGAGCACGCGGTTCTCGGGGACAAACGCGCCCTCCACGAACGGCTTCGGACGAATCGGATCGTTCGCGGTTACCAGCGTATTATGGTAAAAGGAAATTTCCGCCTGTTCCTGCCGCATGTATGGCTTTCCGAGCACGCCGTTGCTCTCGGTTGGGAATTCGTAAACAACATGAAATATTGTTGGCACATCTCTAAAATGAATTTCTATAGTGCCGAGAGTCATCGACCGTTCCTCGGTAGTCCCGCGGTATGGAACAGCTCGCGTCGTGTCGACGGTGAGATCTTCATTAAGCGCGTCTATTTTTATCAAATTTAGGTCAGAGCCCGTGTCGCAAAAGAAATTATCGGTGCCGTGCACAAGCTCCGGAGCAGACAACCTTATTACAGGGGATTCCCCTTCGATCTTACCCTCCGGATCCAATGTCAAGATTACTTGAGGGATTTGAGTATGCGTATTGACGCTTGTTTCGCGGTCGCGTTCGTGTCGTTGGCTAGGCTCGCCGTTGCTTCGGCGCGACGAGCCTGCGGGGAGTTTAAATGTCTCACTGGAGAACGTGATTCGCGATTCCCGCGCGTATCTCGGGGGGCATTATCTTGCTGCTCGGGGGCTTGACGCGGTGCCCAGTCATCGCGGCGATAACAAATGGATTTCGCGCCACACGCGTAGCAATAGCTCGTCGTGGCGCCATCACTTCGAGGGAAGCAGCTGGACTCGGCTCCGCAGGCATAACAATACCCAGCTACGGCTCCTCGTGACCCGTTCGGGCTGGGCGGTCTGGGAGATTCCGGCCTGCCCGGCTTTAATATTCCCGTTCGCGGTTTACCCGGCGGACCGGGGGATGCTAATCGCTCCCTCGGTCTCGCCGGTTGGAAGTATGAGGGCGACGGGGACCGCGATCGTGGATCGTAAAAATCGACACGCGTATGACCGACAAAGGTATCGTCGCCTCTTCGCCGCTCGGACCGGTGTAGATCGCCCGAGCTTTCCAACACATATTTTTCGGCGATATCGAAGGCTTCGTCAAGATCGGCGGCGCCCTTGATGTAAACCACCTCCGGACGCGGGTGGGTAGGGCATTGATGAACCCTTGACGCGCGACCCCGGCTAGAGGATCATCTGCTTCCGTCGGGGGATCTCTTCCCTTCTCCGCTTTCCAGGCAGATCGACTACCGTAATATAAAATGCGGACCCGATCATAGAATTGTCCGATCGATTCCTCTTGCCGCATGCGCAAATTCGCGAGCTGAGTGGTGTAATAATTGCAGTCTTTACCGCGTGTTAGCCTTTTTCGCAAGATCTCTATCAGATCCGCGATAGTTCCGATGGTTCGCCCGACAATGCATCTGCGCGCGTCGCCGCTAAGCTTAGCGATCACCGCGGCGACAAAATCGGCTTCTCTTCCCTCGGGAATAAGGGCTGCCGCGTTACGAACGTCCTGAACGAAATCGTTAAGCGGAATATTTCGTCCGTCAAACGCCGGGACTGTATCCCGTTGATCTCGCAGCGAAAGCCCCTCCACCATGTGGGTCAAGGTGACAGATACATCGACCGCTCCCCCTACTGGGTCCGGCATGGTTTATGAAAATAATTTATGGGGGGGAAAAAAATAAAATAAAAAAAAATAAAAATAAAATAATTAAAAAAAAGAAATAAAAATAAAAGTTTGTTCAATTAACCTGAGGAACAAGCGGGTCGATAACACCGTCGTAATCAATGGGAATATCCGTTACGACGTGAAAAAGGCAGGATAGCGAAGTTCCTGAAAGATTAATCGAAATTGTTCCCGAGATCGGCGTTACCGATCCTGAGGCCAGTCCCGCACCCGCTGTGCTGGCAGGATAGTTCGCAGTCGCTAGCGCGCTTGATTTAATCAGATTTAAACCAGCTCCCGGATTTAGCTTGAATTCTGCCGAGCCGCCGGTGAAATGAGGGCCATACAGGGTACAGCTATTGAAATACCCGCCTAACGCCTCGCGCCGGACCATGAAACTTATTCCTAAATTAAGCTAGTTCTTAAAACGCGCCGATAACTCCGTCCTGGATGATCGGGAATTGGTCAACGACGTGGAAGGGAGTGGGGGTGTGCCACAGGGTGATGGTACCAAGGGATTGGATAAAAACCCCGGGAGAAGCCTCGATCGTAATTTTATGGCTTACGTTAATTTCCACCCCTTCCGCGAGAGCATGCAATTTTACGATATTTAACTCGTAGCCGAGATCCACGAGAAAATTGCCCGAACCTCCTTCCAATTGTGGGGCCTGAAGGACCCAATTTTCACCGTCCCACTCGGGGGAGGAATTCACCGGTCCGGACTGCACCATCAGACCGCAAACACACCGAAAAACAATGGGTTATTTTTTTGTTTAAATATGAATGTGATATGATACTAGATATATATTATTAGTAGCACGGAGACCAAAAATGTGGAATTTAATAATAATAGTACATGGATAATAATCCCAAAGAGCAAGATTTAATAATATAAATTCCCAAACAAAAAAAATTCTGTTGGGGTCGAATTTAAAAGGTACTCGAGAAAAATGCGAAGCAGTATCCCACCGCTGCCACCAGTTTATTTGTTACGTCCGAGGTAGAGCATGGCTCGTTCTCGGGCGTAGCAAATCTTCTATTTTATTTTTTTTATCGGGGTGCTTCGCTGCGTCCCGTACGGGCCCGTCTCTCAAGTACCTGCAACGGGAAGAAAAGTGAAGGGGGTCCCATGCACAAATAAAATGTACAATGATATTAGGGGAAAAACTCAAGATATATATATTGCTAAAACTAGTTACACCGAAAAGATTAACCTATGCTCGCCTCTCATCCATCCATACTTCGTACTCACTCTACAGTTGAATAACGGCGGCTTGGCCGACGGGGGTTCTTAATCCTTACTTCTAACACTAACTTAGATTTTCCCGAACACAGGTCGTAGCACCTTATGGTCTCTAAATATAGTCTCTTGATGTTGAACAAAAAAAATATAACTTGCAAATGATAATTAAACAATAATATGGATATAGAGTAGTGAATATAGCACGAATGAATATAATATAGAATTGTACACAAATCGCTCTTTTAAAGCCGCTACGAAAACACACTCGGAACTTCTGCCGCGATCTCTCTGCACTCTAACTTTGAGGCTAAATCGGGTGAGTCGTTTACGAGATTTACAGATCTGCGCGAGCTACGAGTTGCGGAGATCCTCCGGACCGATCTATCTTTGATCGCTGTTGTGCGGAGACTGATTTCTCTGCGCCGCTCAGGGATCCTCACGGATCTGTGAGCGGTCGCAGCGAAGCTCAGTTTCCGCAATTCAGCAACTCCAGGGTGTGAATTTCTCGGCACGTACAGTGATTCAAAAATCGCTGCGCGTGTCGCGAACTTCGGACCCGTCGGTTAGCAAAACTCGAGCTCGGCCGCGACACTTAATATTATAATGAAAAGAATATATCTATCGGGTTATGCTGAGGGTGCACCTCGTGAGCACACCCGAGGTGTGAAATCACACCGCGGATGAGCTCAGCGGCGCAACCCGACACTCGGCGCATCACGTCCCGATCCCGAGACATTCACGAAAAATGGTACGAAATCGGGACGTAACAGTAAAACAGACTTTTGGGCAAATGAGACGTCGGGTGAATGGACCTCGGGCAATAGATGTTTCGGTATTTTTAGCCGTCGGGATTATGACGAGTCGGCAAAATAATATTTCGGAATTTTGAACATTCGGTATTCTAGTCATTTGGGAGATTAAAATTTCGGGCAAATGCTACATCGGATTATGAGATTTAGCACAAGTGACGGCAAGCCGGCTCCTCGTGCAATCCGATTTGCGACCTGTGGGTGGTCCACGGCAAAGGCATCCCGCTCAGCGAACTTCCTACCCGCCGGCTATTGTTTCGCCGGATCACGACGCCGGATCAGCGAAAACTTTTCAGAGAGAATAGCACGACATTCGGTGATAGCAGCGACAATGCTAAGTCCCTCGATGTCGATTCAAGAAATTACAACATTGTCCTTCGCCATGTAGCTCGGCGATAAAACTCCCGTTGTCTGCTATGCACTAAACCGGGACGAGTTTTGAGTGGACTAACACGAACAACTTTCCAGAGGACGTTGAGACTCGCCGTATGGAAATCGTCGGGGGCAATTTATCGATAAATTCGGAATTAGATTTAATAGCATGTGCAATACCGCGGTCGGTAATAAAAACTATAATCAACTTTTCTCACGGAATCTGGAAAGTAAGGTCAAAAGAAAAGTTTCATCGGAAGCCGAGATGATATCCGTTTCCCATGAGACTTTTCTTTTGAGCGTACATACGAGAACCTGTGAGAAAAGTTGATTACAGTTTTTATTACCGACCGCGGTATTGCACATGCTATTAAATCTAATTCCGAATTTATCGATAAATTGCCCCCGACGATTTCCCTACGGCGAGTCTCAACGTCCTCTGGAAAGTTGTTCGTGTTCGTCCACTCAAAACTCGTCCCGGTTTAGTGCATAGCAGACAACGGGAGTTTTATCGGCGAGCTACATGGCGAAGGACAATGTAATTTCTTGAATCGTCATCGAGGGACTTAGCATTGTCGCTGCTATTACCGAATGTCGTGCTATTCTCTCTGAAAAGTTTTTATAGATCCGGCGTCGTGATCCGGCGAAACAATAGCCGGCGGGTAGGAAGTTCGCTGATCGGGATGCCTTTGCCGTGGACCACCCACAGGTCGCAAATCGGATTGCACGAGGAGCCGGCTCGCCGTCACTTGTGCTAAATCTCATAATCCGATGTAGCATTTGCCCGAAATTGTAATCTCCCAAATGACTAGAATACCGAATGTTCAAAATTCCGAAATGTTATTTTGCCGACTCGTCATAATCCCGACGGCTTAAAATACCGAAACATCTATTGCCCGAGGTCCATTCACCCGACGTCTCATTTGCCCAAAAGTCTGTTTTACCATCATAGAGCTCATGATTACCGACGTACGCTACAGAGGTGGATGATAAATTGGCATCCTACAGTAAAAACCTACAGTCGCCTCGCCAAGAGATCATCCAAACCTTGCACTGATACCGAGACTCAATCGTCGATTCCCCTCGCTGATAATACTTATGATCGGTCCTGAGTCGCACCGGGGGGGAGACGGTCGCACAGCTTGAACATTTATCTGTGATCCGTTTACTTCCGGTTGTTTTCGACTGAGGCAGTTTGGCAATCTGAGTTTCACTGAACGATTACTTTGAGGTTGCCTTCCAGTAACTTTTAGCGAAAAAGCAACCAGCTGTTTCATTGCTTTGCGCTTACAGTAGAACCTCGATTACCCGAACCTCCATTTAACCAAACTGCGAGTTGCTTTATCCGAATTTCTATTATCCGAACCATAGTGCAAATTTCGTGTCCCTGAAGTTATCTCGACTGCATCAAATTTCATCGCTGGCAAATCTGTGTCAATACACTGGTATTGAGGGAAAAATAGATTGCTTGTAGAATTTTATTTTTCAAGTGAAATACCCCGACCGAAGTTTGTGCGATGTAAAACACAGTCGTTATAACTTGATGAAATTTAGTCTCATGCAGATATCTTTATAGGGTCATAAAATTTCTATGTAACTTCATCGTTGAGTGCTGCTTTGTTGCAAGCGCGATCAAGCTAGTATCGCGCGTCTATACACCGCTTGCAATACGGTTTTTCTCGGGGAACTTTTTTCTTCCCATAACTTTTTTTTAAAGAATCTCGGAGAGATTTCCAACGGATTTCCGAAACTTTTTTTTTTTTGAGAATCTCGGAAAGAATCTCGGAGAGATTTCCAACGGATTCCCGGAACTTTGTTTTTTTTTGGAGAATCTCGGAAAGAATCTCGGAGAGATTTCCAACGGATTTCCGAAACTTTTTTTTTTTTTTGGAGAATCTCGGTAAGAATCTCGGAGAGATTTCCAACGGATTCCCGGAACTTTGTTTTTTTTTTGGAGAATCTCGGAAAGAATCTCGGAGAGATTTCCAACGGATTCCCGGAACTTTGTTTTTTTTTTTGGAGAATCTCGGAAAGAATCTCGGAGAGAATCTTGGTTCGGCGCTCATGCTTGACTCTCAGTGAGATTCTCGGTGAGATTCTTGGCGAGATTCTCGGCGAGATTCTTGCCGAGAATCTCGGTAATACTAATCTTTTCTACGCGGGTACGGCAAAGTTCCTTTGGAGCAAGAAGGAATACTGGACGAATTGACAGTAAAATTGAATAACCGCGAAGCAAAGCTGCAAATGAGAGTAATGAAAGGGGATGGCCCAATTCTAATAGGGAGACAATGGTTGCAAGTATTCGGGCTGTGGCCAATCTCACTGAGTTCACCAAGCGAGAAAGCGGATGGGTGTAATAAGATTAACGTTGACAATTTAACAAAAGATTTTGAAAGTAAATTCCCGAAATTGTTTGGCCCGGGACCGGGGTTGTATAATAAGGGGATGCTGAAATTACAGTTAAAAGAAGACGCGCAACCCGTGGCCCTTAAAGCGAGGCATTTACCGTTCGCGCTAGCAAGCAACGTAGAGAACGAACTCAATCGGTTAGTCGTGTTGTGCCGCAGAAACTCAGGTAGCTAATCTGGGTTCTGTGCGCGAGCCGTTAGCTCGTAAGGTTGGGGATGTGCTCAGTAAAGGGTTGGAACCCAAGTGAGGTACAAATGTATTAATCAGTATTTAACAATGTTTATTTAACAATATATTTAGTATGTTTAACAATATATTTAGTATGTTTAACAATATATTTAGTATGTTTAACAATATATTTAGTATGTTTAACAATATATTTAGTATGTTTAACAATATATTTAGTATGTTTAACAATATATTTAGTATGTTTAACAATATATTTATATCATCAGAGATTTACAAAGGTAACATTGTTATATTCATTATATAACAATGCTTACCACGAACCTTCGATTAAGGTTCCCTTTTTTGTCCGAACAGTGTGCGTTCTACCGGACGCTGATTTAAGGTCGGACAAACGAGCAGTCAAGCCTTGATTGGTGCTCAATTAATGCTTTACTATCGATGCTTTTTATTGATCTGTTAATGCTTCATTAACTTGTTCACTGATGCTTTAATACTGCGTTATGGGTTTATCCATTATCGCTTTTTCAATTTATTCATTAATGCGCCGTTATTATTAATATGTAATTATTTTGCAACCATTAATGCTCGATTTATGCTTACTTCTGTCCTTTTGAATTACCAACCGCCAGTACACTTTGTACGCTTGATACACCGACTGGATAACCGTCTATCGTGTGTTAATCCTTCGCGATAAGGGTCCAATATTCGCACAACCTACTTATCGCGTTTGAGCTTCGCTCGTATGGTGTATCCGTAGTCACCCGTAAAAATCAGGAGTTCCGAAGAGACTCGTGAGTGCCGGCTCGTGGTTCCTTATATAGGGGCATACGAGCAGGCATGTCAGCTTAATTTTTGCAGTGTCAGATATTTCCTCATAATTGTTTGAACAATTATTCCGCCATCCGGATTCCTGCTTCGATATTTATCAATATCTGACTCGACTAATTAATTACCGATTAAAAGCTATTTCATCGGTACGTTGACCCGTGGTGCAATACTAGCTTCTCC
Source organism: Ichneumon xanthorius (assembly GCA_917499995.1). Lineage (NCBI taxonomy): Eukaryota > Metazoa > Arthropoda > Insecta > Hymenoptera > Ichneumonidae > Ichneumon > Ichneumon xanthorius. The sequence goes on along the minus strand of CAKJTD010000054.1, from coordinate 99,552 downwards.
GTCTCTGTCAATCAGAATTTGGAGACGCTACGATTGCGAAATACCTGACTCAGCAATTACCGAGCCGATGCTCGAATTAGCTAGTCGCTATTGCCTAAATGCTGACTCGAATTTAATTCTATTTCGCAACGGCGTGTTCGTCGCATGCCGCTGCTTACTTCGATTATTGGGCAATGATGTTACCGCAATAATCGACGTATCGAGGTACCCGGGGTACAACATCCCTCCCCCCTAAAAAGAAAAGAAATTGTTTTTCTTTTCGCTCGTCTCCTGCGAGCTTTATTTTTATGATTCTAGGATATACCCCGTGTACTACTTATTTATGATCTATGAGTATGCTGATTTACAAATACTTTACATGTGTGACTTGTTGTCGATGACAGAATGCTAAACATCTTTTTTTCTTTTTTTTTTTTTTCTTATTTCTTGTGTTCACGTGTAAGGCGATCGTACCTCGTCAACCGAATGTAGCTCCGATTTGCCTTGTCTCTCGCCATGAGAATCTCCGTGGAATCTACTTAACAATATATATTATTTCTTCCCCTCCGGGGAAGGGGATACCCATAAGTTGATGGTGTAGCTGGATGATCCACTGTGATCCGCGTGATCTCGAGGGTCAGCAACACAATTTCGATTCGACTATTGCCGTAGTCCTGTATGCTTTTGCCGTTGCCAGGTTCTCGTTCGTCGATCCTTGCGACGCCAGATTCTTCGCCGATCCTTGGGATGGCGCTATTTGCTTTTCACTTGTGTGTTTGCCGAATTCCGAATTTGTTTCCCAGCCACTCGGGCTTTTCGTCAATTCTCGGATTGACGGGTTTTTTCTGAGCCGCACAGGTTCTTCTTCGACCCTCAGATGGCCGGTTTCTTCTTCATCGCCGATTCTCGGGATGGCGGATACCTCTTTAACAGCTGTGCTCTTGGTGTCGATCTCCCTGATGACGAATCCCTCTTCGTCGCCGATCCTCGGGATGGCGGGTTCTTCTTTAGCAGCTCGGTGCTCTTCGTCAATCTTCCTGATGACGGATTCCTCGTCGTTGCCGATCCTCGGGGTGGCGGATATTTCTGCAGCAGCTTTGTGCTCTTCATTGGCTTTTGGAATGTTGGCTTTCGTATTTATTTTCAGCAACTCGGTTGCCCGTCATCAATTTCTCCTCCTGCGTCGGCTCCCATGAGTCGAGGAGGATTTCGATTCCCTTTTCCGTTGTATACGCATTCCGCTGTATACTCCGCACTTGCCCCGTTCACCTATTATTCGTTTGTTTGTGCATGACCTCTCGGGCCCTGGGTAAGTTTCCTGAAGTACCCGTTTATGGTGTATACCATAATCTTGGTGGTGTTCTCTGCAGGACCCGTGACCTCCGGTTGAGCGTTTCACGCGTCGTCCCCACGACCTGAAGGTTCTTCATATCTTCTCCCAGGGTCTCTTGGGTGCCCTGCAGAGTCGTGATTTCTGCGTTTCGGCGTCCGGTTAAATCCATGTTGTTCGTTATCGACTTTATCGACTCAGTTCCTCTTCGATGAGGTCTTGCTCGATCCCCACATTTTCCCTTACGTCGGTCCTTGTCCACGTATTTCAGCCTAACCGTAGCCCAGTCCGTGGCATTGTTTGGAGAACCACTTTTCCACTCTCCTCCGTTCGAGAGAGATCGACTTTACTAGAATTTACATACTCTCACGTTCTGCTTTTTCTGCATTATTATGCGGGTTTTTTTTCTTTCTTTTTTGTTGCCCTGCATTGATTTACGAGAATCTTTGACGGGCAATGTGGCACGTTTGCTACGCGGTGAACGAGCTTTTTTAAAAATATCTCCAGTATTGTCAATCTAACGTTTCTTTAACTTTCTTTAACAGTGATGGGTTCTGAAGGAGGTTAATTTTCTTTTTTTTTCTTGATGTACACGAGGTGTTTTACTGATTTTACCCAAAGCTAACATTATTATTGATATATCCGCCCTTTAGCTGAATCTTGTCTAATTGGAATTGGATCTGATGGTCCATGTTTATAGGATTCGGTACGTACATCCGAATTGCCAATGTTTAGACGTCGGCGTACTGGTACTTCATCCCGGCTTTCTGGGAACGGAGCCCGAATACGTCTTCGAAGGGCCGCACCTCGTACGGCTTAATCGGCCGCCGCCCGTAGGTTCATCGGCAGCTTTTTGTAAATTTTCCTTTTTCGGTTGAAGCTTCCGACTGTAGAGTTTTTCCTGACTTTTACGTGTTTTGGAGTTTACGCTCCATGTTGCATTGGGGGAATTATTGTGGCTTTATAGCGACTTTCCCATCCTTTCCCGTTTCCTTCACCTCTCGGTAGTTTTTTTTTTCCCCCACGTGGATTTGCGCCGCCGTCCGCAGCTGTGTCAGAGGCTTCTATTCCTCCCGCACACGTTTAGCCCTTCTTTCAGGGCATTGGCCACAGCATTATCATGTTCAATTTTGCCTTTCTCGTTCATTTTTTGCCTATTGTCCGCGGAATTTCTTCTTCAGCGGGGACTCCTGGATAGTCACTGATGGGCACATTGCGCGTGCCGTTCGCGTGCTGTTTCCCTCGTTGCTCTGTCTCCGATTTCGGAGTCCGGTTGTGCGCCGTTAGCTCCGCGCCGGGTAGGATTTTTGCTGCGTCGGCTTTCCTCAACGGCCGCTCACCGTCTTGTCGCTCGGTGATACACGGAGTCATTTCTATGGCGGCCGCTGTTTTTTGGACTCAGTCACCCCTGAGCTTTCGCACCCTCGGTGCGGGATAAGCGGTAGTATTTACCGATGACCCGTCCTCTTTTATGACCTTCTCGGTTTCGTTTACCTCCGGCATGGACTGAAATTGTTAACGTTTTCCTCGTTATAAAGAAAAATGTATTTCCCGGTGGGGAATTTTCCGAATCGATTTTCCATAACTTTCCCCATACGGACTGTCGGACCATACATTTTCGAGGATTTTTTATTTTTTTATTTGTTATTTTTTTGTCCATTTTCAGGTCCTTTTTCGATACATTGTCGGACCCAGGGAGCTTCATAAATCCTCTCTTATTCTTCCGTGTGATATCGTAGACGATCATATTCCCTTCGACACGTGGTCTCCCTTGGCATATCCCGTGGCTGCGCGAGGGATGTGTCCATTCCCGATGCATCGTTTCGTCGTGAACAAGTACCTTATGTCTCATATTTTAGTTTCTTTTCCTCGTTTTTTCCCGTATCGTACTTCTTCTCGTATTCTCGGAGCCTTCCGATCTTCACGCGCCGCAGACCACGTTGCGCGCGAATGTTCATGCAACTCCTGTGCGCCGTCGTCACACGAGTATGTGGGCCTGGGCCTTCTTCGAAGGGCTGTAGATAAATCCACGTACCCGTCCGCGTTGTCCTCCTGGCCCAGGCAATGGGGATCTATCCAGTTGACGTCTGCGGCAACGCATTATATGTAGACATGGCGTATGGTAGCTGATCATCTCAATTTCTATTCACGACCCCGGTCGCTTGCCTGTTTTCCAACTCACGGGTCTTGCTCCGTGGTCCTTAATGCCAGTAGCGCCGTCAAGGGCGGAGGGTCTTTTAAAACAGCGGACGAGTGCCCTGAATGTATGGGCGGAGAGGTGTTTTCTCCGACTAAGGTGGGGGCTCTTTCCTCCTCATCAAACCACTTTGTTCGGCCTAACTCATAATTCCAAACCATATTCCATGCGCATGGCTGTGATGCAATAGCCACATTTTTAATTTGCATGGAATATACTTTGCAGCCAAAAGATTAATCTTACTATCATTGCCTCTAGGGTTCGGAGTGCAGTTACCTTCCAATAAATTGTTGCATCGGACAGCTAGCTGGAAGTCATCCTTGAGGTTAATAAAAAAAATTCAAGTAAAACCTTGTTATCGGTGAACACTTTCTTTCCTAGATATAAATCTAAACAACATTTTTTTTAAATGTTATTTTTCTCTATCTGGCATCACGGTTAGCACGTTACTGTAAAAATAGGAAAATAGGTAAAAATAGAAAAATTATTTCATCCATTGTCCGCAATAGATGAAATAATTTTCCTATTTTTACGTATTTCCTTTTTATTTATTTTCCTATTTTTACAGTGATGTGATAACCTTGTTTCTCCCTTGACACAAGGGAGAGAAGAAAAACTTTTTTTAAATTTTATTTAGATTTTTTTATATCTAGAAAAGAAAATATTCAACGATAAGCAAGGTTTTACTTGAATTTTTTTTATTAACCTCAAGGATGACTTCCAGCTAGCTGTCCGATGCAACAATTTATTGGAAGGTAACTGCACTCCGAACCCTAGAGGCAACGATAGTAAGATTAATCTTTTGGCTGCAAAGTATATTCCATGTGAATAAAAAATGTGGCTATTGTATCACAGCAATGCGCATGGAATATGGTTTGCGTCTCAAAGAGTAATCTTACTTTCGTTGCCTCTAACCCTTCGGAGCACAGACTTAACTTCCAATAAATTAATTGTCTTGGACAGCTAGCTGGGGGCTTTTTCGTTGAACTTAATTTCGAAAATGCAAGAAAAACCTGACCATCGTTGAACATATTCTTTTCTCTATATAATTTCAAATAAAATGAAAAAAATAAATATAAATATTTTTATTCTTTTCTCGCTTGCGTCAAGGTTAGCAGTGCTCTATTGAAATAGAAAAATTATTTTCATATTTTTACAGTCACGTCCTAACCTTAACGCAAGGGTAAAAAATAACATTTTTTTTCATTTTATTTGAATTTATATCTGGAAAAGAATTTGTTTAACGATAGCCAGTTTTCACTTCCATTTTTGAAATTAAGGTCAACGAAGACCCCCCAGCTAGCACACCGGTACCATTCATTTATTGGAAATTTATTGTGCGCTCTGAATGTTTAGAGGCAACAATAGTACGATTACTCTTTGGGAGGCAAAGTATATTCCATGCGCATTGCTGTGATACAATAGTCACATTTTTAATTCGCGTGGAATATACTTTGCAGGCAAAATATTAATCCTTCTTTCGTTACCTCTAAACATTGAAAGCGCACAGTTAACTTCCAATAAATTAATTGTATCGGACTGTTAGCTGGGGGGTATTTGTTGAACTTTTTTTTGGACATGTAAGTGAAAGCTTTCCAGATTGACAAGCGCCATGAAAAGTAGCAATATTGGCGCAATGTTTGTGACATGTGCAGTACATGTCACAATTGTTACGCCAACTGCTACATTTCGTGGCGCTTGGCTATCTCAGTCGCTATGGTTGATCATGTGCGTTAACGATCCCACTAATCCGACAGTCAGCTGTCGATGCGAGGATCTGGTAAAGAAAAAAAGAAAATCGCCGAGCTTATTTGCTCTAGTGCGATAAAGATCCCACTAATTCAACAGGGATCTGTCGATGCGAGGATCTGATTTTAAAAAAATAAATCGCTGAGCTTATTTACTCTTAGTGCGATACCGATCCCGCTAATTCAACAGTCACCTGTCGATGCGAGGATCTGATATAAAAAAAAAGAAAATCGCCGAGCTTATTTGCTCTAGTGCGATACGGATCCCGCTAATTCGACAGTCACCTGTCGATGCGAGGATCTGATTAAAAAAAAAATCGCCGAGCTTATTTGCTCTGGTGCGATAAGGATCCCGCTAATTCGACAGAGATCTGTCGATGCGAGGATCTGATAAAAAAAAAAGAATCGCCGAGCTTATTTGCTCTAGTGCGATACAGATCCCGCTAATTCGACAGTCACCTGTCGATGCGAGGATCTGATTTTTAAAAAATCGCCCAGCCTATTTGCTCTAGTGCGATAAGGATCCTGCTAATTCGACAGAGATCTGTCGATGAGAGGATCTAATTTTTAAAAAAATCGCCGAGCCTATTTGCTCTAGTGCGATACAGATCCCACTAATTCGACAGTCACTTGTCGATGCGAGGATCTGATTAAAAAAAATCACCGAGCCTATTTGCTCTAGTGCGATAAGGATCCTGCTAATACGACAGTGATCTGTCGATGCGAGGATGTGGTAAAAAAATAAAAATAAAAATCGTCGAGCATATTTGCTCTAGTGCGATAAGGATTCCCGCTAATTCGACTTGTCGATGCGAGAATTTTATAAAACAATATATATATGCTCTTGTTCGACGATCCCGCTAATTCGGTCGTTAGTTGCCAATGTGGAAATATATTTTTGTAAAACATCGCGAGCGAAGTCGCCGAGTATATAAACTCTAGTGCGCGGGACTTTGTGTCAAGATTTTTTTATTCTTGGTGCAGTGGCTCTCAAGTTCGATAGAAATAAGAAACTAGCAGATGCGCCGGGCGACACCTGGCGGTACGAGGCAGTTACCTTCTCGGTAACCTGCCTTACCGCGTGAGCCGGTGCGCGACGCGTCGCTCCAGCGTGTTTCACATGCTCTTAATAGGAAATGGCGTATTACACTCAAGTCGCGATCAATCGCAATGAATCGGCGAGAGATTGTCAATTTCGTTTTCACGAATTAATAAGAAACGGCAACTTATAGTTGAGCTAGAACGCAATAGGTATCAATCTGCCTATCATCATAATACTCAGCTACAGAGTTTGAATAGGAACGAACAGGAGTTGATGATTCTTTAATTAGAATCAATCGGAATTTGCATACATTATATATATTGATTACATATACATACATATGAGAAACAAATTAATCGGTGTACATTGATATTGACCTATTTGACTTACAACGATTTGAATTTTACAACAATATATGGGAATACATTGCCCGGTCGAACAATCGGAATCAAATGTTTTTTTTTTTTTGCGATCTGTCAATAGGAATAAATGAGCAAACGTTGACCGATCGCGTCAACGGAATTGCACTGTCAGTGTATATGAAATTGTGTATTTCTCCCAAGTCGTATTAATCGGAATTGACCGGGAAACGGCAAATTAAATTAAAACTACAATCAATATTTTTATTACTCGTCACAATACCAACAAGTTTGTATCGGAAGAAATAGGAAGTAATAAATTGTCCTTTAATCGGAATTAATGTAAATTGATGTTTATAGAATATAATGAGGCATTCTATCTCAATTCGAACGGTCAAAAACTCGACCATTTCCAAAAAATCGTAATTTTACCACAATTCGCAATTATTAAAAGAAATGTTTGTAATTTTTTCAGAATTTTTAGATCATTTTTTTAGGATATGCCAAACTGGTAATTTTTTTGTTAAAACGGCTGTATCTTTGAAAGTTTTAGGTATACAAAAAAAATGTTCAAGGAATAGAACATGGAGTTTTGAATGAACTTTCCGAATGTGTTTATTATTGGAAAAGGTGCTTTTAGATGGAAAATAGACTAAAATATTTTTTTCGGCCAACAAAAATCGAGTTTGACAAATTAAAAAAAAAACGATCCGATAATTCTGAAAAATTCTTTTGCATAATTATAAACTGTGGTGAAATATGATTTTTTTGGAAGTGGTCGCATTTTTGACCGTTCGAAATGGGGTGGAGTGCCGCGTATGTATGCTTGCAACCTATCAGAAACGTATCTATAGAGGTAGATTGGTACTGGCCTGTATTGACCGACACCAAATAAAAAATCGCATCCATTTTTAACATGTCAATTTTTTGATAATTACAACCTATACATACTCAAAGCTTGTACAAAATTCCGTTCCATTGGATACTTTTACGGGTTAGCAAGTTTTACGACTAGTTACGACTAGTTACGGGTTGGCAAGTTTTTTTCGCGAAGTTGTTCTTGATACAATTCCGATAATTCCGATTTCCGTGCAGCTCAGGCAGTTCCCATTCATAGCAATAGAATTCACCAGTTTCTTCCTGTGGGTTCCTATCAAGAGACGCGGTAGCGTCTCGACAAGTACTTAAAAAGATTTTTTTTAAAGCGAGTTGACGAGACGCTACCAAGTATATATACTCAAAAATGCCGGAAGTGGATTCTTGCTTCTCGATTTTCTCGGAAACGAAGCAGTAGATCGGAATGCGGACGACACTTTTTTATATATACAGGACACAAGCTTTTCAACGCGCCCTGTTCCGATTATAACTTTGCGGTAGATGCCGAGATATGGGTACCTCGCGAGGTCCGAAAATATTATAAAAGTGTCCTGTGATGTGCTGTGAAGTGAGTCCTCGAGTTCGCCATATCAGCTGGCTCGTCTTTCGACTGCTCTGCAGAGGGGAGTCGTGGCCGAGTGGATCGGCGTGCGACTCTGAAGTAGTAGGCCCGGGTTCGATTCCCGGTTGCAGTCAGGGATTTTTCCTTGGCTGCTTACCTCTACTTATCGTGGTTCGGATTCCACGTAAAATTGTAGGTCCCCTCTGGTCTTCTTCTTCTTAACTCATTAATTAGTTTCGGCTAATTAATGAAATCTCGTTCATTACGAACGATCGCCTGACGGCGCCATCTGTGACAGATGATATTAATCCTGTCACCGAATAACTCTCGATAAAAGAGAAGAAGGCTGTACACTCTCTAAAAGTGGTCTCACCAGTCACGCATACAATAATCTATAATTGTAATGGCCGACGCGGTTCTGTACCTGTGGCCAGTATCGGACACCTGAGTGGTGCTCAAAAGGTTCCGATACAAATTGAAGAAGAAGAAGAAGAAGACTGCTGTGCAGCGTTCAGGATTCTCTCGCGCCTCTGAAGTAGTCGAATATTGCCTGATAGGAAACTTTTTGTTGAAAAATTGTTTTTCTGTAAGCGATTAAAAGAGTGATTCGTGTAATTAAGTGAAAATCAGTGATTCGTGTAATTACGCGATTAAAGCAGTGATTATTTGTGTAACATGAAACGCGGTAGCATCTCGACGTTTATTATTATGTAGATACAGGAGTAATTCGTATAAACAAAAATAAAATGTCTTTTAAACATACCTAGTATTTTCTTTTTATTCATAATTGTTAATTATTTTTATATTCTTTTAATTCTGTATTGAACGTGTAAAGTTAATTTTTCCTCGATCTTTTTATGACTAACCTATCTTTCAAATTTCGTTTTATTTTTGCTTTTGAAATATATAATAAAATGTTAAACAAATATATTTGTCAGGAAGATGGTTCAACGTTTTTAAAATGGAATCTATGGTCCGTCAGAAAAATGTGCACTTATTTATATATACCCAAACCGAGGAATAAATCTTTTCCTGACAGAGCTGGCATTCTATTTGAGACATTTTCCCCTGTCGATGCATAATTAAAGGCTCGCAGTGAAAATTTATAATATATTATATATATCATTTTTACATATAGTGGTGAAAGGCATCGCCAGCTCCACATACAGATGCCATCGATGCTCTAGAACTTCAGAGGCACTGCGTCAGCACCAAAAGATGTATTTATCCATCATGCGAGAGAGATAAGTTTTTTTTTCAGCTACGCATGATGAAAACCACTTCCTGGTCCTAACGCAGTTGCCTTCGAAGAACCAGAGCATCAAGAGCAGGTACTCAAGATGTCGAAGGTGCCTTTCGTCAGCATAAAATGTTACACGAATATATTTTACAGGATGATGATTCTGTTTATTCACTGTATGTTGGTAATAATCAACCAAACTACATGACGACGTCAAAAATAGGTGACATGAAAGCAAAAAATACTTTTTTGAAAAAAAAGTAAAAAGGTACGCCAAGTACTTAAAAATTGTATTCTCCTTCAGAAAATGTTTATCAAAAAAACCTCTTAAAAATAAAAAAATCTGCCAAAACAGAGGATTATCAAAACAGTCTCTTAACAAAAAAATTCTTCCAAAAAGACGTTGATCAAAGTAATTTTAAAAAAATATGCGTATCGGAATCTCAAAAAAAAAAAACGAAAAATCAAATCAAAGTATCCAAGCAGTAGTACATACAACAAATTCTTCAAAAAATATGTTTATCAAAACAATCTAAAAAAAAAAACAAGATGCAAAAAATCTGGACAAAAAAAACTTGGCGTGCCAGTTTTTTTTCACAATTACAATTACTGCAGTTATTGCAGTTACTTTCCCTCTCCCTTAATTATTTGAATGAACCATGTACGACAGCTATTGTAAAAAAACTGGCACGCCAAGTTTTTTTTTGTCAAGATTTTTGCATCTTGTTTTTTTTAGATTATTCTCTTCGCTTTGTTTCGGCTTCGGAACGGTCTCTTGTCTTTCCTCTTCTTCAAGGTGTTAATGAAGAGGCATTTTTTGTTACGTTTCGACCCTGGTCGGGGTCTTCTTCAGAAATCGTTTATTTTTTCCTATAATTTTAGGTTAACAGTATACTCTTAATATTATCTTATGTTAACTTAGTCTTATTCCTACTTAGATGTATTTTCATGTCAGATTACCGTTATCTTTTGATGTCGATGGTTTGTGCGTGTTCATGTTATTATTTTGTTGCTCTACGTTGTTGATAGCAACCTCGTTCGGACAGTGGCTACATGATGCTGGTTAGATCGTACACAAACCGCGTGTCGCCATGTTTGATCCAAGGTTGATATAGATCGATAAGATTACTGTTCTTATATGTCCCTAGTGTTTATGGCAAATTACCGGTCATCTTACATCTAGTTCTAACCTTGTTTATGTTTTGTTGTTTGATTGTCAATTGTGTTCGTTCATCGTTAAATTAAATAATGGAGTTGTAAATAGTGCTTAGGCTCGCTGTGTCAGTTCTGTAGTTTATAGAATTTTTTTCGTTTTTTATACAAATCATTTCCATTATGTTTCGTTTTTTCCAATGTGTTTCAGTAGCAACAATTTTAGTTTTGTCATAGTTAAACTTATGTGTTTTTCCCTGAATTATGTTTTTCGTGTGATCCGTTAATGCTGTGCGTGACCCTTTTTTGTCATTTTTCTCGCTGTTTTTGTGTTCTTGAATGCGGGTTTTCAGATATCTTTTTGTTTGTCCTATGTAAGTCGCGTTACAATCCTTACATGGAATACTGTATTGTAACAGGAGCAGATTCCTTGTACAATAATTTCCGTATTTATGCGCCTCCGTCTGCGAGAAGGGCACTCAAACGGACGGATTCGGGGACTCGAGCGTGAAGGAATTCTGGGCTGGCGTGTCAGAGACAAGTTTGACGTTTAAATAACTCGCTTTATTGTTCTATTTACAGACTGAAATCTTTATGAACCCTTTTTCGGTTCCTTCTTAACTCGGAATATTCTCCGCTTATATCTATATTCGGAGCAATTACAAAAATGGTTCCTGCAGAACCAAAAGACTGAACAATGAATATTAATTCCATTCAAGAACTTGTTTCTCATTCACTTATTGTCTCTATTTAGTGCTTTGTTTTATAGCTTCAAGGAGATATTTTAATCGAGAGATATTTATTCCGCGTGAACCGCACCACGCATGCGCGGGCAGCTTCTCAGGCGACGCGAAGTCCAGCTGGTCGCTGTGCTCGGCTGTCTCGCGGTGACGTCACGGCACGGCGATCGCCTGTGACAGCTCGCTCGCCTCGTGATTTGCAATTGGCGTTAATTTGTGACTTGGGCGTTTTTACCTGATTTTGATGGTCTAGGAGTCTTCAGGGGAAGTGAACTAAACCCTGGACATGACTTTTTCGGATCCTTGGAGTCGTAAAATGCGTCTGATCCGACCTTGCAGCGTCCTGACCGGTCACTTTGGTCACTTTACCGCTCGCTCCAATTGACACTTTCAGTGGCTCACGTCACTTGCGAGTCTTAGTCAGTCTTGCACACTTGGACTGTCCTAAGTTCCCACTCGGCACCAATGTCTAAGTCCGACTTTACACCTTGATTATATGTCCCCTTGGCACGAGAGTTATATGGAGACGTGTCGCAAATTTTATAAGTCTAAATCGTCCCCGATTTTTATAAGTTCGGGCCAGCACAAATTTCACAGATTCAAATCAGCACGGATTTATAAGTCCAAATTGTCCTCAGTTTTATAACTCCTTTTTCGGTGCACAATTTATAAGTTCACTTGGCACGGAAATTTATAAGTCCTTTTTCGGCACGAATTTTATAAGTTCCGTTTTCGGCACGAATTTTATAAGTTCTTTTTCGGCACGAATTTTATAAGTTCTTTTCCGGCACAGATTTTTCTAAGTCCGAACGGCACAAATTTTTATAAGTCCACAGTTGCACAAAATTTATAAGTCCTTTTTGGCACTGTTTCACTTTTCTCGCTTTTCACTTTTGTTCACTTTTCACTTTTCCTTTGGAGTTGGCCGATGATAATGTAGATCGTTTACTGATAATCGACTGCCGGAATCGCCGTCCTTTATACCCCGATTTCCGACTCCCACTCCGTCGGTTTGGCAGATTTCTGGCGGACTCGCGTCTGCGTGCGGTCGCCTGATTCTTAATTTTCTGATTGGCTAATCGTGTTGTTCCTGCTTTGCCCTCCAATCCCGGGTCGGTAAGCTAGTGACGATTATCCGGTCTTATCCTCTGCGCAAATAGTGTGCTCGGTCGGTGCCGTGTACAAGGGGATTATCGCCATGTCTGTCCAATCAGCGAGGCCGATTTTCCCTCGCTTTCGCCTTTCTCCGACCTTGAGCTTGCTTTCTCCGCAAGCCCGCTCGGCAGCGCCGCGGTGCCCCCAAATCCATCGTATGGCGCGTGCGCGTCGCTTCTGCATCGATCGAGCCGCCGCTCGATCCCGTCGGATGGTGCCACTTGGCTCTCCGCGGGCTTGTCCGACAGCTGCTCGGCATCTCGCTGGACTGACAGTGTCTCCCGGGCTCTCGCGGTGTGACGTCACCGGGGCCACACGGGAGATCTTAATATGTAGGGGAGTCACATTCTCCCCCACATTACTGTTGGGACTCGTCTCGGGTCCCAACAGTCATGTCTTTTTCTTCTTATTCTTTCTTCTGTTTTTATTTCCTCCTGATTTATTTTTGTACGATTTTTATTTCCATTTATTTCCCTTTCTTCCTATCTCTTCCTCTTTATTCCTTCTTTTGTTTACTTATTTGTCTATGTATTTCCTATCTATAGATTTTTTTTTTTTTTTTTTTTTTTTTTTTTTTAACTAAATAAAAGAGTGTTTTTTTTTGTGCTTTTTCTTTATTTATCTGTACATTTGTTTGTTTTTATTTTTATGTTTTTGTGTTTTTCTCTTTTTTTTTTCTAATTTCCATGTCTTCGTATTTGTCGGTGTTCGTTCTCCTCGTTTTCCCAGTCGTCGTCGTCTTCATCGTTCTCGTCGTCCTCCACCACCATATCCATCTCCTCGTTCTCGTCCTCCGCCTCGTTCTCGTCCTCCTCCTCGTTCTCGTCCTCCTCCTCGATTCTCTCCGGACGGAGGCAGAGCCGGCCGCCGTCCTCTCCCCAGTCAAACATTCTGGGGTTTGGACCCCATTGTCCGTGCCCCTCCCGTATGATCCGGTCTCGAATGGGCTCCTCGTCGTTGTCCGGGGCCTCCAACATTACCCAGACAGCGTCGGTCCCCGTCTCCTTGTCCAATACGTGGAGATCCCAGTACTGATACTCTAGGGCATCTCGCACGTATTGGCAGGCTTCAGCCGACCACTGCTCTCCCCCCCTTGGGCGTGTGGCGTGCAGGCCGCAGGCGATGGCTTGAAAGCCCACGCTTCTATGCTCCCAGGGGACGGTGAACAATTCTTCCGGTCTGGCGTTTAGCTCCAGGGCCCAATCGCCCAGCCAGACCGGAATGTCACCGTCCTGGTCGCGATTGCCGGTGACCACGCCCCGGTAGAAACGCCGGATATGGCTGACGTAAACGGGGGCGCCCGGGTACATCTCGTCCTCTTGTACCCTCCGCACTTCTGGGTGGTCGGTTGTCGTGCTTGCATAGTAGGCGAGGAGCCTCGCCCGTTTCCCTTCCGGGTCTGGCAGGTGGACGTAAATCCTGCTCGGGGTTGATGCTGTGAGGACCTCCACTCCTTTGTAGGTTCCCTCGAGGTTCCTCGCCGGGAAGTTCCGGAATGTTGCCATTGCGTTTTCCTTTTTTCTTTTCTGTTTCGGGGGTTTTCAATTTTATTTTATTTTAGTTTAATTTTATTTTCTCCCAAATTATTTTATCCTATTCTTGTTTTAATTTAATCTATCCTATTTAATTTTATTCGCTTTCATTTATTCTATTCTAATTTATTCGATCTTATTTTATCCTAATTTATTTTCTTCTCTTTTATTTTATTCAATTTAATTTTTCTCTCCCTCACCTCTTCTCTTCGCTACTCCTTTTTCCGCTTCTCCGTCTCTTCTTTCCGTCCTTTTTCTCTCCTTACTTTTCTTCTCCTTTCGCTATTCTCTTCTGCACTCTGTCGTCTGTCGCTTTTACCGTTTCTTTCGCCTATCACTTTCGTACTGTCTCCATTCGCTATTACAATTGCTTGCTTCCTCGTGAAATTTTAACTTCTACCCCCTCCCCCGTTTTGTGTTGTCGACGCGAGTTTCGATACACCAGACATCGATGATTGTCTTGGGGGATTCCGCACGGTTATTATTATTCCATCGTCGAGATCGTCATCGCTTCCCGGTATAATGCTTCGGTTTCTGGCAATTCTGCTGGTCATCTCTGTTCAGGAGTCGATCGTGGCGAGCTTCTCGGTTTCCCGACTTAATCCTTTGTTTTGATTTTGGTGCTTCGCCGCGCTCGACTCCTTCGCCATCCGTTGTCCCGCCGGAGAGAGCACCGTGGTCCGCTGGCCCGCTGCTTGTCTCGGCGTTGCGATGTCTCGGCGTATGTTGTTGCCGGTGCGCTCCTCTTATCACTCTCGCGATTTATTCCGGGACCGATGTCTTACTGTACTATTCTTCCATCTATTTTTCTTAATCTCATGACGGATTCCCAACACTATCCCTGATGCTGAATTTCTCGTCGTTTTATTTTATTTATCTTGTTTATTTATTTATTTTGTTTATCTTATTTATTCTTAATTCTATCTTGTATTATCCCTCCTATTCTTAATTATATCTTAATCTATCTTTGATTCTTTCTTATTCTATCTTACTCTATTCTTACTTCTTTCTTGATTATTATTCTTATTTTTCGTGGTTTCCTATCCTATCTTTAATTATATTCTTAAATTTGTCTTTACCGATTTCACTACTCTACTCTTAGTCCTCTTACTCGATTCTTAGTACTTAATATTTCTTTTACTGTTATTAATTATTCTCTTAATTTTTCTCTTACTTATTTTTTTTACTATGTTTTTGTTGATTTCCGGCTATCACTCTTTTCCTTATCCCTAACCCTTATTCTCTAACCCTTTCTTTTTCTTAATCGATTTCTTCGTCTATCTTACTCTATTCTTAACTCCTTCCGATCTATGCTTAATTTTATCTTATTCTATTTTGATTTATTTCATTCTATTTTCTTTCATTCTATCTATTCTACTTTGTTTAAATTTAATCTTGCCTATTTAATTTTATTCTGATTTATTCTATTTTAATTTCTCCTACTCGATTTTGATTTATTCTATTTTATTTTCCCCGAATTTATGTTATCCTAATTTCCTTTACTCGTATTTCTTTTATTCAAGTTTATTTTTTTTTTATTTTATTTTTCTACCTTGACTATTTCCTATCGTCGTTCTACTTCTTCCTCGTGTTCTTCGGTGTTCTCGGCATTTTCGTTGATCTTCGCACTCGCCTTTTGATGGTAACGTTTCATCAGGCTCGAGTGGAATCTTCCACGCAGTTTCTTTGTTACTGGGTCCTCGATAATATACGTAGCGAGTCCCACGCACCTTCCAATGCGATAAGGTCCTTCGTAAAGCGGCATGAACTTGGCGGCGACTTGGTCGTTTTGATTCGACACGTTCAATGCTTTTACGAGAACCAGATCTCCTTCCTCGTAGGTGGTCAGGCGGTGACACTCGTCGAACTTCTCGGCTCTTCTCCTGCCTTTTCGTAATATCCGCTGCTGTACGATTTCGAGTTTTCTCGCGTACTCGACCATTTCCTCGGCTTTTTCCCTCAGCGCCGGTATCCAATTTTTCCACGGACGATGCGGTGGTTTTTTCGTCTGCAGTTCCCTCGGCGTGTATTCCGTGGTATCATGGGGCGAGTCATTGATACAATCTTGTATGATCGGCACCCATCTTGCCCATGCCGTATGTCGGTCGGTGAGCAAGGTGCGGAAAAATCGTCCGAGCTCTCTGTTTACTCGTTCGACGATATTTCCCTGCGGGTGCCGAATCGACGAAAATACTCCTTGTATCTCTTCGTCCTCCAACCATTTTTTCCACGCCTTGGCCGTGAACTGCGTTCCGTGGTCGAATTGGATCCTCTTTGGTTTTCCGTACTTAGGAATGTAGTCCGCGCTGAGCTTCTTTATTACCGTTTTGGTGTTCGCCTTTCGCATCGGATATAACGTGACGAACTTTGTAAACGCGTCCAGCGTTACCAAAATATGGCGCACTCCCCCGGTTGACATCGGTAATGGGCCGTAAAAATCGATGGAGAGTAGATCTCCCGGCCCTTCGGGTACAATAGTTTGCATATTTGCATAACTATTTTGTACCGCACATTTTGTTCGCTGGCACGTGTCACATGTGGCGAGCTGGTGCCTGATGCTTTTAGCAAACCGAGGATATGCAAAATCCTCGTTTAACATCTGAAACACCTTGGTTGCACCGACATGGCCGTACATGACGTGGCACTCCTCGACAATGATTTCTCTTATTTCTTCCGGCAACGCCACCTTCCATTGTCCTGTCTTCGCAGCTCTCTGCAGGACTCCTTCGCTGATTCGGTAATTTTTCGGATGGTTTTCCGTGTCTTTTTCATCTTCCAACAGAGTAATAATGGCGTTTAAATCCTCTTGATTTCTCTGTAGGCTACCGATCGTCCTCATTTTTTGTGATAAGGACTTCGAAGGTTTTTGCGCGAGCGCTGCGATTATTATTTTTCCGGGCGCCGTTCCATCGGGCTCATAAGTGTGTTCGCGGAGTCGGCTTAGCGTATCTGCCACTTGATTAGATTTCCCTGGCCGATGTTCTACCGTTAAATCATACCCTTGCAGCAAGAGCGCCCATCTCAAAGGCTGTCGCTCGTGAATCGGCACGTTTTTAGGAACACCAGAGCCTTATGGTCGGTGATTATCGTTATCTTTGCTCCCTTAAGATAACTTTGGAATTTCTGGAGAGCCCACACGATCGCGAGTAATTCCTTTTCCGATGTAGTGTAGCCAACTTCGGCTCCTTTTAGGGTCCGACTGGCAAATGAAATCACCCCGACTTCGCCATCTTCGTCGGTTTGTGACAATGTCGCGCCAAGCGCATAGTCACTTGCGTCCGTCGTCAGGGTGTATGGCTTTGTTACATCGGGATGCTCGAGTACCACCGACTCGCAAAACAGCTGTTTCACTTTTCCGAATGCCGTTTCGTGGATATCTGTCCACTTCCAACTCGTCCCCTTTTTTAACAGCTCTAACAAGGCGACAGTTTCCTCAGCGTGTTTACTCGTAAATTTCGTGTAGAAATTTACTAGTCCGAGAAATCCCCTCAGCTGTTTTATATTACGGGGACGGGGAAATTCTTTAATCGATTTCACCTTGTCTGGCTGCGGCAGTATCCCCTTCGTCGTCACGACGTGCCCGAGAAAATTCACTTCATTTCTAAAGAAATGAGACTTTTCCATTTTGAGAGTCATGCCATGTTCGCGGATTCTCGAAAATAATTGTCGGAGATGTTGTAGGTGTTGTCGAGTATCTCCCGACACCACTAACAGATCGTCCACGAAATTTACTATAAAATCTCCGGTGTTTCGAAGGACGATGTCCAGTCCCCGAACAAGCGCCGCGGTACTCGTTTTTAAACCGAACGGCGTAACCGTGAATTCATAGCATTTATTTTCGTGTCGAAATGCCGTGTATTTACGCGAATCCGGATGTAAGGGAATCTGCCAGAAGCTACTGGTCAGATCCAAGGTCGACATGACCTTCGCGCCTCCACATTTCTGGAAGATCTCTTCCGTCGGTAGTGCCGAGTCGTAATCGCCTTCGAGATGCTCATTCAATAGTCGTGCATCGAGACACAACCTGACGTCTCCGTTTGTCTTGATAACGGTCACCAAAGGGTTAATATAGGTACTGGTTGACCTTTGAATAACCCCTTGAGCGAGCATTTTATGAATCTCGTCCGTTACCTTTCCTCGGTAAGCCATGGGGACCGGGTATGAGCGCGATACGAATGGTTTTTCGTCCTTCAGGACAAGCCGATGTTCGTAAGCTTGCATCCGCCCAGGTCGTTTCCGGAATATGTCTCGATATTCATAGACCAGTTCTTTGAAGGTTTTCTGAATCTCGAGGTCGACGTTGCCGCACTCTCGAAGCTTTTCATCCACTTCGGCTTCACAGAGATACTCCGATTCGGGATCTCGTATCTCTCCGCTCATAACGTGTCTCGTGATTTGGTCTTCCGGTTCTATTTCTTCACAGGTGCCTTCGGCTCGAGCGAGCATCGCTCTACTCTCCCCCATTTTCTTGTCCTCCTCGGGGATACTGCATGGGCTCTCCTCCATCTGCCAGTATCCTCCCACGAGGCGTCCGACAATTTTCTCTCGCACCTTTATCACTTTTTTGTGCGTGTCGACATAGACTCCGAGCCTGTCCATCCCGTCGATACCGAGGAGCACGGATCTCTGCAGCTTTGGCACCACTAACAGCGTTACGTCTCCCTCCGAGTCGTACACTCTCGCCGTGGCCATCACTTGCTGCTTGATCCTCCCCGAACCTCCACCGAACGCTCCCACGACATTTATCGACGTTACGGGTAGCGTCGGACAGTTTCGAAAAGCCTCCAAATTCTGTGAGTAAAACTCTTCAGAAATACAGGACACCTCGCTTCCACTATCGACTAATGCACTGGCCAATGCCACTTCGAGGCCGATCGGTACCTCCGGGCACATTGGTCGTGTTTCGTCGTAAATCACGCCCTCTCCTGGTTGTGGCATGTCGAGGAGGTAATCTTGCGGACTTTCAAAAATCGTACGGACTTTTCTTTCGACTCTCTTGGGAATTGCACCTTGCCCGTTAGCGATGACGGTTTTGTCCTTCGTCGTGGTCGGCACCGAAACCGATATGGGCTCGAATTGGGGTTGACCATCCGTCCTCCTTCTCTCCACGGCACTGATCTTCTCCTGATCTAGTCCGCCCTTTTCCTCCACCTTTTTCGGATTGGTCTCTCCCCCGTCCTTCGTTAACCCTTCTCGTTCTTCCGACCAGTCGACATTACGGGCCGTCATTACCTCGGAGTTCGTCGCTTCTTCCCTCGAGTTTCTCGCTGCCTCTCTTTCTCTCTCTCTTTTCTCCTGTCGCTTTCGCCAGAGTTCGTCTTTTTTCCTCTTCCTTTCTTCTGCTTTCTCTTCTTCTCTTCTCTTGTCCTCCGGTTTCTTCTCTTCTTTCTTCTTTTCTTCTTCTTTCTTCTTTTCTTCTTCTCGTGGTTTCTTTTCTTCTTCTCGTCTCTCCTTTTCTTCTTTCTTCTTTTTCTCCGCCTCTTTTCTCTTCTTTTCTTCTTTTTTCTTCTCTTCTTCTTTCCGTTCCTTTCTCTTTCTCTCTTCTTCATTATTTTTCGTCGCCGTTGCGCCTCGTGGATTCTCGCTGTTCCTTACGGACGCAACGTTTACGCGTTTCCCTGGCTCGTGCCTGGGAAGTGCGTATTTATTCCGACTCCCTGTTGCATCGTCGGTGCCGGTGCTTGTGGCGGCGTCGCGGGGTAAAATGGTGGCGGTACCGAAAAATTCGGAGTCGCCGCCGCGATCGGTGGCCCCTGCCACGGATTGGAAAATCTGGGCGGCCCTTGTGGTTGATCGACCGGGAAGTTCGACCACTGGCCCTGTTGGCCACCTCGCTGTTGCCAAGGGCGCGGCCCTCCCCCATTTCCCCGACCGTTTCCTCGATTCGGGACCTGCCCGTTGAGTCCTTGCCGTTCATTGCCGCGACTCGCGATGACCGTTCCGCCGAGGTCATTACTTTCGAGTAGTTCAATGAGTTCGCTCACCCGACTGATGTTTCGAACGAGGATCGCCGTCCTTATGTTCTCGTCGAAATGTTTCGCAAGTCGGCGGATCGTCTCATGGTCGCCGATCGGTTCGCTCAAATCTCGAACATTTCCGATCACTCGCGTCGCGTATTCTGCCTTTGTGAGGCGCTGTCCCTCGACAAAGTAGGTCCCATATTCGAGGTGACGCTTCACCTTGTCTTGGAGTTCGCGACCCCAGTATCGTGCTCGAAACGCTTCCTCGAATTGCGCCATATTTTCAACCTCTGGCGCGACCAGGTGCCACCAATCACGGGCTGTTTCGACCATGGCTTCGCCCATCATGCACCGGAATTCCGCGCCCTCGGGCTCTATGGCGCTGAAATGGTCCTTGAGTGTTTTCAAATACTGCATCGGCCGCTCCACGCCATCGCCCTTGAAGGTGGGCAGTTTTTTCGAGGCCACGTACGCCTTACTGGCGTTTAACCCTCCGAACATGGTTGTACTTAGCGCCGATTGCGATGCGGTTCGGTTTGCCATCGCCGCGTACTCCCGGATTCTCTTTGCGTTCTCCTCTGCAGTCTGGAGGGCCCTTTTCGAGACCTTTGTGACGCCCTCGAGCCGATCGATTAATTTAACGACTGTTACGTCGTGTGCCGCCAATTGCTCTTGGGTGTGAAGGTTTATAGGCCGTTGCTCTTCGCGGATAGCTTCTCGCATCGACGCAATTTTTTGCTCCAATTCCGCCTCGCTCTCGCTTATCGCTCTCGAGAATCCTGTTAGCAGCAGTTGCTGCGATTCCTTAGTTCGCTTAATGCACGCCAACTCCAGGTTTGCCTGAGTGTTGTTCATTTTTTCGAACTCTTTTTTGTGTTCGGCCTTCATTTGGTTAATCGCCTGGAGAATCGCCCTGTTGCTGTCGTCTTCGACTTCTGCGGGGTTCTGGGACTCCGCACGCTTTTCCTTTTCGCGTTCGGTTGACCTAGCGTCCGCATCGCTCGCTGGGGGGATGATCGACAATCGATTCATCTCCTTTTGTTTTCGGATGTTTCCCCCACTGATCAGCTCGTCTGCCGTCGTTGATTCCCAGGCGAGAGAATGGTTGGTGATATCCATGTCGATCGTGCTGTCTCCGTGCGAGTCCGCCGAGTCTCCCGGAGTCTCGTCTTCCAGACTGACCTCTGGTATTTCTTGTTGCGCGTCTTCGGCGGCGTGCTGCGCTCTCAGCTTATCGCGGCGCTCACGCTCCCGCCTGTGGGTCTCTTCTTCTTTTTCCATTAGTTCGAGCTCGCGTCTCTCCTGGGCTATTGATTTTTCCGACATTTTGCAATATTAATTTACTTGAAATTACTTTTGATTTGAATTAATTTGTTATTTATTTAGTGCGCTGACACAACCAATTCCTTTTTTCTCGAGCCCCACGTTGGGCGCCAAATGTAACAGGAGCAGATTCCTTGTACAATAATTTCCGTATTTATGCGCCTCCGTCTGCGAGAAGGGCACTCAAACGGACGGATTCGGGGACTCGAGCGTGAAGGAATTCTGGGCTGGCGTGTCAGAGACAAGTTTGACGTTTAAATAACTCGCTTTATTGTTCTATTTACAGACTGAAATCTTTATGAACCCTTTTTCGGTTCCTTCTTAACTCGGAATATTCTCCGCTTATATCTATATTCGGAGCAATTACAAAAATGGTTCCTGCAGAACCAAAAGACTGAACAATGAATATTAATTCCATTCAAGAACTTGTTTCTCATTCACTTATTGTCTCTATTTAGTGCTTTGTTTTATAGCTTCAAGGAGATATTTTAATCGAGAGATATTTATTCCGCGTGAACCGCACCACGCATGCGCGGGCAGCTTCTCAGGCGACGCGAAGTCCAGCTGGTCGCTGTGCTCGGCTGTCTCGCGGTGACGTCACGGCACGGCGATCGCCTGTGACAGCTCGCTCGCCTCGTGATTTGCAATTGGCGTTAATTTGTGACTTGGGCGTTTTTACCTGATTTTGATGGTCTAGGAGTCTTCAGGGGAAGTGAACTAAACCCTGGACATGACTTTTTCGGATCCTTGGAGTCGTAAAATGCGTCTGATCCGACCTTGCAGCGTCCTGACCGGTCACTTTGGTCACTTTACCGCTCGCTCCAATTGACACTTTCAGTGGCTCACGTCACTTGCGAGTCTTAGTCAGTCTTGCACACTCGGACTGTCCTAAGTTCCCACTCGGCACCAATGTCTAAGTCCGACTTTACACCTTGATTATATGTCCCCTTGGCACGAGAGTTATATGGAGACGTGTCGCAAATTTTATAAGTCTAAATCGTCCCCGATTTTTATAAGTTCGGGCCAGCACAAATTTCACAGATTCAAATCAGCACGGATTTATAAGTCCAAATTGTCCTCAGTTTTATAACTCCTTTTTCGGTGCACAATTTATAAGTTCACTTGGCACGGAAATTTATAAGTCCTTTTTCGGCACGAATTTTATAAGTTCCGTTTTCGGCACGAATTTTATAAGTTCTTTTTCGGCACGAATTTTATAAGTTCTTTTCCGGCACAGATTTTTCTAAGTCCGAACGGCACAAATTTTTATAAGTCCACAGTTGCACAAAATTTATAAGTCCTTTTTTGCACTGTTTCACTTTTCTCGCTTTTCACTTTTGTTCACTTTTCACTTTTCCTTTGGAGTTGGCCGATGATAATGTAGATCGTTTACTGATAATCGACTGCCGGAATCGCCGTCCTTTATACCCCGATTTCCGACTCCCACTCCGTCGGTTTGGCAGATTTCTGGCGGACTCGCGTCTGCGTGCGGTCGCCTGATTCTTAATTTTCTGATTGGCTAATCGTGTTGTTCCTGCTTTGCCCTCCAATCCCGGGTCGGTAAGCTAGTGACGATTATCCGGTCTTATCCTCTGCGCAAATAGTGTGCTCGGTCGGTGCCGTGTGCAAGGGGATTATCGCCATGTCTGTCCAATCAGCGAGGCCGATTTTCCCTCGCTTTCGCCTTTCTCCGACCTTGAGCTTGCTTTCTCCGCAAGCCCGCTCGGCAGCGCCGCGGTGCCCCCGAATCCATCGTATGGCGCGTGCGCGTCGCTTCTGCATCGATCGAGCCGCCGCTCGATCCCGTCGGATGGCGCCACTTGGCTCTCCGCGGGCTTGTCCGACAGCTGCTCGGCATCTCGCTGGACTGACAGTGTCTCCCGGGCTCTCGCGGTGTGACGTCACCGGGGCCACACGGGAGATCTTAATATGTAGGGGAGTCACAGTATATGAGTTCAGATTTGGCCATCTTGTCAATTTTGTCTTTCGTGGTCCCTGTTATTCCGCTAATGTTGTGTTTATTATTGGTTACTAAATTAACTTTATATTCTTTTAGCATTCTTAGTAAAGGGTAGTGTATCTGTTCGAAGAATGGAAAGTTAATAGTCCTCATTAAGTCGAACGAGTTATTGTTTGTTGATGTTCCTGTCTCCGAGTTAATTAATTTCTTTCTTTTATTTATTGTCCGTTTTATCAACCCTATTGGGTAACAATTCCTCAGTAGTGTGTTAGTGATTAGTTCAATGTTTTCACTCCAGAATTTTTTGTGTGATAATTTTATTGCTCTATCTGTTAGCGTGTTTATGATTCCTATTTTTTGTTGAATGGGATGACTTGAAAAATAATTCATGTACCTGCCTGACCACGTTGGTTTGCGATACCAATTCGTGATTATTTTTCCATTTTCTCAAATGAGTTCCATGTCAAGGAATGCTATTCTATTATCCGTCTCTTTCTCTACCGTGAACTGTTAGGGCAGTATGCGTTGAAAATGTTTACTATGTTCTCGATTTCGTTAATCGGAACAGCCATGATGATGTCGTCCACATATCTTTTGTATAGTGGTGTGTCTAACATAATCAGTAGAACAAAAACGAAAACCCTAAAGAAAGATACGAACAAAATTATAAACGACACAAAAGCTTTTCTAAAATCTCAGGCAGACATTATAGTTACCAGAGCAGATAAAGGCAATAGTACTGTTATGATGAAAAAAGACGATTACATATAAAAAAAACACTGACACTACTACAAGACACCAAAACATACAAAATAATAAAAAAAGACCCAACGAACAGCATACAAAAATCAATCACAATCCTACTAGGCAGATGGAAAAATAACAAAATCATCGATGAATCCACACACAAATTCCTAGAACCGGAAAATTGTAACTTAGCTAGGTTATATGCACTACCCAAGATCCACAAAAAGAATTATCCCCTCAGACCCATAGTTTCATCAATAAAATACCCAACACACAGGATCGCGGACTTCATACAAAAAACAATAAAGAAATCTTTACCACCACATAGATCTGATACAAAAGATAGTTTCTCGCTAAAAGAACATCTAGAAAACATAACAGTACCAACTAACTTTTGTCTCATCTCGCTAGACGTTACATCGTTATACACAAACGTACCACTAAAACTTGTGTTGGAAAGTCTAGAAAGAAGAAGACCTCACTTTAGAAATGACAAATTAATTGACGAAATAAAAAAAGCAGTAGAGTTAATCATGTCGTCGACATATTTTACGTTCAATGACTCAGTTTACAAACAGATCTCTGGCTTACCAATGGGATCACCATTGGCCCCCATTCTTTCCAACATTGTTATGATTGACTTAGAAGAAAAGTGTCTAGAAAAACTCGGGTTTGACACACCACTATACAAAAGATATGTGGACGACATCATCATGGCTGTTCCGATTAACGAAATCGAGAACATAGTAAACATTTTCAACGCATACTGCCCTAACTTACAGTTCACGGTAGAGAAAGAGACGGATAATAGAATAGCATTCCTTGACATGGAACTCATTCGAGAAAATGGAAAAATAATCACGAATTGGTATCGCAAACCAACGTGGTCAGGCAGATACATAAATTATTTTTCAAGTCATCCCATTCAACAAAAAATAGGAATCATAAACACGCTAACAGATAGAGCAATAAAATTATCACACAAAAAATTCTGGAGTGAAAACATTGAACTAATCACTAACACACTACTGAGGAATTGTTACCCAATAGGGTTGATAAAACGGACAATAAATAAAAGAAAGAAATTAATTAACACGGAGACAGGAACATCAACAAACAATAACTCGTTCGACATAATGAGGACTATTAACTTTCCATTCTTCGAACAAATACACTACCCTTTACTAAGAATGCTAAAAGAATATAAAGTTAATTTAGTAACCAATAATAAACACAACATTAGCGGAATAACAGGGACCACGAAAGACAAAATTGACAAGATGGCCAAATCTGAACTCATATACAGTATTCCATGTAAGGATTGTAACGCGACATACATAGGACAAACAAAAAGATATCTGAAAACCCGCATTCAAGAACACAAAAACAGCGAGAAAAATGACAAAAAAGGGTCACGCACAGCATTAACGGATCACACGAAAAACATAATTCAGGGAAAAACACATAAGTTTAACTATGACAAAACTAAAATTGTTGCTACTGAAACACATTGGAAAAAACGAAACATAATGGAAATGATTTGTATAAAAAACGGAAAAAAATGCTATAAACTACAGAACTGACATAGCGAGCCTAAGCACTATTTACAACTCCATTATTTAATTTAACGATGAACCAACACAATTGACAATCAAACAACAAAACATAAACAAGGTTAGAACTAGATGTAAGATGACCGGTAATTTGCCATAAACACTAGGGACATATAAGAACAGTAATCTTATCGATCTATATCAACCTTGGATCAAACATGGCGACACGCGGTTTGTGTACGATCTAACCAGCATCATGTAGCCACTGTCCGAACGAGGTTGCTATCAACAACGTAGAGCAACAAAATAATAACATGAAAACGCACAAACCATCAACATCAAAAGATAACGGTAATCTGACATGAAAATACATCTAAGTAGGAATAAGACTAAGTTAACATAAGATAATATTAAGAGTACACTGTTAACCTAAAATTATAGGAAAAAATTAACGATTTCTGAAGAGGACCCCGACCAGGGTCAAAACGTAACAAAAAATGCCTCTTCATTAACACCTTGAAGAAGACGAAAGACAAGAGACCGTTCCGAAGCCGAAACAAAGCGAAGAGAATTGTTTAATATCGGTCACAGCTCTCAACGAAGATTTTTTTTTAGATTGTTTTGATAAACATCTTTTTTGAAGAATTTTTTGTATGTACTACTGCTTGGCTACTATGATTTGATTTTTTCGATTTTTTTTTTTTTTGAGATTTCGATACACATATTTTTTTTTAATTTTAAATATTGCTACTGATAAGATCCGATTGACATGAACGGCTGAATATTCCCATTGATACCGATTCATGGGTTACGATAGGTTACTGTAAATTCCCATTGCACGGGATTGTCGTCTATGGGAAAATATCCGTATGATTCCGATTTAAATGGAGCGCAGGCAATTCCCATTCAGAGCAATAGAATTCACCAGTTTCTTCCTGTTGGTTCCTATTAAATATTGCTACTGATAGCGGTTGGCGCCGATAAGATCCGATTGACGTAAACGGCTGAATATTCCCATTGATACCGATTCATGGGTTACGATAGGTTACTGTAAATTCCCATTGCACGGGATTGTCGTCTATGGGAAAATATCCGTATGATTCCGATTTAAATGGAGCGCAGGCAATTCCCATTCAGAGCAATAGAATTCACCAGTTTCTTCCTGTAGGTTCCTATTAAATATTGCTACTGATAGCATTTGGCGCCGATAAGATCCGATTGACGTAAACAGCTGAATATTCCCATTGATACCGATTCATAGGTTACGATAGGTTACTGTAAATTCCCATTGCACGGGATTGTCGTCTATGGGAAAATATTCGTATGATTCCGATTTAAATTTAGCGCAGACAATTCCCATTCAGAGCAATAGAATTCACCAGTTTCTTCCTGTAGGTTCCTATTAAATATTGTTACTGCTGGCGGTTGGCGCCGATAAGATCCGATTGACGTAAATGGCTGAATATTCCCATTGATACCAATTCAAGAATTTACCATACCTTTAATATAATTTCCGATTGAACTTCATTACTTCCGATTAAATACCAATAGGATAAGTCCATGTAAAACCGAATACGGAGCAGCAGTCTACAGTCGATTCATTCGTCCAGGTACGTAGTATTACCTATTTATTCCCATTGAGTACAAGAATGGTTATGAATTGGAAATACCCCTGACAAAAAACTCATTCATACCGATTCATTTTTTTTTTATTGGTTTTAATAGGATTTTCTAAGCAGGGTTGCTACTGATCGCCGTAAAGTATTCATGTTCACCCTGATAGACAAGCGCCACGAAAAGTAGCATTTGGCGCAATAATTGCGACATGTGCCGCACAGGTTGCAAATATTGGTACTTTTCATGGCGCTTGTCTATCTGGGTCAATGTACGAGATTTGTCGAAGATACAGCTTCAAGTAATTACTCGCTCGACTTTCGGTGATTACTTGCATTTACAGCAACACCAGCAGCCGCCGCCACAGCAGGAACACGAGCAGCCGTTGCAACATCAGCTGTTGACACAGCAGCAACAGCACCAGTCTCCGCAATAACTGTAATATTTGGGTGCTTTGGATGAGTAAATGTAGACGATATTTAATTTAATTTACTTTATTATATAGAGAGCTGGTTACTGTGCGACTGACTATCGGCCATCTTGGCCAGCGACTACACGCCAGTACTACGGCGACATCTATATCCGCTTATAGCGGTTGATAAAACTATAACATATATGACAATAACAACAGCAGCCGCTGCGACAACAACAGCAGCTGTTGCCACAGCAGGAACACAAGCATCCGCCGCAGCAACAATAGCAGCCACTGCGACACCAACAGCAGCTGCTGCCACAACAACAACGGTCAACTTTTAACGATGTCAACGAAAATAGACAAGCGAAACGAAAATTAGCAGTTGGCGTAATATTTGTGACATATGCTGCACATGTTGCAAACATTGCGCCAATAATACTACTTTTCATGGCGCTTGTTTATCCGGGGTGGTTTCACTTGCATTTTTGCTTCCTCCTAGAGGAAGCTTTTTTAAATTAAGTTTAACGAAAACCGCTCAGGTAGCTGTTCGATACAACAATTTATTGGAAGTTAGCTCTGTGCTCCGAAGGGTTAGAGGCAACGAAAGTAAGATTAATCTTTTGGCTGCAAAGAATATTCTATGCGAATAAAAAATGTGGCCATTGTATCACAGCGATGCGCATAGAATATACTTTGCGTCCCAAAGAATAATCTTACTTCCGTTGCTTCTAACCCTTCGGAGTGCAGAGATAACTTTCAATAAATTGTTGTATCAATCAGCTAGCTGACGGTCTTCCTCGAGGTTAATTAAAAAAATGCAAGTACAACCTTGCTATCGGTGAACACTTTCATTCCTAGATATAAATCTAAATAAAAAAAAAGTTATGCTTTTCTCTCTTGCATCAAGGTTAGTACGTCACTGAAAAAATAGAAAAATAAGTAAAAAGGGAATAAGTAAAAATAGAAAAATTACTTCACCCATTGTTAGCAATGGATGAAATAATTTTCTTGTTTTACATATTTCCTTTTTATTTCATTTCCTATTTTTACAGTGACGTCCTAACCTTGACGCAAGGGAGAAAAACTAACATTTTTTTTCATTTTATTTAGATTTATATCCACGAAAAAAAAAGTTCAACGATAGTCAGGTTTTACTTGCATTTTCGAAATTAAGTTCAACGAAGACCCCCCGACTAGGAATCTGATACAATTCATTTATTGGAAGTTAACTGTGCGCTCTGAATGTTTAGAGGCAACAAAAGTATAATTACTCTTTGGGATGCAAAGTATATTCCATGCGCATCGCTGTGATACAATGGTCACATTTTTTATTCGCATGGAATATACTTTGCAGTCAAAATATTAATCCTACTTTCGTTACCTCTAAACATTCAAAGCGCACAGTTAACTTCCAATAAATGAATTGTATTGGGCTGATTGGTAGGGAGTCTTCGTTGATCTTATTTTCGGACATGCAAGTAAAACCGTCCCAGACAGACAAGCGCCATGAAAAGTAGCAATGTGGGCGCAAGGTTTGCGACATGTGCAGCACATGTCGCAATTATTACGCCAACTGCTACATTTAGTCGCTACCGTTGAAAGCTAAAAATCGCTGAGAAATATGCTCTTATGCGATGACGTTCCAGCTGATTCGTCAGTCAGCTGTCGATGCGAGGATGCGTAAAAAAATCGCTGAGTGTTACGTCTCCGCGGCAGGACGTAACACCGACTAATATGCTCTTGCGCGATAACGATCCCGCTAATTCAACATTCCCTTGTTGATGCGAGGATTCGAAAAAAAAATCGCCGAGCATTTTTACTCTAGCGCGATAACGATCCCGCTAATTCGACAGTCAGCTGTCGATGCGAGGATACGTAAAAAAAATCGCCGAGTAATGTGCTCTTGCGCGATAACGATCCCGCTAACTCAACAGTCCCTTGTTGATGCGAGGATTAAAAAAAAAAAAAAATCGCCCAGCATTTTTACTCTCGTGCGATAACGATCCCGCTAATTCGACAGTCAGCTGTCGATGCGAGGATACGTAAAAAAAATCGCCGAGAAATGTGCTCTTGCGTGATAACGATCCCGCTAATTCAACAGTCCCTTGTTGATGCGAGGATTCGAAAAAAAAAATCGTCGAGCATTTTTACTCTCGTGCGATAAAGATCCCGCTAATTCGACAGTCAGCTGTCGATGCGAGGAGACGTAAAAAAATCGCCGAGTAATATGCTCTTGCGCGATAACGATCCCGCTAATTCAACAGTCCCTTGTTGATGCGAGGATTCGAAAAAAAAATCGCCGAGCATTTTTACTCAAGCGCGATAACGATCCCGCTAATTCGACAGTCAGCTGTCGATGCGAGGATACGTAAAAAAAAATCGCCGAGAAATGTGCTCTTGCGCGATAACGATCTCGCTAATTCAACAGTCTTTTGTTGATGCGAGGATTCGAAAAAAAAAATCGCCGAACATTTTTACTCTCGTGCGATAACGATCCCGCTAATTCGACAGTCAGCTGTCGATGCGAGGATACGTAAAAAAAATCGCCGAGTAATGTGCTGTTGCGCGATAACGATCCCGCTAATTCAACAGTCCCTTGTTGATGCGAGGATATGAAAAAAAAATCGCCGAACATTTTTACCTTCGTGCGATAACGATCCCGCTAATTCGACAGTCAGCTGTCGATGCGAGGATACGTAAAAAAAGTCGCCGAGTAATGTGCTCTTGCGCGATAACAATCCCGCTAATTCAACAGTCCCTTGTTGATGCGAGGATTAAAAAAAAAAAATCGCCCAGCATTTTTACTCTCGTGCGATAACGATCCCGCTAATTCGACAGTCAGCTATCGATGCGAGGATACGTAAAAAAAATCGCCGAGTAATATGCTCTTGCGCGATAACGATCCCGCTAATTCGACAGTCAGCTGTGGATGCGAGGATACGTAAAAAAAAATCGCCGAGTAATATGCTCTTGCGCGATAACGATCCCGCTAATTCAACAGTCCCTTGTTGATGCGAGGATCCAGGGAAAAAAAATCGCCGCGCATTTTTACTCTAGCGCGATAACGATCCCGCTAATTCGACAGTCAGCTGTCGATGCGAGGATACGTAAAAAAATCGCCGAGTAATGCGCTCTTACGCGATAACGATCCCGCTAATTCAACAGTCCCTTGTTGATGCGAGGATTCGAAAAAAAAATCGCCGAGCATTTTTACTCTAGCGCGATAACGATCCCGCTAATTCGACAGTCAGCTGTCGATGCGAGGATACGTAAAAAAAATCGCCGAGTAATGTGCTCTTGCGCGATAACGATCCCGCTAATTCAACAGTCCCTTGTTGATGCGAGGATTCGAAAAAAAAATCGCCGAGCATTTTTACTCTAGCGCGATAACGATCCCGCTAATTCGACAGTCAGCTGTCGATGCGAGGATACGTAAAAAAAATCGCCGAGTAATGTGCTCTTGCGCGATAACGATCCCGCTAATTCAACAGTCCCTTGTTGATGCGAGGATTCAAAAAAAAAAAATCGCCCAGCATTTTTACTCTCGTGCGATAACGATCCCGCTAATTCGACAGTCAACTGTCGATGCGAGGATACGTAAAAAAAATCGCCGAGTAATATGCTCTTGCGCGATAACGATCCCGCTAATTCAACAGTCAGCTGTCGATGCGAGGATACGTAAAAAAAATCGCCGAGTAATACGCTCTTGCGCGATAACGATCCCGCTAATTCAACAGTCAGCTGTCGGTGCGAGGATACGTAAAAAAAATCGCCGAGTAATATGCTCTTGCGCGATAACGATCCCGCTAATTCAACAGTCCCTTGTTGATGCGAGGATTCGAAAAAAAATCGCCGAGCATTTTTACTCTAGCGCGATAACGATCCCGCTAATTCGACAGTCAGCTGTCGATGCGAGGATACGTAAAAAAAATCGCCGAGTAATATGCTCTTGCGCGATAACGATCCCGCTAACTCAACAGTCCCTTGTTGATGCGAGGATTAAAAAAAAAAAAAAATCGCCCAGCATTTTTACTCTCGTGCGATAACGATCCCGCTAATTCGACAGTCAGCTGTCGATGCGAGGATACGTAAAAAAAATCGCCGAGAAATGTGCTCTTGCGTGATAACGATCCCGCTAATTCAACAGTCCCTTGTTGATGCGAGGATTCGAAAAAAAAAATCGTCGAGCATTTTTACTCTCGTGCGATAAAGATCCCGCTAATTCGACAGTCAGCTGTCGATGCGAGGAGACGTAAAAAAATCGCCGAGTAATATGCTCTTGCGCGATAACGATCCCGCTAATTCAACAGTCCCTTGTTGATGCGAGGATTCGAAAAAAAAATCGCCGAGCATTTTTACTCAAGCGCGATAACGATCCCGCTAATTCGACAGGCAGCTGTCGATGCGAGGATACGTAAAAAAAAATCGCCGAGAAATGTGCTCTTGCGCGATAACGATCTCGCTAATTCAACAGTCTTTTGTTGATGCGAGGATTCGAAAAAAAAAATCGCCGAACATTTTTACTCTCGTGCGATAACGATCCCGCTAATTCGACAGTCAGCTGTCGATGCGAGGATACGTAAAAAAAATCGCCGAGTAATGTGCTGTTGCGCGATAACGATCCCGCTAATTCAACAGTCCCTTGTTGATGCGAGGATATGAAAAAAAAATCGCCGAACATTTTTACCTTCGTGCGATAACGATCCCGCTAATTCGACAGTCAGCTGTCGATGCGAGGATACGTAAAAAAAGTCGCCGAGTAATGTGCTCTTGCGCGATAACAATCCCGCTAATTCAACAGTCCCTTGTTGATGCGAGGATTAAAAAAAAAAAATCGCCCAGCATTTTTACTCTCGTGCGATAACGATCCCGCTAATTCGACAGTCAGCTATCGATGCGAGGATACGTAAAAAAAATCGCCGAGTAATATGCTCTTGCGCGATAACGATCCCGCTAATTCGACAGTCAGCTGTGGATGCGAGGATACGTAAAAAAAAATCGCCGAGTAATATGCTCTTGCGCGATAACGATCCCGCTAATTCAACAGTCCCTTGTTGATGCGAGGATCCAGGGAAAAAAAAATCGCCGCGCATTTTTACTCTAGCGCGATAACGATCCCGCTAATTCGACAGTCAGCTGTCGATGCGAGGATACGTAAAAAAATCGCCGAGTAATGCGCTCTTACGCGATAACGATCCCGCTAATTCAACAGTCCCTTGTTGATGCGAGGATTCGAAAAAAAAATCGCCGAGCATTTTTACTCTAGCGCGATAACGATCCCGCTAATTCGACAGTCAGCTGTCGATGCGAGGATACGTAAAAAAAATCGCCGAGTAATGTGCTCTTGCGCGATAACGATCCCGCTAATTCAACAGTCCCTTGTTGATGCGAGGATTCGAAAAAAAAATCGCCGAGCATTTTTACTCTAGCGCGATAACGATCCCGCTAATTCGACAGTCAGCTGTCGATGCGAGGATACGTAAAAAAAATCGCCGAGTAATGTGCTCTTGCGCGATAACGATCCCGCTAATTCAACAGTCCCTTGTTGATGCGAGGATTCAAAAAAAAAAAATCGCCCAGCATTTTTACTCTCGTGCGATAACGATCCCGCTAATTCGACAGTCAACTGTCGATGCGAGGATACGTAAAAAAAATCGCCGAGTAATATGCTCTTGCGCGATAACGATCCCGCTAATTCAACAGTCAGCTGTCGATGCGAGGATACGTAAAAAAAATCGCCGAGTAATACGCTCTTGCGCGATAACGATCCCGCTAATTCAACAGTCAGCTGTCGGTGCGAGGATACGTAAAAAAAATCGCCGAGTAATATGCTCTTGCGCGATAACGATCCCGCTAATTCAACAGTCCCTTGTTGATGCGAGGATTCGAAAAAAAATCGCCGAGCATTTTTACTCTAGCGCGATAACGATCCCGCTAATTCGACAGTCAGCTGTCGATGCGAGGATACGTAAAAAAAATCGCCGAGTAATATGCTCTTGCGCGATAACGATCCCGCTAATTCAACAGTCAGCTGTCGATGCGAGGATACGTAAAAAAAATCGCCGCGTAATATGCTCTTGCGCGATAACGATCCCGCTAATTCAACAGTCCCTTGTTGATGCGAGGATTCAGGAAAAAAAAATCGCCGAGCATTTTTACTCTAGCGCGATAACGATCCCGCTAATTCGACAGTCAGCATTTTTTTAATTAACCTCGAGGAAGACCGTCAGCTAGCTGATTGATACAACAATTTATTGAAAGTTATCTCTGCACTCCGAAGGGTTAGAAGCAACGGAAGTAAGATTATTCTTTGGGACGCAAAGTACATTCTATGCGCATCGCTGTGATACAATGGCCACATTTTTTATTCGCATAGAATATTCTTTGCAGCCAAAAGATTAATCTTACTTTCGTAACACCGACTAATATGCTCTTGCGCGATAACGATCCCGCTAATTCAACAGCTCCTTGTTGATGCGAGGGTTCGAAAAAAAAAATCGCCGAGTATTTTTACTCTAGTGCGATAACGATCCCGCTAATTCGACAGTCAGCTGTTGATGCGAGAATACGTAAAAAAATTGCCGAGTAACATGCACTTGCGCGATAACGATCCCGCTAATTCAACAGTCCCTTGTTGATGCGAGGATTCGAAAAAAAAATCGCCGAGCATTTTTACTCTAGCGCGATAACGATCCCGCTAATTCGACAGTCAGCTGTCGATGCGAGGATACGTAAAAAAAAATCGCCGAGAAATGTGCTCTTGCGCGATAACGATCCCGCTAATTCAACAGTCCCTTGTTCATGCGAGGATTCGAAAAAAAAAATCGTCGAGCATTTTTACTCTCGTGCGATAACGATCCCGCTAATTCGACAGTCAGCTGTCGATGCGAGGAGACGTAAAAAAAATCGCCGAGTAATATGCTCTTGCGCGATAACGATCCCGCTAATTCAACAGTCAGCTGTCGATGCGAGGATACGTAAAAAAAATCGCCGAGAAATGTGCTCTTGCGCGATAACGATCCCGCTAATTCAACAGTCCCTTGTTGATGCGAGGATTCGAAAAAAAAATCGCCGAGCATTTTTACTCTAGCGCGATATCGATCCCGCTAATTCGACAGTCAGCTGTCGATGCGAGGATACGTAAAAAAAAATCGCCGAGTAATGTGCTCTTGCGCGATAACGATACCGCTAATTCAACAGTCCCTTGTTCATGCGAGGATATGAAAAAAAAAAAT
Organism: Ichneumon xanthorius; assembly: GCA_917499995.1. Lineage (NCBI taxonomy): Eukaryota > Metazoa > Arthropoda > Insecta > Hymenoptera > Ichneumonidae > Ichneumon > Ichneumon xanthorius. The sequence continues at coordinate 64,833 of CAKJTD010000054.1, read as the reverse complement.
CGCCCAGCATTTTTACTCTCGTGCGATAACGATCCCGCTAATTCGACAGTCAGCTGTGGATGCGAGGATACGTAAAAAAAAATCGCCGAGTAATATGCTCTTGCGCGATAACGATCCCGCTAATTCAACAGTCCCTTGTTGATGCGAGGATCCAGGGAAAAAAAATCGCCGCGCATTTTTACTCTAGCGCGATAACGATCCCGCTAATTCGACAGTCAGCTGTCGATGCGAGGATACGTAAAAAAAATCGCCGAGTAATGCGCTCTTACGCGATAACGATCCCGCTAATTCAACAGTCCCTTGTTGATGCGAGGATTCGAAAAAAAAATCGCCGAGCATTTTTACTCTAGCGCGATAACGATCCCGCTAATTCGACAGTCAGCTGTCGATGCGAGGATACGTAAAAAAAATCGCCGAGTAATGTGCTCTTGCGCGATAACGATCCCGCTAATTCAACAGTCCCTTGTTGATGCGAGGATTCGAAAAAAAATCGCCGAGCATTTTTACTCTAGCGCGATAACGATCCCGCTAATTCGACAGTCAACATTTTTTAAATTAACCTCGAGGAAGACCGTCAGCTAGCTGATTGATACAACAATTTATTGAAAGTTATCTCTGCACTCCGAAGGGTTAGAAGCAACGGAAGTAAGATTATTCTTTGGGACGCAAAGTATATTCTATGCGCATCGCTGTGATACAATGGCCACATTTTTTATTCGCATAGAATATTCTTTGCAGCCAAAAGATTAATCTTACTTTCGTAACACCGACTAATATGCTCTTGCGCGATAACGATCCCGCTAATTCAACAGCTCCTTGTTGATGCGAGGGTTCGAAAAAAAAATCGCCGAGTATTTTTACTCTAGTGCGATAACGATCCCGCTAATTCGACAGTCAGCTGTTGATGCGAGAATACGTAAAAAAATCGCCGAGTAACATGCTCTTGCGCGATAACGATCCCGCTAATTCAACAGTCCCTTGTTGATGCGAGGATTCGAAAAAAAATTCGCCGAGCATTTTTACTCTAGCGCGATAACGATCCCGCTAATTCGACAGTCAGCTGTCGATGCGAGGATACGTAAAAAAAAATCGCCGAGAAATGTGCTCTTGCGCGATAACGATCCCGCTAATTCAACAGTCCCTTGTTGATGCGAGGATTCGAAAAAAAAAATCGTCGAGCATTTTTACTCTCGTGCGATAACGATCCCACTAATTCGACAGTCAGCATTTTTTTAATTAACCTCGAGGAAGACCGTCAGCTAGCTGATTGATACAACAATTTATTGAAAGTTATCTCTGCACTCCGAAGGGTTAGAAGCAACGGAAGTAATATTATTCTTTGGGACGCAAAGTACATTCTATGCGCATCGCTGTGATACAATGGCCACATTTTTTATTCGCATAGAATATTCTTTGCAGCCAAAAGATTAATCTTACTTTCGTAACACCGACTAATTTGCTCTTGCGCGATAACGATCCCGCTAATTCAACAGTCCCTTGTTGATGCGAGGGTTCGAAAAAAAAAATCGCCGAGTATTTTTACTCTAGTGCGATAACGATCCCGCTAATTCGACAGTCAGCTGTTGATGCGAGAATACGTAAAAAAATTGCCGAGTAACATGCACTTGCGCGATAACGATCCCGCTAATTCAACAGTCCCTTGTTGATGCGAGGATTCGAAAAAAAAATCGCCGAGCATTTTTACTCTAGCGCGATAACGATCCCGCTAATTCGACAGTCAGCTGTCGATGCGAGGATACGTAAAAAAAAATCGCCGAGAAATGTGCTCTTGCGCGATAACGATCCCGCTAATTCAACAGTTCCTTGTTGATGCGAGGATTCGAAAAAAAAATCGTCGAGCATTTTTACTCTCGTGCGATAACGATCCCGCTAATTCGACAGTCAGCTGTCGATGCGAGGAGACGAAAAAAAAATCGCCGAGTAATATGCTCTTGCGCGATAACGATCCCGCTAATTCAACAGTCCCTTGTTGATGCGAGGATTCGAAAAAAAATCGCCGAGCATTTTTACTCTAGCGCGATAACGATCCCGCTAATTCGACAGTCAGCTGTCGATGCGAGGATACGTAAAAAAAATCGCCGAGTAATATGCTCTTGCGCGATAACGATCCCGCTAATTCAACAGTCAGCTGTCGATGCGAGGATACGTAAAAAAAATCGCCGCGTAATATGCTCTTGCGCGATAACGATCCCGCTAATTCAACAGTCCCTTGTTGATGCGAGGATTCAGGAAAAAAAATCGCCGAGCATTTTTACTCTAGCGCGATAACGATCCCGCTAATTCGACAGTCAACATTTTTTTAATTAACCTCGAGGAAGACCGTCAGCTAGCTGATTCATACAACAATTTATTGAAAGTTATCTCTGCACTCCGAAGGGTTAGAAGCAACGGAAGTAAGATTATTCTTTGGGACGCAAAGTATATTCTATGCGCATCGCTGTGATACAATGGCCACATTTTTTATTCGCATAGAATATTCTTTGCAGCCAAAAGATTAATCTTACTTTCGTAACACCGACTAATATGCTCTTGCGCGATAACGATCCCGCTAATTCAACAGCTCCTTGTTGATGCGAGGGTTCGAAAAAAAAATCGCCGAGTATTTTTACTCTAGTGCGATAACGATCCCGCTAATTCGACAGTCAGCTGTTGATGCGAGAATACGTAAAAAAATCGCCGAGTAACATGCTCTTGCGCGATAACGATCCCGCTAATTCAACAGTCCCTTGTTGATGCGAGGATTCGAAAAAAAATTCGCCGAGCATTTTTACTCTAGCGCGATAACGATCCCGCTAATTCGACAGTCAGCTGTCGATGCGAGGATACGTAAAAAAAATCGCCGAGAAATGTGCTCTTGCGCGATAACGATCCCGCTAATTCAACAGTCCCTTGTTGATGCGAGGATCCGAAAAAAAAAAAATCGTCGAGCATTTTTACTCTCGTGCGATATCGATCCCGCTAATTCGACAGTCAGCATTTTTTTAATTAACCTCGAGGAAGACCGTCAGCTAGCTGATTGATGCAACAATTTATTGAAAGTTATCTCTGCACTCCGAAGGGTTAGAAGCAACGGAAGTAAGATTATTCTTTGGGACGCAAAGTACATTCTATGCGCATCGCTGTGATACAATGGCCACATTTTTTATTCGCATAGAATATTCTTTGCAGCCAAAAGATTAATCTTACTTTCGTAACACCGACTAATATGCTCTTGCGCGATAACGATCCCGCTAATTCAACAGCTCCTTGTTGATGCGAGGGTTCGAAAAAAAAAATCGCCGAGTATTTTTACTCTAGTGCGATAACGATCCCGCTAATTCGACAGTCAGCTGTTGATGCGAGAATACGTAAAAAAATCGCCGAGTAACATACACTTGCGCGATAACGATCCCGCTAATTCAACAGTCCCTTGTTGATGCGAGGATTCGAAAAAAAAATCGCCGAGCATTTTTACTCTAGCGCGATAACGATCCCGCTAATTCGACAGTCAGCTGTCGATGCGAGGATACGTAAAAAAAAATCGGCGAGAAATGTGCTCTTGCGCGATAACGATCCCGCTAATTCAACAGTCCCTTGTTGATGCGAGGATTCGAAAAAAAAATCGTCGAGCATTTTTACTCTCGTGCGATAACGATCCCGCTAATTCGACAGTCAGCTGTCGATGCGAGGAGACGTGAAAAAAATCGCCGAGTAATATGCTCTTGCGCGATAACGATCCCGCTAATTCAACAGTCCCTTGTTGATGCGAGGATTCGAAAAAAAATCGCCGAGCATTTTTACTCTAGCGCGATAACGATCCCGCTAATTCGACGGTCAGCTGTCGATGCGAGGATCCGTAAAAAAAATCGCCGAGTAATATGCTCTTGCGCGATAACGATCCCGCTAATTCAACAGTCAGCTGTCGATGCGAGGATACGTAAAAAAATCGCCGAGTAATATGCTCTTGCGCAATAACGATCCCGCTAATTCAACAGTCAGCTGTCGATGCGAGGATACGTAAAAAAAATCGCCGCGTAATATGCTCTTGCGCGATAACGATCCCGCTAATTCAACAGTCCCTTGTTGATGCGAGGATTCAGGAAAAAAAAATCGCCGAGCATTTTTACTCTAGCGCGATAACGATCCCGCTAATTCGACAGTCAACATTTTTTTAATTAACCTCGAGGAAGACCGTCAGCTAGCTGATTGATACAACAATTTATTGAAAGTTATCTCTGCACTCCGAAGGGTTAGAAGCAACGGAAGTAAGATTATTCTTTGGGACGCAAAGTATATTCTATGCGCATCGCTGTGATACAATGGCCACATTTTTTATTCGCATAGAATATTCTTTGCAGCCAAAAGATTAATCTTACTTTCGTAACACCGACTAATATGCTCTTGCGCGATAACGATCCCGCTAATTCAACAGCTCCTTGTTGATGCGAGGGTTCGAAAAAAAAATCGCCGAGTATTTTTACTCTAGTGCGATAACGATCCCGCTAATTCGACAGTCAGCTGTTGATGCGAGAATACGTAAAAAAATCGCCGAGTAACATGCTCTTGCGCGATAACGATCCCGCTAATTCAACAGTCCCTTGTTGATGCGAGGATTCGAAAAAAAATTCGCCGAGCATTTTTACTCTAGCGCGATAACGATCCCGCTAATTCGACAGTCAGCTGTCGATGCGAGGATACGTAAAAAAAAATCGCCGAGAAATGTGCTCTTGCGCGATAACGATCCCGCTAATTCAACAGTCCCTTGTTGATGCGAGGATTCGAAAAAAAAAAAATCGTCGAGCATTTTTACTCTCGTGCGATATCGATCCCGCTAATTCGACAGTCAGCATTTTTTTAATTAACCTCGAGGAAGACCGTCATCTAGCTGATTGATGCAACAATTTATTGAAAGTTATCTCTGCACTCCGAAGGGTTAGAAGCAACGGAAGTAAGATTATTCTTTGGGACGCAAAGTACATTCTATGCGCATCGCTGTGATACAATGGCCACATTTTTTATTCGCATAGAATATTCTTTGCAGCCAAAAGATTAATCTTACTTTCGTAACACCGACTAATATGCTCTTGCGCGATAACGATCCCGCTAATTCAACAGCTCCTTGTTGATGCGAGGGTTCGAAAAAAAAAATCGCCGAGTATTTTTACTCTAGTGCGATAACGATCCCGCTAATTCGACAGTCAGCTGTTGATGCGAGAATACGTAAAAAAATCGCCGAGTAACATGCACTTGCGCGATAACGATCCCGCTAATTCAACAGTCCCTTGTTGATGCGAGGATTCGAAAAAAAAATCGCCGAGCATTTTTACTCTAGCGCGATAACGATCCCGCTAATTCGACAGTCAGCTGTCGATGCGAGGATACGTAAAAAAAAATCGCCGAGAAATGTGCTCTTGCGCGATAACGATCCCGCTAATTCAACAGTCCCTTGTTGATGCGAGGATTCGAAAAAAAAATCGTCGAGCATTTTTACTCTCGTGCGATAACGATCCCGCTAATTCGACAGTCAGCTGTCGATGCGAGGAGACGTGAAAAAAATCGCCGAGTAATATGCTCTTGCGCGATAACGATCCCGCTAATTCAACAGTCCCTTGTTGATGCGAGGATTCGAAAAAAAATTCGCCGAGCATTTTTACTCTAGCGCGATAACGATCCCGCTAATTCGACAGTCAGCTGTCGATGCGAGGATACGTAAAAAAAAATCGCCGAGAAATGTGCTCTTGCGCGATAACGAACCCGCTAATTCAACAGTCCCTTGGTGATGAGAGGATTCGAAAAAAAAAAAATCGTCGAGCATTTTTACTCTCGTGCGATAACGATCCCGCTAATTCGACAGTCAGCATTTTATTAATTAACCTCGAGGAAGACCGTCAGCTAGCTGATTGATACATCAATTTATTGAAAGTTATCTCTGCACTCCGAAGGGTTAGAAGCAACGGAAGTAAGATTATTCTTTGGGACGCAAAGTACATTCTATGCGCATCGCTGTGATACAATGGCCACATTTTTTATTCGCATAGAATATTCTTTGCAGCCAAAAGATTAATCTTACTTTCGTAACACCGACTAATATGCTCTTGCGCGATAACGATCCCGCTAATTCAACAGCTCCTTGTTGATGCGAGGGTTCGAAAAAAAAAATCGCCGAGTATTTTTACTCTAGTGCGATAACGATCCCGCTAATTCGACAGTCAGCTGACGATGCGAGAATACGTAAAAAAATCGCCGAGTAACATGCTCTTGCGCGATAACGATCCCGCTAATTCAACAGTCCCTTGTTGATGCGAGGATTCGAAAAAAAAAATCGCCGAGCATTTTTACTCTAGCGCGATAACGATCCCGCTAATTCGACAGTCAGCTGTCGATGCGAGGATACGTAAAAAAATCGCCGAGAAATGCGCTCTTGCGCGATAACGATCCCGCTAATTCAACAGTCCCTTGTTGATGCGAGGACACTAAAAAAAAATCGTCGAGCATTTTTACTCTCGTGCGATAACGATCCCGCTAATTCGACAGTCAGCTGTCGATGCGAGGAGACGTAAAAAAAATCGCCGAGTAATATGCTCTTGCGCGATAACGATCCCGCTAATTCAACAGTCCCTTGTTGATGCGAGGATTCGAAAAAAAATCGCCGAGCATTTTTACTCTAGCGCGATAACGATCCCGCTAATTCGACAGTCAGCTGTCGATGCGAGGATACGTAAAAAAAATCGCCGAGTAATATGCTCTTGCGCGATAACGATCCCGCTAATTCAACAGTCAGCTGTCGATGCGAGGATACGTAAAAAAAATCGCCGCGTAATATGCTCTTGCGCGATAACGATCCCGCTAATTCAACAGTCCCTTGTTGATGCGAGGATTCAGGAAAAAAAATCGCCGAGCATTTTTACTCTAGCGCGATAACGATCCCGCTAATTCGACAGTCAACATTTTTTTAATTAACCTCGAGGAAGACCGTCAGCTAGCTGATTGATACAACAATTTATTGAAAGTTATCTCTGCACTCCGAAGGGTTAGAAGCAACGGAAATAAGATTATTCTTTGGGACGCAAAGTATATTCTAAGCGCATCGCTGTGATACAATGGCCACATTTTTTATTCGCATAGGATATTCTTTGCAGCCAAAAGATGAATCTTACTTTCGTAACACCGACTAATATGCTCTTGCGCGATAACGATCCCGCTAATTCAACAGCTCCTTGTTGATGCGAGGGTTCGAAAAAAAATCGCCGAGTATTTTTACTCTAGTGCGATAACGATCCCGCTAATTCGACAGTCAGCTGTTGATGCGAGAATACGTAAAAAAATCGCCGAGTAACATGCACTTGCGCGATAACGATCCCGCTAATTCAACAGTCCCTTGTTGATGCGAGGATTCGAAAAAAAAAATCGCCGAGCATTTTTACTCTAGCGCGATAACGATCCCGCTAATTCGACAGTCAGCTGTCGATGCGAGGATACGTAAAAAAAAATCGCCGAGAAATGTGCTCTTGCGCGATAACGATCCCGCTAATTCAACAGTCCCTTGTTGATGCGAGGATTCGAAAAAAAAATCGTCGAGCATCTTTACTCTCGTGCGATAACGATCCCGCTAATTCGACAGTCAGCTGTCGATGCGAGGAGACGTGAAAAAAAATCGCCGAGTAATATGCTCTTGCGCGATAACGATCCCGCTAATTCAACAGTCCCTTGTTGATGCGAGGATTCGAAAAAAAAAATCGCCGAGCATTTTTACTCTAGCGCGATAACGATCCCGCTAATTCGACAGTCAGCTGTCGATGCGAGGATACGTAAAAAAAAATCGCCGAGAAATGTGCTCTTGCGCGATAACGATCCCGCTAATTCAACAGTCCCTTGTTGATGCGAGGATTCGAAAAAAAAATCGTCGAGCATCTTTACTCTCGTGCGATAACGATCCCGCTAATTCGACAGTCAGCTGTCGATGCGAGGAGACGTGAAAAAAAATCGCCGAGTAATATGCTCTTGCGCGATAACGATCCCGCTAATTCAACAGTCCCTTGTTGATGCGAGGATTCGAAAAAAAATCGCCGAGCATTTTTACTCTAGCGCGATAACGATCCCGCTAATTCGACAGTCAGCTGTCGATGCGAGGATACGTAAAAAAAATCGCCGAGTAATATGCTCTTGCGCGATAACGATCCCGCTAATTCAACAGTCAGCTGTCGATGCGAGGATACGTAAAAAAAATCGCCGAGTAATATGCTCTTGCGCGATAACGATCCCGCTAATTCAACAGTCCCTTGTTGATGCGAGGATTCAGGAAAAAGAAATCGCCGAGCATTTTTACTCTAGCGCGATAACGATCCCGCTAATTCGACAGTCAACATTTTTTTAATTAACCTCGAGGAAGACCGTCAGCTAGCTGATTGATACAACAATTTATTGAAAGTTATCTCTGCACTCCGAAGGGTTAGAAGCAACGGAAGTAAGATTATTCTTTGGGACGCAAAGTATATTCTATGCGCATCGCTGTGATACAATGGCCACATTTTTTATTCGCATAGAATATTCTTTGCAGCCAAAAGATTAATCTTACTTTCGTAACACCGACTAATATGCTCTTGCGCGATAACGATCCCGCTAATTCAACAGTCCCTTGTTGATGCGAGGATTCGAAAAAAAATCGCCGAGCATTTTTACTCTAGCGCGATAACGATCCCGCTAATTCGACAGTCAGCTGTCGATGCGAGGATACGTAAAAAAAAATCGCCGAGAAATGTGCTCTTGCGCGATAACGATCCCGCTAATTCGACAGTCCCTTGTTGATGAGAGGATTCGAAAAAAAAATCGTCGAGCATTTTTACTCTCGTGCGATAACGATCCCGCTAATTCGACAGTCAGCTGTCGATGCGAGGAGACGTGAAAAAAAATCGCCGAGTAATATGCTCTTGCGCGATAACGATCCCGCTAATTCAACAGTCCCTTGTTGATGCGAGGATTCGAAAAAAAATCGCCGAGCATTTTTACTCTAGCGCGATAACGATCCCGCTAATTCGACAGTCAGCTGTCGATGCGAGGATACGAAAAAAAAATCGCCGAGTAATATGCTCTTGCGCGATAACGATCCCGCTAATTCAACAGTCAGCTGTCGATGCGAGGATACGTAAAAAAAATCGCCGAGTAATATGCTCTTGCGCGATAACGATCCCGCTAATTCAACAGTCCCTTGTTGATGCGAGGATTCAGGAAAAAGAAATCGCCGAGCATTTTTACTCTAGCGCGATAACGATCCCGCTAATTCGACAGTCAACATTTTTTTAATTAACCTCGAGGAAGACCGTCAGCTAGCTGATTGATACAACAATTTATTGAAAGTTATCTCTGCACTCCGAAGGGTTAGAAGCAACGGAAATAAGATTATTCTTTGGGACGCAAAGTATATTCTAAGCGCATCGCTGTGATGCAATGGCCACATTTTTTATTCGCATAGGATATTCTTTGCAGCCAAAAGATGAATCTTACTTTCGTAACACCGACTAATATGCTCTTGCGCGATAACGATCCCGCTAATTCAACAGCTCCTTGTTGATGCGAGGGTTCGAAAAAAAATCGCCGAGTATTTTTACTCTAGTGCGATAACGATCCCGCTAATTCGACAGTCAGCTGTTGATGCGAGAATACGTAAAAAAATCGCCGAGTAACATGCACTTGCGCGATAACGATCCCGCTAATTCAACGGTGTCTTGTTGATGCGAGGATTCGAAAAAAAAAATCGCCGAGCATTTTTACTCTAGCACGATAACGATCCCGCTAATTCGACAGTCAGCTGTCGATGCGAGGATACGTAAAAAAAAATCGCCGAGAAATGTGCTCTTGCGCGATAACGATCCCGCTAATTCAACAGTCCCTTGTTGATGCGAGGATTCGAAAAAAAAATCGTCGAGCATCTTTACTCTCGTGCGATAACGATCCCGCTAATTCGACAGTCAGCTGTCGATGCGAGGAGACGTGAAAAAAAATCGCCGAGTAATATGCTCTTGCGCGATAACGATCCCGCTAATTCAACAGTCCCTTGTTGATGCGAGGATTCGAAAAAAAATCGCCGAGCATTTTTACTCTAGCGCGATAACGATCCCGCTAATTCGACAGTCAGCTGTCGATGCGAGGATACGTAAAAAAAATCGCCGAGTAATATGCTCTTGCGCGATAACGATCCCGCTAATTCAACAGTCAGCTGTCGATGCCAGGATACGTAAAAAAAATCGCCGAGTAATATGCTCTTGCGCGATAACGATGCCGCTAATTCAACAGTCCCTTGTTGATGCGAGGATTCAGGAAAAAGAAATCGCCGAGCATTTTTACTCTAGCGCGATAACGATCCCGCTAATTCGACAGTCAACATTTTTTTAATTAACCTCGAGGAAGACCGTCAGCTAGCTGATTGATACAACAATTTATTGAAAGTTATCTCTGCACTCCGAAGGGTTAGAAGCAACGGAAGTAAGATTATTCTTTGGGACGCAAAGTATATTCTATGCGCATCGCTGTGATACAATGGCCACATTTTTTATTCGCATAGAATATTCTTTGCAGCCAAAAGATTAATCTTACTTTCGTAACACCGACTAATATGCTCTTGCGCGATAACGATCCCGCTAATTCAACAGCTCCTTGTTGATGCGAGGGTTCGAAAAAAAAATCGCCGAGTATTTTTACTCTAGTGCGATAACGATCCCGCTAATTCGACAGTCAGCTGTTGATGCGAGAATACGTAAAAAATCGCCGAGTAACATGCTCTTGCGCGATAACGATCCCGCTAATTCAACAGTCCCTTGTTGATGCGAGGATTCGAAAAAAAATTCGCCGAGCATTTTTACTCTAGCGCGATAACGAGCCCGCTAATTCGACAGTCAGCTGTCGATGCGAGGATACGTAAAAAAAAATCGCCGAGAAATGTGCTCTTGCGCGATAACGATCCCGCTAATTCAACAGTCCCTTGTTGATGAGAGGATTCGAAAAAGAAATCGCCGAGCATTTTTACTCTAGCGCGATAACGATCCCGCTAATTCGACAGTCAACATTTTTTTAATTAACCTCGAGGAAGACCGTCAGCTAGCTGATTGATACAACAATTTATTGAAAGTTATCTCTGCACTCCGAAGGGTTAGAAGCAACGGAAGTAAGATTATTCTTTGGGACGCAAAGTATATTCTATGCGCATCGCTGTGATACAATGGCCACATTTTTTATTCGCATAGAATATTCTTTGCAGCCAAAAGATTAATCTTACTTTCGTAACACCGACTAATATGCTCTTGCGCGATAACGATCCCGCTAATTCAACAGCTCCTTGTTGATGCGAGGGTTCGAAAAAAAAATCGCCGAGTATTTTTACTCTAGTGCGATAACGATCCCGCTAATTCGACAGTCAGCTGTTGATGCGAGAATACGTAAAAAATCGCCGAGTAACATGCTCTTGCGCGATAACGATCCCGCTAATTCAACAGTCCCTTGTTGATGCGAGGATTCGAAAAAAAATTCGCCGAGCATTTTTACTCTAGCGCGATAACGAGCCCGCTAATTCGACAGTCAGCTGTCGATGCGAGGATACGTAAAAAAAAATCGCCGAGAAATGTGCTCTTGCGCGATAACGATCCCGCTAATTCAACAGTCCCTTGTTGATGAGAGGATTCGAAAAAAAAAATCGTCGAGCATTTTTACTCTCGTGCGATAACGATCCCGCTAATTCGACAGTCAGCTGTCGATGCGAGGAGACGTGAAAAAAAATCGCCGAGTAATATGCTCTTGCGCGATAACGATCCCGCTAATTCAACAGTCCCTTGTTGATGCGAGGATTCGAAAAAAAATCGCCGAGCATTTTTACTCTAGCGCGATAACGATCCCGCTAATTCGACAGTCAGCTGTCGATGCGAGGATACGTAAAAAAAATCGCCGAGTAATGTGCTCTTGCGCGATAACGATCCCGCTAATTCAACAGTCCCTTGTTGATGCGAGGATTCGAAAAAAAATCGCCGAGCATTTTTACTCTAGCGCGATAACGATCCCGCTAATTCGACAGTCAACATTTTTTAAATTAACCTCGAGGAAGACCGTCAGCTAGCTGATTGATACAACAATTTATTGAAAGTTATCTCTGCACTCCGAAGGGTTAGAAGCAACGGAAGTAAGATTATTCTTTGGGACGCAAAGTATATTCTATGCGCATCGCTGTGATACAATGGCCACATTTTTTATTCGCATAGAATATTCTTTGCAGCCAAAAGATTAATCTTACTTTCGTAACACCGACTAATATGCTCTTGCGCGATAACGATCCCGCTAATTCAACAGCTCCTTGTTGATGCGAGGGTTCGAAAAAAAAATCGCCGAGTATTTTTACTCTAGTGCGATAACGATCCCGCTAATTCGACAGTCAGCTGTTGATGCGAGAATACGTAAAAAAATCGCCGAGTAACATGCTCTTGCGCGATAACGATCCCGCTAATTCAACAGTCCCTTGTTGATGCGAGGATTCGAAAAAAAATTCGCCGAGCATTTTTACTCTAGCGCGATAACGATCCCGCTAATTCGACAGTCAGCTGTCGATGCGAGGATACGTAAAAAAAAATCGCCGAGAAATGTGCTCTTGCGCGATAACGATCCCGCTAATTCAACAGTCCCTTGTTGATGCGAGGATTCGAAAAAAAAAATCGTCGAGCATTTTTACTCTCGTGCGATAACGATCCCACTAATTCGACAGTCAGCATTTTTTTAATTAACCTCGAGGAAGACCGTCAGCTAGCTGATTGATACAACAATTTATTGAAAGTTATCTCTGCACTCCGAAGGGTTAGAAGCAACGGAAGTAATATTATTCTTTGGGACGCAAAGTACATTCTATGCGCATCGCTGTGATACAATGGCCACATTTTTTATTCGCATAGAATATTCTTTGCAGCCAAAAGATTAATCTTACTTTCGTAACACCGACTAATATGCTCTTGCGCGATAACGATCCCGCTAATTCAACAGCTCCTTGTTGATGCGAGGGTTCGAAAAAAAAAATCGCCGAGTATTTTTACTCTAGTGCGATAACGATCCCGCTAATTCGACAGTCAGCTGTTGATGCGAGAATACGTAAAAAAATTGCCGAGTAACATGCACTTGCGCGATAACGATCCCGCTAATTCAACAGTCCCTTGTTGATGCGAGGATTCGAAAAAAAAATCGCCGAGCATTTTTACTCTAGCGCGATAACGATCCCGCTAATTCGACAGTCAGCTGTCGATGCGAGGATACGTAAAAAAAAATCGCCGAGAAATGTGCTCTTGCGCGATAACGATCCCGCTAATTCAACAGTTCCTTGTTGATGCGAGGATTCGAAAAAAAAATCGTCGAGCATTTTTACTCTCGTGCGATAACGATCCCGCTAATTCGACAGTCAGCTGTCGATGCGAGGAGACGTAAAAAAAATCGCCGAGTAATATGCTCTTGCGCGATAACGATCCCGCTAATTCAACAGTCCCTTGTTGATGCGAGGATTCGAAAAAAAATCGCCGAGCATTTTTACTCTAGCGCGATAACGATCCCGCTAATTCGACAGTCAGCTGTCGATGCGAGGATACGTAAAAAAAATCGCCGAGTAATATGCTCTTGCGCGATAACGATCCCGCTAATTCAACAGTCAGCTGTCGATGCGAGGATACGTAAAAAAAATCGCCGCGTAATATGCTCTTGCGCGATAACGATCCCGCTAATTCAACAGTCCCTTGTTGATGCGAGGATTCAGGAAAAAAAATCGCCGAGCATTTTTACTCTAGCGCGATAACGATCCCGCTAATTCGACAGTCAACATTTTTTTAATTAACCTCGAGGAAGACCGTCAGCTAGCTGATTCATACAACAATTTATTGAAAGTTATCTCTGCACTCCGAAGGGTTAGAAGCAACGGAAGTAAGATTATTCTTTGGGACGCAAAGTATATTCTATGCGCATCGCTGTGATACAATGGCCACATTTTTTATTCGCATAGAATATTCTTTGCAGCCAAAAGATTAATCTTACTTTCGTAACACCGACTAATATGCTCTTGCGCGATAACGATCCCGCTAATTCAACAGCTCCTTGTTGATGCGAGGGTTCGAAAAAAAAATCGCCGAGTATTTTTACTCTAGTGCGATAACGATCCCGCTAATTCGACAGTCAGCTGTTGATGCGAGAATACGTAAAAAAATCGCCGAGTAACATGCTCTTGCGCGATAACGATCCCGCTAATTCAACAGTCCCTTGTTGATGCGAGGATTCGAAAAAAAATTCGCCGAGCATTTTTACTCTAGCGCGATAACGATCCCGCTAATTCGACAGTCAGCTGTCGATGCGAGGATACGTAAAAAAAATCGCCGAGAAATGTGCTCTTGCGCGATAACGATCCCGCTAATTCAACAGTCCCTTGTTGATGCGAGGATCCGAAAAAAAAAAAATCGTCGAGCATTTTTACTCTCGTGCGATATCGATCCCGCTAATTCGACAGTCAGCATTTTTTTAATTAACCTCGAGGAAGACCGTCAGCTAGCTGATTGATGCAACAATTTATTGAAAGTTATCTCTGCACTCCGAAGGGTTAGAAGCAACGGAAGTAAGATTATTCTTTGGGACGCAAAGTACATTCTATGCGCATCGCTGTGATACAATGGCCACATTTTTTATTCGCATAGAATATTCTTTGCAGCCAAAAGATTAATCTTACTTTCGTAACACCGACTAATATGCTCTTGCGCGATAACGATCCCGCTAATTCAACAGCTCCTTGTTGATGCGAGGGTTCGAAAAAAAAAATCGCCGAGTATTTTTACTCTAGTGCGATAACGATCCCGCTAATTCGACAGTCAGCTGTTGATGCGAGAATACGTAAAAAAATCGCCGAGTAACATACACTTGCGCGATAACGATCCCGCTAATTCAACAGTCCCTTGTTGATGCGAGGATTCGAAAAAAAAATCGCCGAGCATTTTTACTCTAGCGCGATAACGATCCCGCTAATTCGACAGTCAGCTGTCGATGCGAGGATACGTAAAAAAAAATCGGCGAGAAATGTGCTCTTGCGCGATAACGATCCCGCTAATTCAACAGTCCCTTGTTGATGCGAGGATTCGAAAAAAAAATCGTCGAGCATTTTTACTCTCGTGCGATAACGATCCCGCTAATTCGACAGTCAGCTGTCGATGCGAGGAGACGTGAAAAAAATCGCCGAGTAATATGCTCTTGCGCGATAACGATCCCGCTAATTCAACAGTCCCTTGTTGATGCGAGGATTCGAAAAAAAATCGCCGAGCATTTTTACTCTAGCGCGATAACGATCCCGCTAATTCGACGGTCAGCTGTCGATGCGAGGATCCGTAAAAAAAATCGCCGAGTAATATGCTCTTGCGCGATAACGATCCCGCTAATTCAACAGTCAGCTGTCGATGCGAGGATACGTAAAAAAATCGCCGAGTAATATGCTCTTGCGCAATAACGATCCCGCTAATTCAACAGTCAGCTGTCGATGCGAGGATACGTAAAAAAAATCGCCGCGTAATATGCTCTTGCGCGATAACGATCCCGCTAATTCAACAGTCCCTTGTTGATGCGAGGATTCAGGAAAAAAAAATCGCCGAGCATTTTTACTCTAGCGCGATAACGATCCCGCTAATTCGACAGTCAACATTTTTTTAATTAACCTCGAGGAAGACCGTCAGCTAGCTGATTGATACAACAATTTATTGAAAGTTATCTCTGCACTCCGAAGGGTTAGAAGCAACGGAAGTAAGATTATTCTTTGGGACGCAAAGTATATTCTATGCGCATCGCTGTGATACAATGGCCACATTTTTTATTCGCATAGAATATTCTTTGCAGCCAAAAGATTAATCTTACTTTCGTAACACCGACTAATATGCTCTTGCGCGATAACGATCCCGCTAATTCAACAGCTCCTTGTTGATGCGAGGGTTCGAAAAAAAAAATCGCCGAGTATTTTTACTCTAGTGCGATAACGATCCCGCTAATTCGACAGTCAGCTGTTGATGCGAGAATACGTAAAAAAATCGCCGAGTAACATGCTCTTGCGCGATAACGATCCCGCTAATTCAACAGTCCCTTGTTGATGCGAGGATTCGAAAAAAAATTCGCCGAGCATTTTTACTCTAGCGCGATAACGATCCCGCTAATTCGACAGTCAGCTGTCCATGCGAGGATACGTAAAAAAAAATCGCCGAGAAATGTGCTCTTGCGCGATAACGATCCCGCTAATTCAACAGTCCCTTGTTGATGCGAGGATTCGAAAAAAAAAAAAATCGTCGAGCATTTTTACTCTCGTGCGATATCGATCCCGCTAATTCGACAGTCAGGATTTTTTTAATTAACCTCGAGGAAGACCGTCATCTAGCTGATTGATGCAACAATTTATTGAAAGTTATCTCTGCACTCCGAAGGGTTAGAAGCAACGGAAGTAAGATTATTCTTTGGGACGCAAAGTACATTCTATGCGCATCGCTGTGATACAATGGCCACATTTTTTATTCGCATAGAATATTCTTTGCAGCCAAAAGATTAATCTTACTTTCGTAACACCGACTAATATGCTCTTGCGCGATAACGATCCCGCTAATTCAACAGCTCCTTGTTGATGCGAGGGTTCGAAAAAAAAAATCGCCGAGTATTTTTACTCTAGTGCGATAACGATCCCGCTAATTCGACAGTCAGCTGTTGATGCGAGAATACGTAAAAAAATCGCCGAGTAACATACACTTGCGCGATAACGATCCCGCTAATTCAACAGTCCCTTGTTGATGCGAGGATTCGAAAAAAAAATCGCCGAGCATTTTTACTCTAGCGCGATAACGATCCCGCTAATTCGACAGTCAGCTGTCGATGCGAGGATACGTAAAAAAAAATCGGCGAGAAATGTGCTCTTGCGCGATAACGATCCCGCTAATTCAACAGTCCCTTGTTGATGCGAGGATTCGAAAAAAAAATCGTCGAGCATTTTTACTCTAGCGCGATAACGATCCCGCTAATTCGACGGTCAGCTGTCGATGCGAGGATACGTAAAAAAAATCGCCGAGTAATATGCTCTTGCGCGATAACGATCCCGCTAATTCAACAGTCAGCTGTCGATGCGAGGATACGTAAAAAAATCGCCGAGTAATATGCTCTTGCGCGATAACGATCCCGCTAATTCAACAGTCAGCTGTCGATGCGAGGATACGTAAAAAAAATCGCCGCGTAATATGCTCTTGCGCGATAACGATCCCGCTAATTCAACAGTCCCTTGTTGATGCGAGGATTCAGGAAAAAAAAATCGCCGAGCATTTTTACTCTAGCGCGATAACGATCCCGCTAATTCGACAGTCAACATTTTTTTAATTAACCTCGAGGAAGACCGTCAGCTAGCTGATTGATACAACAATTTATTGAAAGTTATCTCTGCACTCCGAAGGGTTAGAAGCAACGGAAGTAAGATTATTCTTTGGGACGCAAAGTATATTCTATGCGCATCGCTGTGATACAATGGCCACATTTTTTATTCGCATAGAATATTCTTTGCAGCCAAAAGATTAATCTTACTTTCGTAACACCGACTAATATGCTCTTGCGCGATAACGATCCCGCTAATTCAACAGCTCCTTGTTGATGCGAGGGTTGGAAAAAAAAATCGCCGAGTATTTTTACTCTAGTGCGATAACGATCCCGCTAATTCGACAGTCAGCTGTTGATGCGAGAATACGTAAAAAAATCGCCGAGTAACATGCTCTTGCGCGATAACGATCCCGCTAATTCAACAGTCCCTTGTTGATGCGAGGATTCGAAAAAAAATTCGCCGAGCATTTTTACTCTAGCGCGATAACGATCCCGCTAATTCGACAGTCAGCTGTCGATGCGAGGATACGTAAAAAAAATCGCCGAGTAATGTGCTCTTGCGCGATAACGATCCCGCTAATTCAACAGTCCCTTGTTGATGCGAGGATTCGAAAAAAAAATCGCCGAGCATTTTTACTCTAGCGCGATAACGATCCCGCTAATTCGACAGTCAGCTGTCGATGCGAGGATACGTAAAAAAAATCGCCGAGTAATGTGCTCTTGCGCGATAACGATCCCGCTAATTCAACAGTCCCTTGTTGATGCGAGGATTCAAAAAAAAAAAATCGCCCAGCATTTTTACTCTCGTGCGATAACGATCCCGCTAATTCGACAGTCAGCTGTCGATGCGAGGATACGTAAAAAAAATCGCCGAGTAATATGCTCTTGCGCGATAACGATCCCGCTAATTCAACAGTCAGCTGTCGATGCGAGGATACGTAAAAAAAATCGCCGAGTAATATGCTCTTGCGCGATAACGATCCCGCTAATTCAACAGTCAGCTGTCGGTGCGAGGATACATAAAAAAAATCGCCGCGTAATATGCTCTTGCGCGATAACGATCCCGCTAATTCAACAGTCCCTTGTTGATGCGAGGATTCAGGAAAAAAAAATCGCCGAGCATTTTTACTCTAGCGCGATAACGATCCCGCTAATTCGACAGTCAGCATTTTTTTAATTAACCTCGAGGAAGACCGTCAGCTAGCTGATTGATACAACAATTTATTGAAAGTTATCTCTGCACTCCGAAGGGTTAGAAGCAACGGAAGTAAGATTATTCTTTGGGACGCAAAGTACATTCTATGCGCATCGCTGTGATACAATGGCCACATTTTTTATTCGCATAGAATATTCTTTGCAGCCAAAAGATTAATCTTACTTTCGTAACACCGACTAATATGCTCTTGCGCGATAACGATCCCGCTAATTCAACAGCTCCTTGTTGATGCGAGGGTTCGAAAAAAAAAATCGCCGAGTATTTTTACTCTAGTGCGATAACGATCCCGCTAATTCGACAGTCAGCTGTTGATGCGAGAATACGTAAAAAAATTGCCGAGTAACATGCACTTGCGCGATAACGATCCCGCTAATTCAACAGTCCCTTGTTGATGCGAGGATTCGAAAAAAAAATCGCCGAGCATTTTTACTCTAGCGCGATAACGAGCCCGCTAATTCGACAGTCAGCTGTCGATGCGAGGATACGTAAAAAAAAATCGCCGAGAAATGTGCTCTTGCGCGATAACGATCCCGCTAATTCAACAGTCCCTTGTTGATGCGAGGATTCGAAAAAAAAATCGTCGAGCATTTTTACTCTCGTGCGATAACGATCCCGCTAATTCGACAGTCAGCTGTCGATGCGAGGAGACGTAAAAAAAATCGCCGAGTAATATGCTCTTGCGCGATAACGATCCCGCTAATTCAACAGTCAGCTGTCGATGCGAGGATACGTAAAAAAAATCGCCGAGAAATGTGCTCTTGCGCGATAACGATCCCGCTAATTCAACAGTCCCTTGTTGATGCGAGGATTCGAAAAAAAAATCGCCGAGCATTTTTACTCTAGCGCGATAACGATCCCGCTAATTCGACAGTCAGCTGTCGATGCGAGGATACGTAAAAAAAAATCGCCGAGTAATGTGCTCTTGCGCGATAACGATACCGCTAATTCAACAGTCCCTTGTTGATGCGAGGATATGAAAAAAAAAAATCGCCCAGCATTTTTACTCTCGTGCGATAACGATCCCGCTAATTCGACAGTCAGCTGTGGATGCGAGGATACGTAAAAAAAAATCGCCGAGTAATATGCTCTTGCGCGATAACGATCCCGCTAATTCAACAGTCCCTTGTTGATGCGAGGATCCAGGGAAAAAAAAATCGCCGCGCATTTTTACTCTAGCGCGATAACTATCCCGCTAATTCGACAGTCAGCTGTCGATGCGAGGATACGTAAAAAAAATCGCCGAGTAATGCGCTCTTACGCGATAACGATCCCGCTAATTCAACAGTCCCTTGTTGATGCGAGGATTCGAAAAAAAAATCGCCGAGCATTTTTACTCTAGCGCGATAACGATCCCGCTAATTCGACAGTCAGCTGTCGATGCGAGGATACGTAAAAAAAATCGCCGAGTAATGTGCTCTTGCGCGATAACGATCCCGCTAATTCAACAGTCCCTTGTTGATGTGAGGATTCGAAAAAAAATCGCCGAGCATTTTTACTCTAGCGCGATAACGATCCCGCTAATTCGACAATCAACATTTTTTAAATTAACCTCGAGGAAGACCGTCAGCTAGCTGATTGATACAACAATTTATTGAAAGTTATCTCTGCACTCCGAAGGGTTAGAAGCAACGGAAGTAAGATTATTCTTTGGGACGCAAAGTATATTCTATGCGCATCGCTGTGATACAATGGCCACATTTTTTATTCGCATAGAATATTCTTTGCAGCCAAAAGATTAATCTTACTTTCGTAACACCGACTAATATGCTCTTGCGCGATAACGATCCCGCTAATTCAACAGCTCCTTGTTGATGCGAGGGTTCGAAAAAAAAATCGCCGAGTATTTTTACTCTAGTGCGATAACGATCCCGCTAATTCGACAGTCAGCTGTTGATGCGAGAATACGTAAAAAAATCGCCGAGTAACATGCTCTTGCGCGATAACGATCCCGCTAATTCAACAGTCCCTTGTTGATGCGAGGATTCGAAAAAAAATTCGCCGAGCATTTTTACTCTAGCGCGATAACGATCCCGCTAATTCGACAGTCAGCTGTCGATGCGAGGATACGTAAAAAAAAATCGCCGAGAAATGTGCTCTTGCGCGATAACGATCCCGCTAATTCAACAGTCCCTTGTTGATGCGAGGATTCGAAAAAAAAAATCGTCGAGCATTTTTACTCTCGTGCGATAACGATCCCGCTAATTCGACAGTCAGCATTTTTTTAATTAACCTCGAGGAAGACCGTCAGCTAGCTGATTGATACAACAATTTATTGAAAGTTATCTCTGCACTCCGAAGGGTTAGAAGCAACGGAAGTAAGATTATTCTTTGGGACGCAAAGTACATTCTATGCGCATCGCTGTGATACAATGGCCACATTTTTTATTCGCATAGAATATTCTTTGCAGCCAAAAGATTAATCTTACTTTCGTAACACCGACTAATATGATCTTGCGCGATAACGATCCCGCTAATTCAACAGCTCCTTGTTGATGCGAGGGTTCGAAAAAAAAAATCGCCGAGTATTTTTACTCTAGTGCGATAACGATCCCGCTAATTCGACAGTCAGCTGTTGATGCGAGAATACGTAAAAAAAATCGCCGAGTAACATGCACTTGCGCGATAACGATCCCGCTAATTCAACAGGCCCTTGTTGATGCGAGGATTCGAAAAAAAAATCGCCGAGCATTTTTACTCTAGCGCGATAACGATACCACTAATTCGACAGTCAGCTGTCGATGCGAGGATACGTAAAAAAAAATCGCCGAGAAATGTGCTCTTGCGCGATAACGATCCCGCTAATTCAACAGTCCCTTGTTCATGCGAGGATTCGAAAAAAAAATCGTCGAGCATTTTTACTCTCGTGCGATAACGATCCCGCTAATTCGACAGTCAGCTGTCGATGCGAGGAGACGTAAAAAAAATCGCCGAGTAATATGCTCTTGCGCGATAACGATCCCGCTAATTCAACAGTCCCTTGTTGATGCGAGGATTCGAAAAAAAATCGCCGAGCATTTTTACTCTAGCGCGATAACGATCCCGCTAATTCGACAGTCAGCTGTCGATGCGAGGATACGTAAAAAAAATCGCCGAGTAATATGCTCTTGCGCGATAACGATCCCGCTAATTCAACAGTCAGCTGTCGATGCGAGTATACGTAAAAAAAATCGCCGCGTAATATGCTCTTGCGCGATAACGATCCCGCTAATTCAACAGTCCCTTGTTGATGCGAGGATTCAGGAAAAAAAATCGCCGAGCATTTTTACTCTAGCGCGATAACGATCCCGCTAATTCGACAGTCAACATTTTTTTAATTAACCTCGAGGAAGACCGTCAGCTAGCTGATTCATACAACAATTTATTGAAAGTTATCTCTGCACTCCGAAGGGTTAGAAGCAACGGAAGTAAGATTATTCTTTGGGACGCAAAGTATATTCTATGCGCATCGCTGTGATACAATGGCCACATTTTTTATTCGCATAGAATATTCTTTGCAGCCAAAAGATTAATCTTACTTTCGTAACACCGACTAATATGCTCTTGCGCGATAACGATCCCGCTAATTCAACAGCTCCTTGTTGATGCGAGGGTTCGAAAAAAAAATCGCCGAGTATTTTTACTCTAGTGCGATAACGATCCCGCTAATTCGACAGTCAGCTGTTGATGCGAGAATACGTAAAAAAATCGCCGAGTAACATGCTCTTGCGCGATAACGATCCCGCTAATTCAACAGTCCCTTGTTGATGCGAGGATTCGAAAAAAAATTCGCCGAGCATTTTTACTCTAGCGCGATAACGATCCCGCTAATTCGACAGTCAGCTGTCGATGCGAGGATACGTAAAAAAAAATCGCCGAGAAATGTGCTCTTGCGCGATAACGATCCCGCTAATTCAACAGTCCCTTGTTGATGCGAGGATTCGAAAAAAAAAAAATCGTCGAGCATTTTTACTCTCGTGCGATATCGATCCCGCTAATTCGACAGTCAGCATTTTTTTAATTAACCTCGAGGAAGACCGTCATCTAGCTGATTGATGCAACAATTTATTGAAAGTTATCTCTGCACTCCGAAGGGTTAGAAGCAACGGAAGTAAGATTATTCTTTTGGGACGCAAAGTACATTCTATGCGCATCGCTGTGATACAATGGCCACATTTTTTATTCGCATAGAATATTCTTTGCAGCCAAAAGATTAATCTTACTTTCGTAACACCGACTAATATGCTCTTGCGCGATAACGATCCCGCTAATTCAACAGCTCCTTGTTGATGCGAGGGTTCGAAAAAAAAAATCGCCGAGTATTTTTACTCTAGTGCGATAACGATCCCGCTAATTCGACAGTCAGCTGTTGATGCGAGAATACGTAAAAAAATCGCCGAGTAACATACACTTGCGCGATAACGATCCCGCTAATTCAACAGTCCCTTGTTGATGCGAGGATTCGAAAAAAAAATCGCCGAGCATTTTTACTCTAGCGCGATAACGATCCCGCTAATTCGACAGTCAGCTGTCGATGCGAGGATACGTAAAAAAAAATCGGCGAGAAATGTGCTCTTGCGCGATAACGATCCCGCTAATTCAACAGTCCCTTGTTGATGCGAGGATTCGAAAAAAAAAATCGTCGAGCATTTTTACTCTCGTGCGATAACGATCCCGCTAATTCGACAGTCAGCTGTCGATGCGAGGAGACGTGAAAAAAATCGCCGAGTAATATGCTCTTGCGCGATAACGATCCCGCTAATTCAACAGTCCCTTGTTGATGCGAGGATTCGAAAAAAAATCGCCGAGCATTTTTACTCTAGCGCGATAACGATCCCGCTAATTCGACGGTCAGCTGTCGATGCGAGGATACGTAAAAAAAATCGCCGAGTAATATGCTCTTGCGCGATAACGATCCCGCTAATTCAACAGTCAGCTGTCGATGCGAGGATACGTAAAAAAATCGCCGAGTAATATGCTCTTGCGCGATAACGATCCCGCTAATTCAACAGTCAGCTGTCGATGCGAGGATACGTAAAAAAAATCGCCGCGTAATATGCTCTTGCGCGATAACGATCCCGCTAATTCAACAGTCCCTTGTTGATGCGAGGATTCAGGAAAAAAAAATCGCCGAGCATTTTTACTCTACCGCGATAACGATCCCGCTAATTCGACAGTCAACATTTTTTTAATTAACCTCGAGGAAGACCGTCAGCTAGCTGATTGATACAACAATTTATTGAAAGTTATCTCTGCACTCCGAAGGGTTAGAAGCAACGGAAGTAAGATTATTCTTTGGGACGCAAAGTATATTCTATGCGCATCGCTGTGATACAATGGCCACATTTTTTATTCGCATAGAATATTCTTTGCAGCCAAAAGATTAATCTTACTTTCGTAACACCGACTAATATGCTCTTGCGCGATAACGATCCCGCTAATTCAACAGCTCCTTGTTGATGCGAGGGTTCGAAAAAAAATCGCCGAGTATTTTTACTCTAGTGCGATAACGATCCCGCTAATTCGACAGTCAGCTGTTGATGCGAGAATACGTAAAAAAATCGCCGAGTAACATGCTCTTGCGCGATAACGATCCCGCTAATTCAACAGTCCCTTGTTGATGCGAGGATTCGAAAAAAAATTCGCCGAGCATTTTTACTCTAGCGCGATAACGATCCCGCTAATTCGACAGTCAGCTGTCGATGCGAGGATACGTAAAAAAAAATCGCCGAGAAATGTGCTCTTGCGCGATAACGATCCCGCTAATTCAACAGTCCCTTGTTGATGCGAGGATTCGAAAAAAAAAAAATCGTCGAGCATTTTTACTCTCGTGCGATATCGATCCCGCTAATTCGACAGTCAGCATTTTTTTAATTAACCTCGAGGAAGACCGTCATCTAGCTGATTGATGCAACAATTTATTGAAAGTTATCTCTGCACTCCGAAGGGTTAGAAGCAACGGAAGTAAGATTATTCTTTGGGACGCAAAGTACATTCTATGCGCATCGCTGTGATACAATGGCCACATTTTTTATTCGCATAGAATATTCTTTGCAGCCAAAAGATTAATCTTACTTTCGTAACACCGACTAATATGCTCTTGCGCGATAACGATCCCGCTAATTCAACAGCTCCTTGTTGATGCGAGGGTTCGAAAAAAAAAATCGCCGAGTATTTTTACTCTAGTGCGATAACGATCCCGCTAATTCGACAGTCAGCTGTTGATGCGAGAATACGTAAAAAAATCGCCGAGTAACATGCACTTGCGCGATAACGATCCCGCTAATTCAACAGTCCCTTGTTGATGCGAGGATTCGAAAAAAAAATCGCCGAGCATTTTTACTCTAGCGCGATAACGATCCCGCTAATTCGACAGTCAGCTGTCGATGCGAGGATACGTAAAAAAAAATCGCCGAGAAATGTGCTCTTGCGCGATAACGATCCCGCTAATTCAACAGTCCCTTGTTGATGCGAGGATTCGAAAAAAAAATCGTCGAGCATTTTTACTCTCGTGCGATAACGATCCCGCTAATTCGACAGTCAGCTGTCGATGCGAGGAGACGTGAAAAAAATCGCCGAGTAATATGCTCTTGCGCGATAACGATCCCGCTAATTCAACAGTCCCTTGTTGATGCGAGGATTCGAAAAAAAATTCGCCGAGCATTTTTACTCTAGCGCGATAACGATCCCGCTAATTCGACAGTCAGCTGTCGATGCGAGGATACGTAAAAAAAAATCGCCGAGAAATGTGCTCTTGCGCGATAACGATCCCGCTAATTCAACAGTCCCTTGTTGATGAGAGGATTCGAAAAAAAAAAAATCGTCGAGCATTTTTACTCTCGTGCGATAACGATCCCGCTAATTCGACAGTCAGCATTTTATTAATTAACCTCGAGGAAGACCGTCAGCTAGCTGATTGATACATCAATTTATTGAAAGTTATCTCTGCACTCCGAAGGGTTAGAAGCAACGGAAGTAAGATTATTCTTTGGGACGCAAAGTACATTCTATGCGCATCGCTGTGATACAATGGCCACATTTTTTATTCGCATAGAATATTCTTTGCAGCCAAAAGATTAATCTTACTTTCGTAACACCGACTAATATGCTCTTGCGCGATAACGATCCCGCTAATTCAACAGCTCCTTGTTGATGCGAGGGTTCGAAAAAAAAAATCGCCGAGTATTTTTACTCTAGTGCGATAACGATCCCGCTAATTCGACAGTCAGCTGTTGATGCGAGAATACGTAAAAAAATCGCCGAGTAACATACACTTGCGCGATAACGATCCCGCTAATTCAACAGTCCCTTGTTGATGCGAGGATTCGAAAAAAAAATCGCCGAGCATTTTTACTCTAGCGCGATAACGATCCCGCTAATTCGACAGTCAGCTGTCGATGCGAGGATACGTAAAAAAAAATCGGCGAGAAATGTGCTCTTGCGCGATAACGATCCCGCTAATTCAACAGTCCCTTGTTGATGCGAGGATTCGAAAAAAAAAATCGTCGAGCATTTTTACTCTCGTGCGATAACGATCCCGCTAATTCGACAGTCAGCTGTCGATGCGAGGAGACGTGAAAAAAATCGCCGAGTAATATGCTCTTGCGCGATAACGATCCCGCTAATTCAACAGTCCCTTGTTGATGCGAGGATTCGAAAAAAAATCGCCGAGCATTTTTACTCTAGCGCGATAACGATCCCGCTAATTCGACGGTCAGCTGTCGATGCGAGGATACGTAAAAAAAATCGCCGAGTAATATGCTCTTGCGCGATAACGATCCCGCTAATTCAACAGTCAGCTGTCGATGCGAGGATACGTAAAAAAATCGCCGAGTAATATGCTCTTGCGCGATAACGATCCCGCTAATTCAACAGTCAGCTGTCGATGCGAGGATACGTAAAAAAAATCGCCGCGTAATATGCTCTTGCGCGATAACGATCCCGCTAATTCAACAGTCCCTTGTTGATGCGAGGATTCAGGAAAAAAAAATCGCCGAGCATTTTTACTCTACCGCGATAACGATCCCGCTAATTCGACAGTCAACATTTTTTTAATTAACCTCGAGGAAGACCGTCAGCTAGCTGATTGATACAACAATTTATTGAAAGTTATCTCTGCACTCCGAAGGGTTAGAAGCAACGGAAGTAAGATTATTCTTTGGGACGCAAAGTATATTCTATGCGCATCGCTGTGATACAATGGCCACATTTTTTATTCGCATAGAATATTCTTTGCAGCCAAAAGATTAATCTTACTTTCGTAACACCGACTAATATGCTCTTGCGCGATAACGATCCCGCTAATTCAACAGCTCCTTGTTGATGCGAGGGTTCGAAAAAAAAATCGCCGAGTATTTTTACTCTAGTGCGATAACGATCCCGCTAATTCGACAGTCAGCTGTTGATGCGAGAATACGTAAAAAAATCGCCGAGTAACATGCTCTTGCGCGATAACGATCCCGCTAATTCAACAGTCCCTTGTTGATGCGAGGATTCGAAAAAAAATTCGCCGAGCATTTTTACTCTAGCGCGATAACGATCCCGCTAATTCGACAGTCAGCTGTCGATGCGAGGATACGTAAAAAAAAATCGCCGAGAAATGTGCTCTTGCGCGATAACGATCCCGCTAATTCAACAGTCCCTTGTTGATGCGAGGATTCGAAAAAAAAAAAATCGTCGAGCATTTTTACTCTCGTGCGATATCGATCCCGCTAATTCGACAGTCAGCATTTTTTTAATTAACCTCGAGGAAGACCGTCATCTAGCTGATTGATGCAACAATTTATTGAAAGTTATCTCTGCACTCCGAAGGGTTAGAAGCAACGGAAGTAAGATTATTCTTTGGGACGCAAAGTACATTCTATGCGCATCGCTGTGATACAATGGCCACATTTTTTATTCGCATAGAATATTCTTTGCAGCCAAAAGATTAATCTTACTTTCGTAACACCGACTAATATGCTCTTGCGCGATAACGATCCCGCTAATTCAACAGCTCCTTGTTGATGCGAGGGTTCGAAAAAAAAAATCGCCGAGTATTTTTACTCTAGTGCGATAACGATCCCGCTAATTCGACAGTCAGCTGTTGATGCGAGAATACGTAAAAAAATCGCCGAGTAACATGCACTTGCGCGATAACGATCCCGCTAATTCAACAGTCCCTTGTTGATGCGAGGATTCGAAAAAAAAATCGCCGAGCATTTTTACTCTAGCGCGATAACGATCCCGCTAATTCGACAGTCAGCTGTCGATGCGAGGATACGTAAAAAAAAATCGCCGAGAAATGTGCTCTTGCGCGATAACGATCCCGCTAATTCAACAGTCCCTTGTTGATGCGAGGATTCGAAAAAAAAATCGTCGAGCATTTTTACTCTCGTGCGATAACGATCCCGCTAATTCGACAGTCAGCTGTCGATGCGAGGAGACGTGAAAAAAATCGCCGAGTAATATGCTCTTGCGCGATAACGATCCCGCTAATTCAACAGTCCCTTGTTGATGCGAGGATTCGAAAAAAAATTCGCCGAGCATTTTTACTCTAGCGCGATAACGATCCCGCTAATTCGACAGTCAGCTGTCGATGCGAGGATACGTAAAAAAAAATCGCCGAGAAATTTGCTCTTGCGCGATAACGATCCCGCTAATTCAACAGTCCCTTGTTGATGCGAGGATTCGAAAAAAAAAAAATCGTCGAGCATTTTTACTCTCGTGCGATATCGATCCCGCTAATTCGACAGTCAGCATTTTTTTAATTAACCTCGAGGAAGACCGTCATCTAGCTGATTGATGCAACAATTTATTGAAAGTTATCTCTGCACTCCGAAGGGTTAGAAGCAACGGAAGTAAGATTATTCTTTTGGGACGCAAAGTACATTCTATGCGCATCGCTGTGATACAATGGCCACATTTTTTATTCGCATAGAATATTCTTTGCAGCCAAAAGATTAATCTTACTTTCGTAACACCGACTAATATGCTCTTGCGCGATAACGATCCCGCTAATTCAACAGCTCCTTGTTGATGCGAGGGTTCGAAAAAAAAAATCGCCGAGTATTTTTACTCTAGTGCGATAACGATCCCGCTAATTCGACAGTCAGCTGTTGATGCGAGAATACGTAAAAAAATCGCCGAGTAACATACACTTGCGCGATAACGATCCCGCTAATTCAACAGTCCCTTGTTGATGCGAGGATTCGAAAAAAAAATCGCCGAGCATTTTTACTCTAGCGCGATAACGATCCCGCTAATTCGACAGTCAGCTGTCGATGCGAGGATACGTAAAAAAAAATCGGCGAGAAATGTGCTCTTGCGCGATAACGATCCCGCTAATTCAACAGTCCCTTGTTGATGCGAGGATTCGAAAAAAAAAATCGTCGAGCATTTTTACTCTCGTGCGATAACGATCCCGCTAATTCGACAGTCAGCTGTCGATGCGAGGAGACGTGAAAAAAATCGCCGAGTAATATGCTCTTGCGCGATAACGATCCCGCTAATTCAACAGTCCCTTGTTGATGCGAGGATTCGAAAAAAAATCGCCGAGCATTTTTACTCTAGCGCGATAACGATCCCGCTAATTCGACGGTCAGCTGTCGATGCGAGGATACGTAAAAAAAATCGCCGAGTAATATGCTCTTGCGCGATAACGATCCCGCTAATTCAACAGTCAGCTGTCGATGCGAGGATACGTAAAAAAATCGCCGAGTAATATGCTCTTGCGCGATAACGATCCCGCTAATTCAACAGTCAGCTGTCGATGCGAGGATACGTAAAAAAAATCGCCGCGTAATATGCTCTTGCGCGATAACGATCCCGCTAATTCAACAGTCCCTTGTTGATGCGAGGATTCAGGAAAAAAAAATCGCCGAGCATTTTTACTCTACCGCGATAACGATCCCGCTAATTCGACAGTCAACATTTTTTTAATTAACCTCGAGGAAGACCGTCAGCTAGCTGATTGATACAACAATTTATTGAAAGTTATCTCTGCACTCCGAAGGGTTAGAAGCAACGGAAGTAAGATTATTCTTTGGGACGCAAAGTATATTCTATGCGCATCGCTGTGATACAATGGCCACATTTTTTATTCGCATAGAATATTCTTTGCAGCCAAAAGATTAATCTTACTTTCGTAACACCGACTAATATGCTCTTGCGCGATAACGATCCCGCTAATTCAACAGCTCCTTGTTGATGCGAGGGTTCGAAAAAAAATCGCCGAGTATTTTTACTCTAGTGCGATAACGATCCCGCTAATTCGACAGTCAGCTGTTGATGCGAGAATACGTAAAAAAATCGCCGAGTAACATGCTCTTGCGCGATAACGATCCCGCTAATTCAACAGTCCCTTGTTGATGCGAGGATTCGAAAAAAAATTCGCCGAGCATTTTTACTCTAGCGCGATAACGATCCCGCTAATTCGACAGTCAGCTGTCGATGCGAGGATACGTAAAAAAAAATCGCCGAGAAATGTGCTCTTGCGC
This sequence comes from Ichneumon xanthorius, assembly GCA_917499995.1. Classification (NCBI taxonomy): domain Eukaryota; kingdom Metazoa; phylum Arthropoda; class Insecta; order Hymenoptera; family Ichneumonidae; genus Ichneumon; species Ichneumon xanthorius. The sequence continues at coordinate 34,785 of CAKJTD010000054.1, read as the reverse complement.
GATAACGATCCCGCTAATTCAACAGTCCCTTGTTGATGCGAGGATTCGAAAAAAAAAAAATCGTCGAGCATTTTTACTCTCGTGCGATATCGATCCCGCTAATTCGACAGTCAGCATTTTTTTAATTAACCTCGAGGAAGACCGTCATCTAGCTGATTGATGCAACAATTTATTGAAAGTTATCTCTGCACTCCGAAGGGTTAGAAGCAACGGAAGTAAGATTATTCTTTGGGACGCAAAGTACATTCTATGCGCATCGCTGTGATACAATGGCCACATTTTTTATTCGCATAGAATATTCTTTGCAGCCAAAAGATTAATCTTACTTTCGTAACACCGACTAATATGCTCTTGCGCGATAACGATCCCGCTAATTCAACAGCTCCTTGTTGATGCGAGGGTTCGAAAAAAAAAATCGCCGAGTATTTTTACTCTAGTGCGATAACGATCCCGCTAATTCGACAGTCAGCTGTTGATGCGAGAATACGTAAAAAAATCGCCGAGTAACATGCACTTGCGCGATAACGATCCCGCTAATTCAACAGTCCCTTGTTGATGCGAGGATTCGAAAAAAAAATCGCCGAGCATTTTTACTCTAGCGCGATAACGATCCCGCTAATTCGACAGTCAGCTGTCGATGCGAGGATACGTAAAAAAAAATCGCCGAGAAATGTGCTCTTGCGCGATAACGATCCCGCTAATTCAACAGTCCCTTGTTGATGCGAGGATTCGAAAAAAAAATCGTCGAGCATTTTTACTCTCGTGCGATAACGATCCCGCTAATTCGACAGTCAGCTGTCGATGCGAGGAGACGTGAAAAAAATCGCCGAGTAATATGCTCTTGCGCGATAACGATCCCGCTAATTCAACAGTCCCTTGTTGATGCGAGGATTCGAAAAAAAATTCGCCGAGCATTTTTACTCTAGCGCGATAACGATCCCGCTAATTCGACAGTCAGCTGTCGATGCGAGGATACGTAAAAAAAAATCGCCGAGAAATGTGCTCTTGCGCGATAACGATCCCGCTAATTCAACAGTCCCTTGTTGATGAGAGGATTCGAAAAAAAAAAAATCGTCGAGCATTTTTACTCTCGTGCGATAACGATCCCGCTAATTCGACAGTCAGCATTTTATTAATTAACCTCGAGGAAGACCGTCAGCTAGCTGATTGATACATCAATTTATTGAAAGTTATCTCTGCACTCCGAAGGGTTAGAAGCAACGGAAGTAAGATTATTCTTTGGGACGCAAAGTACATTCTATGCGCATCGCTGTGATACAATGGCCACATTTTTTATTCGCATAGAATATTCTTTGCAGCCAAAAGATTAATCTTACTTTCGTAACACCGACTAATATGCTCTTGCGCGATAACGATCCCGCTAATTCAACAGCTCCTTGTTGATGCGAGGGTTCGAAAAAAAAAATCGCCGAGTATTTTTACTCTAGTGCGATAACGATCCCGCTAATTCGACAGTCAGCTGTTGATGCGAGAATACGTAAAAAAATCGCCGAGTAACATACACTTGCGCGATAACGATCCCGCTAATTCAACAGTCCCTTGTTGATGCGAGGATTCGAAAAAAAAATCGCCGAGCATTTTTACTCTAGCGCGATAACGATCCCGCTAATTCGACAGTCAGCTGTCGATGCGAGGATACGTAAAAAAAAATCGGCGAGAAATGTGCTCTTGCGCGATAACGATCCCGCTAATTCAACAGTCCCTTGTTGATGCGAGGATTCGAAAAAAAAAATCGTCGAGCATTTTTACTCTCGTGCGATAACGATCCCGCTAATTCGACAGTCAGCTGTCGATGCGAGGAGACGTGAAAAAAATCGCCGAGTAATATGCTCTTGCGCGATAACGATCCCGCTAATTCAACAGTCCCTTGTTGATGCGAGGATTCGAAAAAAAATCGCCGAGCATTTTTACTCTAGCGCGATAACGATCCCGCTAATTCGACGGTCAGCTGTCGATGCGAGGATACGTAAAAAAAATCGCCGAGTAATATGCTCTTGCGCGATAACGATCCCGCTAATTCAACAGTCAGCTGTCGATGCGAGGATACGTAAAAAAATCGCCGAGTAATATGCTCTTGCGCGATAACGATCCCGCTAATTCAACAGTCAGCTGTCGATGCGAGGATACGTAAAAAAAATCGCCGCGTAATATGCTCTTGCGCGATAACGATCCCGCTAATTCAACAGTCCCTTGTTGATGCGAGGATTCAGGAAAAAAAAATCGCCGAGCATTTTTACTCTACCGCGATAACGATCCCGCTAATTCGACAGTCAACATTTTTTTAATTAACCTCGAGGAAGACCGTCAGCTAGCTGATTGATACAACAATTTATTGAAAGTTATCTCTGCACTCCGAAGGGTTAGAAGCAACGGAAGTAAGATTATTCTTTGGGACGCAAAGTATATTCTATGCGCATCGCTGTGATACAATGGCCACATTTTTTATTCGCATAGAATATTCTTTGCAGCCAAAAGATTAATCTTACTTTCGTAACACCGACTAATATGCTCTTGCGCGATAACGATCCCGCTAATTCAACAGCTCCTTGTTGATGCGAGGGTTCGAAAAAAAAATCGCCGAGTATTTTTACTCTAGTGCGATAACGATCCCGCTAATTCGACAGTCAGCTGTTGATGCGAGAATACGTAAAAAAATCGCCGAGTAACATGCTCTTGCGCGATAACGATCCCGCTAATTCAACAGTCCCTTGTTGATGCGAGGATTCGAAAAAAAATTCGCCGAGCATTTTTACTCTAGCGCGATAACGATCCCGCTAATTCGACAGTCAGCTGTCGATGCGAGGATACGTAAAAAAAAATCGCCGAGAAATGTGCTCTTGCGCGATAACGATCCCGCTAATTCAACAGTCCCTTGTTGATGCGAGGATTCGAAAAAAAAAAAATCGTCGAGCATTTTTACTCTCGTGCGATATCGATCCCGCTAATTCGACAGTCAGCATTTTTTTAATTAACCTCGAGGAAGACCGTCAGCTAGCTGATTGATGCAACAATTTATTGAAAGTTATCTCTGCACTCCGAAGGGTTAGAAGCAACGGAAGTAAGATTATTCTTTGGGACGCAAAGTACATTCTATGCGCATCGCTGTGATACAATGGCCACATTTTTTATTCGCATAGAATATTCTTTGCAGCCAAAAGATTAATCTTACTTTCGTAACACCGACTAATATGCTCTTGCGCGATAACGATCCCGCTAATTCAACAGCTCCTTGTTGATGCGAGGGTTCGAAAAAAAAAATCGCCGAGTATTTTTACTCTAGTGCGATAACGATCCCGCTAATTCGACAGTCAGCTGTTGATGCGAGAATACGTAAAAAAATCGCCGAGTAACATGCACTTGCGCGATAACGATCCCGCTAATTCAACAGTCCCTTGTTGATGCGAGGATTCGAAAAAAAAATCGCCGAGCATTTTTACTCAAGCGCGATAACGATCCCGCTAATTCGACAGTCAGCTGTCGATGCGAGGATACGTAAAAAAAAATCGCCGAGAAATGTGCTCTTGCGCGATAACGATCCCGCTAATTCAACAGTCCCTTGTTGATGCGAGGATTCGAAAAAAAAATCGTCGAGCATTTTTACTCTCGTGCGATAACGATCCCGCTAATTCGACAGTCAGCTGTCGATGCGAGGAGACGTGAAAAAAATCGCCGAGTAATATGCTCTTGCGCGATAACGATCCCGCTAATTCAACAGTCCCTTGTTGATGCGAGGATTCGAAAAAAAAATCGCCGAGCATTTTTACTCTAGCGCGATAACGATCCCGCTAATTCGACAGTCAGCTGTCGATGCGAGGATACGTAAAAAAAAATCGCCGAGAAATGTGCTCTTGCGCGATAACGATCCCGCTAATTCAACAGTCCCTTGTTGATGAGAGGATTCGAAAAAAAAAAAATCGTCGAGCATTTTTACTCTCGTGCGATAACGATCCCGCTAATTCGACAGTCAGCATTTTATTAATTAACCTCGAGGAAGACCGTCAGCTAGCTGATTGATACATCAATTTATTGAAAGTTATCTCTGCACTCCGAAGGGTTAGAAGCAACGGAAGTAAGATTATTCTTTGGGACGCAAAGTACATTCTATGCGCATCGCTGTGATACAATGGCCACATTTTTTATTCGCATAGAATATTCTTTGCAGCCAAAAGATTAATCTTACTTTCGTAACACCGACTAATATGCTCTTGCGCGATAACGATCCCGCTAATTCAACAGCTCCTTGTTGATGCGAGGGTTCGAAAAAAAAAATCGCCGAGTATTTTTACTCTAGTGCGATAACGATCCCGCTAATTCGACAGTCAGCTGACGATGCGAGAATACGTAAAAAAATCGCCGAGTAACATGCTCTTGCGCGATAACGATCCCGCTAATTCAACAGTCCCTTGTTGATGCGAGGATTCGAAAAAAAAAAATCGCCGAGCATTTTTACTCTAGCGCGATAACGATCCCGCTAATTCGACAGTCAGCTGTCGATGCGAGGATACGTAAAAAAATCGCCGAGAAATGCGCTCTTGCGCGATAACGATCCCGCTAATTCAACAGTCCCTTGTTGATGCGAGGACACGAAAAAAAAATCGTCGAGCATTTTTACTCTCGTGCGATAACGATCCCGCTAATTCGACAGTCAGCTGTCGATGCGAGGAGACGTAAAAAAAATCGCCGAGTAATATGCTCTTGCGCGATAACGATCCCGCTAATTCAACAGTCCCTTGTTGATGCGAGGATTCGAAAAAAAATCGCCGAGCATTTTTACTCTAGCGCGATAACGATCCCGCTAATTCGACAGTCAGCTGTCGATGCGAGGATACGTAAAAAAAATCGCCGAGTAATATGCTCTTGCGCGATAACGATCCCGCTAATTCAACAGTCAGCTGTCGATGCGAGGATACGTAAAAAAAATCGCCGCGTAATATGCTCTTGCGCGATAACGATCCCGCTAATTCAACAGTCCCTTGTTGATGCGAGGATTCAGGAAAAAAAATCGCCGAGCATTTTTACTCTAGCGCGATAACGATCCCGCTAATTCGACAGTCAACATTTTTTTAATTAACCTCGAGGAAGACCGTCAGCTAGCTGATTGATACAACAATTTATTGAAAGTTATCTCTGCACTCCGAAGGGTTAGAAGCAACGGAAATAAGATTATTCTTTGGGACGCAAAGTATATTCTAAGCGCATCGCTGTGATACAATGGCCACATTTTTTATTCGCATAGGATATTCTTTGCAGCCAAAAGATGAATCTTACTTTCGTAACACCGACTAATATGCTCTTGCGCGATAACGATCCCGCTAATTCAACAGCTCCTTGTTGATGCGAGGGTTCGAAAAAAAATCGCCGAGTATTTTTACTCTAGTGCGATAACGATCCCGCTAATTCGACAGTCAGCTGTTGATGCGAGAATACGTAAAAAAATCGCCGAGTAACATGCACTTGCGCGATAACGATCCCGCTAATTCAACAGTCCCTTGTTGATGCGAGGATTCGAAAAAAAAAATCGCCGAGCATTTTTACTCTAGCGCGATAACGATCCCGCTAATTCGACAGTCAGCTGTCGATGCGAGGATACGTAAAAAAAAATCGCCGAGAAATGTGCTCTTGCGCGATAACGATCCCGCTAATTCAACAGTCCCTTGTTGATGCGAGGATTCGAAAAAAAAATCGTCGAGCATCTTTACTCTCGTGCGATAACGATCCCGCTAATTCGACAGTCAGCTGTCGATGCGAGGAGACGTGAAAAAAAATCGCCGAGTAATATGCTCTTGCGCGATAACGATCCCGCTAATTCAACAGTCCCTTGTTGATGCGAGGATTCGAAAAAAAAAATCGCCGAGCATTTTTACTCTAGCGCGATAACGATCCCGCTAATTCGACAGTCAGCTGTCGATGCGAGGATACGTAAAAAAAAATCGCCGAGAAATGTGCTCTTGCGCGATAACGATCCCGCTAATTCAACAGTCCCTTGTTGATGCGAGGATTCGAAAAAAAAATCGTCGAGCATCTTTACTCTCGTGCGATAACGATCCCGCTAATTCGACAGTCAGCTGTCGATGCGAGGAGACGTGAAAAAAAATCGCCGAGTAATATGCTCTTGCGCGATAACGATCCCGCTAATTCAACAGTCCCTTGTTGATGCGAGGATTCGAAAAAAAATCGCCGAGCATTTTTACTCTAGCGCGATAACGATCCCGCTAATTCGACAGTCAGCTGTCGATGCGAGGATACGTAAAAAAAATCGCCGAGTAATATGCTCTTGCGCGATAACGATCCCGCTAATTCAACAGTCAGCTGTCGATGCGAGGATACGTAAAAAAAATCGCCGAGTAATATGCTCTTGCGCGATAACGATCCCGCTAATTCAACAGTCCCTTGTTGATGCGAGGATTCAGGAAAAAGAAATCGCCGAGCATTTTTACTCTAGCGCGATAACGATCCCGCTAATTCGACAGTCAACATTCTTTTAATTAACCTCGAGGAAGACCGTCAGCTAGCTGATTGATACAACAATTTATTGAAAGTTATCTCTGCACTCCGAAGGGTTAGAAGCAACGGAAGTAAGATTATTCTTTGGGACGCAAAGTATATTCTATGCGCATCGCTGTGATACAATGGCCACATTTTTTATTCGCATAGAATATTCTTTGCAGCCAAAAGATTAATCTTACTTTCGTAACACCGACTAATATGCTCTTGCGCGATAACGATCCCGCTAATTCAACAGCTCCTTGTTGATGCGAGGATTCGAAAAAAAATTCGCCGAGCATTTTTACTCTAGCGCGATAACGAGCCCGCTAATTCGACAGTCAGCTGTCGATGCGAGGATACGTAAAAAAAAATCGCCGAGAAATGTGCTCTTGCGCGATAACGATCCCGCTAATTCGACAGTCCCTTGTTGATGAGAGGATTCGAAAAAAAAATCGTCGAGCATTTTTACTCTCGTGCGATAACGATCCCGCTAATTCGACAGTCAGCTGTCGATGCGAGGAGACGTGAAAAAAAATCGCCGAGTAATATGCTCTTGCGCGATAACGATCCCGCTAATTCAACAGTCCCTTGTTGATGCGAGGATTCGAAAAAAAATCGCCGAGCATTTTTACTCTAGCGCGATAACGATCCCGCTAATTCGACAGTCAGCTGTCGATGCGAGGATACGTAAAAAAAATCGCCGAGTAATATGCTCTTGCGCGATAACGATCCCGCTAATTCAACAGTCAGCTGTCGATGCGAGGATACGTAAAAAAAATCGCCGAGTAATATGCTCTTGCGCGATAACGATCCCGCTAATTCAACAGTCCCTTGTTGATGCGAGGATTCAGGAAAAAGAAATCGCCGAGCATTTTTACTCTAGCGCGATAACGATCCCGCTAATTCGACAGTCAACATTTTTTTAATTAACCTCGAGGAAGACCGTCAGCTAGCTGATTGATACAACAATTTATTGAAAGTTATCTCTGCACTCCGAAGGGTTAGAAGCAACGGAAATAAGATTATTCTTTGGGACGCAAAGTATATTCTAAGCGCATCGCTGTGATGCAATGGCCACATTTTTTATTCGCATAGGATATTCTTTGCAGCCAAAAGATGAATCTTACTTTCGTAACACCGACTAATATGCTCTTGCGCGATAACGATCCCGCTAATTCAACAGCTCCTTGTTGATGCGAGGGTTCGAAAAAAAATCGCCGAGTATTTTTACTCTAGTGCGATAACGATCCCGCTAATTCGACAGTCAGCTGTTGATGCGAGAATACGTAAAAAAATCGCCGAGTAACATGCACTTGCGCGATAACGATCCCGCTAATTCAACGGTGTCTTGTTGATGCGAGGATTCGAAAAAAAAAATCGCCGAGCATTTTTACTCTAGCACGATAACGATCCCGCTAATTCGACAGTCAGCTGTCGATGCGAGGATACGTAAAAAAAAATCGCCGAGAAATGTGCTCTTGCGCGATAACGATCCCGCTAATTCAACAGTCCCTTGTTGATGCGAGGATTCGAAAAAAAAATCGTCGAGCATCTTTACTCTCGTGCGATAACGATCCCGCTAATTCGACAGTCAGCTGTCGATGCGAGGAGACGTGAAAAAAAATCGCCGAGTAATATGCTCTTGCGCGATAACGATCCCGCTAATTCAACAGTCCCTTGTTGATGCGAGGATTCGAAAAAAAATCGCCGAGCATTTTTACTCTAGCGCGATAACGATCCCGCTAATTCGACAGTCAGCTGTCGATGCGAGGATACGTAAAAAAAATCGCCGAGTAATATGCTCTTGCGCGATAACGATCCCGCTAATTCAACAGTCAGCTGTCGATGCCAGGATACGTAAAAAAAATCGCCGAGTAATATGCTCTTGCGCGATAACGATGCCGCTAATTCAACAGTCCCTTGTTGATGCGAGGATTCAGGAAAAAGAAATCGCCGAGCATTTTTACTCTAGCGCGATAACGATCCCGCTAATTCGACAGTCAACATTTTTTTAATTAACCTCGAGGAAGACCGTCAGCTAGCTGATTGATACAACAATTTATTGAAAGTTATCTCTGCACTCCGAAGGGTTAGAAGCAACGGAAGTAAGATTATTCTTTGGGACGCAAAGTATATTCTATGCGCATCGCTGTGATACAATGGCCACATTTTTTATTCGCATAGAATATTCTTTGCAGCCAAAAGATTAATCTTACTTTCGTAACACCGACTAATATGCTCTTGCGCGATAACGATCCCGCTAATTCAACAGCTCCTTGTTGATGCGAGGGTTCGAAAAAAAAATCGCCGAGTATTTTTACTCTAGTGCGATAACGATCCCGCTAATTCGACAGTCAGCTGTTGATGCGAGAATACGTAAAAAATCGCCGAGTAACATGCTCTTGCGCGATAACGATCCCGCTAATTCAACAGTCCCTTGTTGATGCGAGGATTCGAAAAAAAATTCGCCGAGCATTTTTACTCTAGCGCGATAACGAGCCCGCTAATTCGACAGTCAGCTGTCGATGCGAGGATACGTAAAAAAAAATCGCCGAGAAATGTGCTCTTGCGCGATAACGATCCCGCTAATTCAACAGTCCCTTGTTGATGAGAGGATTCGAAAAAAAAAATCGTCGAGCATTTTTACTCTCGTGCGATAACGATCCCGCTAATTCGACAGTCAGCTGTCGATGTGAGGAGACGTGAAAAAAAATCGCCGAGTAATATGCTCTTGCGCGATAACGATCCCGCTAATTCAACAGTCCCTTGTTGATGCGAGGATTCGAAAAAAAATCGCCGAGCATTTTTACTCTAGCGCGATAACGATCCCGCTAATTCGACAGTCAGCTGTCGATGCGAGGATACGTAAAAAAAATCGCCGAGTAATATGCTCTTGCGCGATAACGATCCCGCTAATTCAACAGTCAGCTGTCGATGCGAGGATACGTAAAAAAAATCGCCGAGTAATATGCTCTTGCGCGATAACGATCCCGCTAATTCAACAGTCCCTTGTTGATGCGAGGATTCAGGAAAAAGAAATCGCCGAGCATTTTTACTCTAGCGCGATAACGATCCCGCTAATTCGACAGTCAACATTTTTTTAATTAACCTCGAGGAAGACCGTCAGCTAGCTGATTGATACAACAATTTATTGAAAGTTATCTCTGCACTCCGAAGGGTTAGAAGTGTTATATCCGCAGAGACTCAGTTAGCTACTCTGAGTACTGCGGGAGCCGCTAGCTCAAAGGTTTTGGGATTTATCCAGTAAAGGGTTGAAACCCAAGTGAATTATAAAAGCACGATTTATTATATCAATATTAATTACAATAGTTTATTCAAGATTATTTACCAATAGCTGTGTAGTACACTCTGTACGCTTATCTTCCTTCCGAAGAGAGTATATGTTTTACGGTATAACTAACTGACCGTAACGTTGTTCAGATTAAAATCGGACTGTCGAGTGCCTGCTCGTGGTCCTTTATATAGGGGTGAGAGCAGGCATGTCAGCTTAATTTTGACAGTGTCAGCTGTTTCGTAATTGTTTAAACAATTACTGTTTCTGGATTGCCTGTCCGGTTCCCTGTTTCCCAATAGCTGACTCGACTAAATAATTATTCGGCTAACTTCTGAAATATTGTTTCGTCGATACTTCCGTATTTCGCAACGATGCGTCGCGCGCTCGTTGCATACCGCGATTATTGAGCAAGCGCATTCCTCAAATAATCGGGCGTTGACCCGGGGTACAACATCCCTCCCCCCTAAGGGGAAAAGAAATTTACAATTTCTTTTGCTCGCATTCGGCGAGATTTTCAAATGTATCCCGTGTCTCTTTTTTTTTTTTTTTTTTTTTTTTTGGAAAAATTTAGGTTTTTTGGTTGGCTGATCGCGCGGCCAGTGCGGCGTGCTGCTCCACCGAAGTTGCTGACGGTCGCGGGGTAATGTCCGATGAGGTGCTGATCGCGGGTTTTCGTGTCTATATTAACCGGGTGTTCCGTGATTTGATTATTCATTTTTAATTCGACCAGCAACGATTTCGGCTCGCCGATAAGCCACCATGAGTCCACCAATTAAGGTAGGTCTACATATTTTTGTCTTTTTATCTACTATGTTTGCTTTGGCGAAGTTGGTTGCCGGTTTACGTAATTTTTCTCCTTGGTTTGTTCCAGAGGAAACGCGTGTCGTTGTGCTGCTGGGAGGCGGCGTATAGCCCGGAAGGTAGCCCGGAGGTCGAGCGGTATCGCTCCCCGAGCCTGGAGGTCGAGATCATCGGTGTCGTGGGCGATTTCCCTGCAGAATTGTCTGTCGGCGGCGAGGAGCCGGAGGTCATCGACCTGGTTTCCGATGGGGAATCTTCTGCCGATGGGGGTTCCTTCCGGTCATCCTCTGTTTCTTCGGGCGAGGATTCGCTGTCCGATCTCGTCGACGGGGATTCGTTTTCCGATCTCCTCGACGGCGATTCGTTTTCGGATCTCCTTGACGAGGATTTGTTCTCGGAGACCGATTCGTTCGTCAACGAGGACTCGCCTCCGCCCACCACTGGGGATTTTGGGCCACAGTCTGGTACGCTGATCCTCTGGGATGGCTTGACATTCGGTGTCGACTTTGGCATCGTTACTCCTTCCCGACCGGTATCCGATGTGTGGCCGGTCCAGGGTCCCGGGTCTGGCTATCGGCCGGCGGGTGCCTCGGACTCGGAGTCGGAGGTCGAGGACGACGAGGATCCGATATCGCGGATGCGGCGTGCCGAGCGGGGCGAGATGGATTGGCGTCGGGCTGAGTGGTACTGATCACCGAGTCTCGCTTCCCTTCGTTGGGATTTATATTTTCCCTTTTTTTGTATATATATATTTTATGTTTTTTCGGGGAAATAAATGTATTTTAATGTATTTTGTGTGTTTTCCCGTTAATTCCCTTTTTATTCGGCGAGATTAGGTTAAGCGGCACTGGGCAGGCGTATGGCCTCTGATTTCGCCCTTCGACACAGGGCGTTGATGATGATGTAGCCGGCAAGTGCGAAGAGGGCGACCGCACCGACGGAATATTGTCCGACCACGTGGTATAGCGACGTGGGATTACTCGTTTCGTGCGTGGTGGTTCTGTCCAGGTTCTTTTGCATCTTCCTTATCTGCGTGCCGACTTCGTTTAATTCTCGCGGATTGGTTACTGCGTGCTCGAGCGTTGTCTTCCGGCTTTCGCGTATTGTCATCGGTATTTCTTCTGCCTCGGCGGGGAGCAGGGTAAGGTTGTAGCTCGGCACATAGCAGGTGTCGTTTATCCGTTGCTTCCATCGTCGCACCGTCTCGAGCTTGAAGGCCGCTGTGGTGACCGTGCATCGTTCCTGGAGGGTCACTAGCCCCGCGCCGTGTAATATTTCCTGCTGCGTCGGCTTTCCTTGACAGCCGACGCTCGCCGTCTCTTCGCTCGGCGCTATGTACAGCCATTGCCCTGGTTGACGCATACCCATCACGAGAGTATGCGTGAGGAGTACGATTTTCTTCGGACACGGTTGTCCGTGACCTACCGCACCCTCGATGTATAATCGTATGTTGCATGGCGCGTCTTCGGTGATCGCCATGACTGGGTGTCGGGGTTTGCAATAATATTTGTCGTCGGCGGTCTTGCCTGTTTCGAGGTCCCGTTCCGTCATTCGGATGTATTGCCGATTCTTCCGGTCTACTATCACGAGATCCTCTGTGGTATCGATTTAATAGTAGGTGTTGTTGCTTCCCCTCCGCGGGAGGGGGTACACGTAATTTAGGTTGTATTCGGACGATCCGATAAGCGGGATTTCCAAGATAAGGGTTACCACTCCCTCCTTCCGGTAAGCTCGAGCCGTTGCCAGGCGGAGTATGGCTGCCGCGTTATGTCGCGCGATGGGACGCGGGAAGCTGTGTCCTCTGGGTAGATGTGGCAACGCCTCCGTCAGGTATTTCGTGAGGGTGGCTGGTGTCACGGTTGAGGCACTCACTGTGCCGGATGCCACCTCGGAGAATAATTCAGTCATTTTATCTACCTCGCGCAGGTATGCTTCGACAGAGGCTTCAATTAGCGTCAGGCTTTCGTCGAAGTGTTGTCTGTCGCGTAATACGTCGGTTCGGTTTTGGAAATAACCGTCTACGGTGTGCACCATGGTGAACAATTTTTGTAGATTTCTTTGTGCTGCTTGCGAAGTTTCGTTGAACATTTCGATCGTGGTTTCGACGACCTGCAGTTGTTTTTTCATGCCTTCTTTTAGCGTATCCTGTGTATCTCGGAGGGTCGCGATTTCTGCTTCGAGCCGTTCCCCATCGTCGGCGTCCATGTTGCCGGTTATGGCTTTCAGCACTGTTCCGAGTCCGTTAATTAATCCTCGGCGTTTGCGGCTCGGTTTCACTCCGATGAGATCCTGCACAACCCCCACATTTTCCTCTATTTTTCCAGAGAGTCGTACGAGGTGTTCCAGCATCTCGGCGCAATGTCCGTCCGGGCTCCCGAATTTTTCACACTTCGTCCGAACATCGTCAAGCTGGGCTTTTATCCGTAGCTCCATGAAGGCCATGTTTTTTAAATTCATGCGTATGGCCAGTGTCCAGACGTCGGTGTATGGATATAGTGTTCCGACCTTTTCGAAATATAGCCCTGGGGCGTTTTCGAATTGTTGTATTGTGTATGGCCGGTCCGGGAGATGGGCCGCGGCCTGCGCGCTTACCACCAGTAACCTGGAATTTTTATTTATTTATTTTTCTATCTTTATTGCATTTCCTATTGCGGAGCCTTGTCGGAAACCGGTGACCGTCTGGTGGATTTTTTTTTTTTTTTTTTTTCTATTCGTCCACGTAATTTCTTAGGCGGTCTACATGTACTTTTACCGTCCGCCGTCCTTGGCGGAGGGTGTAATTGCACGGCGGGTGTATCTCCTCGATGGGATAGGGTCCGATCCATTTCGGCGTTAGCTTTGCTGAGCGTCCTCGGCGCACCGTTTCGTCGTGTAATAATACGCGGTCTCCGACCTTGAACTTGATTTCTTTCGCCTTTCGGTCGTACTGTTCTTTGGCTTTTTCCTTTGCTGCTTTTAGGTTATCGTGCGCGGTAGACCAGGCCGCGCGTAGCCGTTCTCGTAATTCTTGCACGTAATCGTCGTATGCGTACGTGGGCCTGGGTTCCCTTTTCAAGGACGTTGGTAGCTCTGCGTTGTCGCCGTAGATCAGGCAGTGCGGCGTAAATCCAGTCGCCGTGTGGGGCGTCGTGTTATATGTAAACATGGCGTAGGGTAGCCATTCGTCCCAATTCCCCTGATCTTCATCTATATACCCCTTAAGGTATTCGGCGAGCGTCCTGTGCGAGCGTTCGAGCGCCCCATTCGACTCGGGGTGGTATGCTGTGGTTTGTATTTTTTCTATGCGTAGTAATTTGCATACCCCCTTAAAGATCGCGCTCAGAAAATTCGTGCCTTGGTCGGTAAGGATGGTTTCTGGTGTCCCGTACCGACAGATTATTTCTTTTGCGAACGCTTTCGCAACCTCGTTTGCTTGCTGATTTTCCAGCGGTATGGCTACGCTGTATTTCGTAAGCGAGTCCTGGAACGTGAGAATATATTTATTTCTCGCTTCTGTTTCCGGTAGTGGGCCTACAATTTCCATGGCGCATTTTTGGAAGGCCCGAGTAGGCGTGTCGGTGATGACTAACGGCGCCTTTGTCGCCGGCCGAATTTTATTGCGCTGGCACTTGTCGCAGCGGCCCACATATGCTTCTATATCTTTTCGCATTCCGGGCCAGGAGTATCTTAATTTTATTCTTGCAAGCATTCGCGTGACTCCCTGATGCCCCCCGAGGGGCGCATCGTGATGCTCGTGGAGTATCTTGATTTTTTCCTCCTCGCTGGGACAGTCGCTGTCTGACCCGTTTTCTTCGTATTCCTTTTCGCGCGGCGCGTCGGGCTGACCGTCCGCGGACTCGTACTCCTGGCTGACCGTTTCTTCGTGCGGGCGAGTCTCGCCGTCGCGGTCCGTGTCGCTGCATACTTGCTCGGTCTCCTTGTGTGCGTGTGACCGGGTTACCACACATATGCGGCTGAGTGCATCCGCGTTGGTATTTTGCTTACCCGCCTTATACTGCACGTCGAACTCATGCTCCGATAATTTTATTTTCCAGCGCATGAGTCTCGACCCCGGGTCTTTGACACTGAATAGCCACGTTAGTGGTTTATGATCGGTTACTACGGTGAACCGAGTGCCGTATACGTATGGGCGAAATTGTGCAATTCCCCATACGATTGCCAGGAGTTCTTTTTCCGTGGTCGTGTAATTTTGCTCGGCTTTATTTAGCGTTCGGCTGGCGTAGCAGATTGGTAGATCTTCGCCTATTGGCCCTTGCGATAATATGGCCCCGATGGCCTTGTCCGAGGCGTCGGTGGTAACCACGAAGGGCTTCTCGAAGTCCGGATATTGGAGCACGGGAGCGGTCGTTAATGCGCGTTTCAGGTCCTCCATGGCCTGTTCGTGCTTCGCCATCCATTCGAATTTAATATCTTTTTTCGTTAGTTCCGTTAAGGGCTTGGCGACCTTCGAGAAGTCTTGGATAAATTTACGGTAGTATCCTGCTAGTCCTAGGAAGGACTGCACGCCCTTGGCATCTCGGGGAGTCGGAAAATTCCGTACGGAGGTCACTAGAGCTGGATCCGGGCGTACTCCTTCGCTCGAAATTATGTGACCGAGATAGCGAGTTTCCAGTCGTAGCAATCGGCACTTTGCCGGTTGAAGGGCCAATTTCGCTTCTCTTAAGCGTCCAAATACCTCGCGAAGCCGTTCGTTGTGCTCCGCCAGGCAGGCTCCGAATATTACTATGTCGTCGAGATACACATAGCATTTGAGCCCTTCGAGCCCTGCGAGTACGGTGCTCATTAACCGTTGGAAGGTCGGTGGAGCATTTTTTAAGAAGGGCATACGCGTGTATTCGAAATGCCCTTGAGGTGTGGAGAATGCCGTTTTTTCCCTGTCCTCTTCCGCCATCGGAATTTGATGGAATCCTGAGGCAAGGTCGAGCGTCGTAAAATAATGTGCTCGACCCAGCTGGTCTAATATTTCCGTGATCTGCGGTAGCGGGTACGAATCCCCGATGGTTACTTCGTTTAGTTTGCGAAAGTCCACGACTACGCGCATTTTTATTTTTCCTGCCGCGTCAGGTTTTTTCGCTACGACCAGCAACGGCGCATTCCATTGACTTCGACTTGGTTGGATAATGCCGTCCTTTAACATCCCTTTCATTTGTTCCTGTACTTCCTTTTTGTGCGCTTCCGGTAAGCGGTAAGGATGTACTTTTATGGGTCGTGCCCCGGGCTCGAGGGGGATGCTGTGTTCCACCATGTTGGTGCAGGGCAGCTGGTCCCCTTCGAGATGAAATATATCCGCGAACTCGTCGCATATTTCCGATAACGAGCTCGCTTCCTCCTGGTTAAGGTGTGAGGTATCTATTTCTTTCCGTAGTTTCTCGAGTCGCGTGCCGCTCGCCCCCGTGCTGACGGTGCAGATTCCGCGAGTCGTGGCGGCGGCCGCACCGGGTAATTCCTCTGCTGAGGCCAGTGGCTCGAGTGTCACGGCGGGTCGTTCGACGCGGACGTATTCCGCCGTTGTGTTTACAAGGCTTACTACACAGCTGTGGCCTTGCGGCGAGGTCACACATGCTCCGAGTATAATGCCCTCGGAAACATTACGTCGCTCGACGATTCCTTCGTCGGCGCTTAGCGTGGATACGTATGCAATACTCTCACTCCGTGGCGGCAAAGTTATGCTCAAACTTCCGTCCACGAGAGGCATGCAGTGCCCTTTGATCCTTATAGTTTCTCCTCTGAGTATGTCGACCTGTTTTTCTCTGATAAAGTCCATACCGAGGAGACCATGCGTATGTATCTGGAGATTTCGAGGTATTACGTGAAACCAATGTTTCACGGATCCGTTCGGTGTTTCGAGCTCGACAAGGGCGGCGTAGTAAGCATTTAATGAGCCACCTCCGAGCCCTGTCAGTGCGACCGCCGTTTTTTCGGCGGGCGTGTCGTTTTGTAACACGTCTTCGTGTATTAGGCTCACTTGAGCCCCGGTGTCGGCCTTCAGGGTCAGTATACCCTCGATACTAGACGGCGATTTAATATGGAAGTCGCTGGCCGACGCATGAGGTCCCGGCGATTCTGCCGCATAGACGCTGACCTCCTTAAGGGGTTCGTTTGGTGCCCGATGATTTTTCCCTCGGAACGATGCCACTGTCAGCAACTCTGTAATCGTGGTCCGTCCCGGCGAGGATGATTTCGCCTCGATTGTGTAGATATTGGCCCCCCTTAAGGGCCGGTTCGTGGCGGTGACCGTGTCGACCCGGAATGCCCCTACGGTTCCTTCCTGCGGTGACTGTCCGTTGTTTTGTTCCTTTTTCGGCTCGGCGGATTTTTTATTATTGTTATTATTTTTATTTTTCTTATTTTCCGCTTGCTTACGTGACCGGCAATCTTTCCATAAGTGACCGGTTTTTTTACAATAATTACACGTAACGCTCGCGACGTTCACCTCCTTCTGAGCCGGCGCCGGGAGGCTTTGCCTACCTGATCGGCAATTTTTTGCCAGATGCCCTGCTTTCCCGCAGGTGTAGCAGGCGCCCTTTTTCTCCCCTGCCGCGCCTTGCGACTGTCGAGAGTTGCCACCGCCGTTACCGCCCCCATTAGGACGTGCCCCTCCTGGCCGCCCTAAGGTCATTTTTTCGACCTCAATGGCCCCCACGACAGAGTCGTGTAGCCCTTGATAATTACGGGAACGAACGATGGTCTGAATTTCCTTTTTTAGCCCGTTTTCGAAATTCATCTGTGCGCTTTTCCGGATCGCTTCGCCTATGGCACGGGCACCACGTTGATCGGCTCCTTCGCACAGTTTTTCGATGACCTCTACTGTGAGTGTCTCTACCCGTGTAGCATACGCCGAGACGTTTTCCTTTGCGTCTTGACGTAGCGTGCAAAATTGGTATTGCAGGGAGGCGAGTGACTCGCGTTTCCCGTACAATGCTTCCAGCTCGGTGCGTAGATCGTCTAATGTTACGATCGTCTTGTGGCGCATTTCCCGCGTCGCACGATCTTCCAATTTGCTGCTCCGTATCAGTGAGAGTAGAGTAGACCGTTGTCTGGGCCTTACCATGCCCCATACGGCCTCGCAAGATAACATGAAGCCGTCAAGTTTCGTTGGATCGTTCCCATCGAATGTTTTAATGTTTCGAAGGGCGGAACCGAGGTCTAAGTACTCCGGTCCATCCTCATCCGCCATTGTCACCCTGCTTTGGTGCCGAGGGAGCGAATGTTTTGGGGGGGGAAGCATCCCCTCGCCCCCCATTTCGGCCCTCCATGACGAAGTCCCTCACTGTTTGGTCCATTGCTGTGAGTCGCTCGGCCGTGGAGTCTTCATGTTCGTGTCCCCCTCGCCGGCCACCCTGGCCCTCCAGGACGAAATTCCTCATCGTTTCTTCCATTGCTACGAGTCGCCCGATCGTGGCATCTTCCTGCGCACGTTTTGTCGGTTGGAGCGTCGCCATCGATTGCTCCTTGGCCATCTGCGTGCTCATTTCTTGAATCAGCTGTTCCAACTGAGCGACCCGTTGCCCTAGCGTGTCTCCGGCACCGGACCGGGCGTGCCCTTGCGAGGGATCGTCGGACTCTTCGCCCTCGTCCACGCGCTGGAGCGTGGGGAAGAGGGTCCGACGGGCCTTTTGGGCGGCTGGTTGGGCGAAGTTCGGTATCCCCTGGCCCGCTTCCTCTGCGGTCCCCTGTTCTCGAACTCCGTTCTCGATATCCCAGTTGGGAGCGGCCTGTCTGCGCTGCGCGTTCCGCATACGGTTAATTTCGTCGGTAACCATGGCCGGGGTAACTTCACCCTGCCTCGGCGCGAACATGCGTACGTCGACATCCTCCCATCCGGTTCTATTTCCGAAAGAGGACCCTCTCTGGGTGTTCACCCGGGCCATCGGGTTCGGGGTGTCCTCCCGTTGCCGTTCCCGTTGCAAGTCCCTAAGAGGGCTGTCGCTCGGTCCCTGTCGGGATTGGTCCGCAATTTCCCCCAAGACCCGTTCGAGGCTTCCCGCGGCTCGCAGCGCGTCGGCCCCTGGATCCTGTTCCTGCCCTGGTTGGCCCTGTGGCGAGCTGTGCGTACTCATTTCGACCGGAGTGCGTGCTAAGTATTTTATTAAATTTTTCTGGGTGCTTGGTAGCGGGTGCTACTGGTTCCGACAAGGCTGCGCGTTTCTCGTTTGCTATGTGAGATAATGGAGGTCACTTACAGTGCGTTAACCTTCCACATTACGGGATGCCCTTTTGCTGTTGACGTCTAACCCTCCGGGGTTCTAGGCTCCCTTTTTTTTTTACGTCCCAATGTCTGGCGACGCTCTCCGTGGATCCTGCAGTGATCCGCGGAAACTCTTTTCCGTTATCTCGCCTGAATAACGGGATGCCCACGTTGGCCCTTGTTGCGTACGTGGTCCGCCCGAACTCTTGTCGACGATGCTCGACCCTGGTTTGAGGCACCAGTCTCTTCGGAGGAGTGGGTTCGAATCCCACCGCTGCCACCAATGTTATATCCGCAGAGACTCAGTTAGCTACTCTGAGTACTGCGGGAGCCGCTAGCTCAAAGGTTTTGGGATTTATCCAGTAAAGGGTTGAAACCCAAGTGAATTATAAAAGCACGATTTATTATATCAATATTAATTACAATAGTTTATTCAAGATTATTTACCAATAGCTGTGTAGTACACTCTGTACGCTTATCTTCCTTCCGAAGAGAGTATATGTTTTACGGTATAACTAACTGACCGTAACGTTGTTCAGATTAAAATCGGACTGTCGAGTGCCTGCTCGTGGTCATTTATATAGGGGTGAGAGCAGGCATGTCAGCTTAATTTTGACAGTGTCAGCTGTTTCGTAATTGTTTAAACAATTACTATTTCTGGATTGCCTGTCCGGTTCCCTGTTTCCCAATAGCTGACTTGACTAAATCATTATTCGGCTAACTTCTGAAATATTGTTTCGTCGATACTTCCATATTTCGCAACGATGCGTCGCGCGCTCGTTGCATACCGCGATTATTGAGCAAGCGCATTCCTCAAATAATCGGGCGTTGACCCGGGGTACAACAGAAGCAACGGAAGTAAGATTATTCTTTGGGACGCAAAGTATATTCTATGCGCATCGCTGTGATACAATGGCCACATTTTTTATTCGCATAGAATATTCTTTGCAGCCAAAAGATTAATCTTACTTTCGTAACACCGACTAATATGCTCTTGCGCGATAACGATCCCGCTAATTCAACAGCTCCTTGTTGATGCGAGGGATCGAAAAAAAAATCGCCGAGTATTTTTACTCTAGTGCGATAACGATCCCGCTAATTCGACAGTCAGCTGTTGATGCGAGAATACGTAAAAAAATCGCCGAGTAACATGCTCTTGCGCGATAACGATCCCGCTAATTCAACAGTCCCTTGTTGATGCGAGGATTCGAAAAAAAATTCGCCGTGCATTTTTACTCTAGCGCGATAACGATCCCGCTAATTCGACAGTCAGCTGTCGATGCGAGGATACGTAAAAAAAAATCGCCGAGAAATGTGCTCTTGCGCGATAACGATCCCGCTAATTCAACAGTCCCTTGTTGATGAGAGGATTCGAAAAAAAAAAATCGTCGAGCATTTTTACTCTCGTGCGACAACGATCCCGCTAATTCGACATTCAGCTGTCGATGCGAGGATACGTAAAAAAGAATCGCCGAGAAATGTGCTCTTGCGCGATAACGATCCCGCTAATTCAACAGTCCCTTGTTGATGCGAGGATTCGAAAAAAAAAATCGTCGAGCATTTTTACTCTCGTGCGATATCGATCCCGCTAATTCGACAGTCAGCATTTTTTTAATTAACCTCTAGGAAGACCGTCAGCTAGCTGATTGATACAACAATTTATTGAAAGTTATCTCTGCACTCCGAAGGGTTAGAAGCAATGGAAGTAAGATTATTCTTTGGGACGCAAAGTACATTCTATGCGCATCGCTGTGATACAATGGCCACATTTTTTATTCGCATTGAATATTCTTTGCAGCCAAAAGATTAATCTTACTTTCGTAACAGCGACTAATATGCTCTTGCGCGATAACGATCCCGCTAATTCAACAGCTCCTTGTTGATGCGAGGGTTCGAAAAAAAAAATCGCCGAGTATTTTTACTCTAGTGCGATAACGATCACGCTAATTCGACAGTCAGCTGTTGATGCGAGAATACGTAAAAAAATCGCCGAGTAACATGCACTTGCGCGATAACGATCCCGCTAATTCAACAGTCCCTTGTTGATGCGAGGATTCGAAAAAAAAATCGCCGAGCATTTTTACTCTAGCGCGATAACGATCCCGCTAATTCGACAGTCAGCTGTCGATGCGAGGATACGTAAAAAAAAATCGCCGAGAAATGTGCTCTTGCGCGATAACGATACCGCTAATTCAACAGTCCCTTGTTGATGCAAGGATTCGAAAAAAAAATCGTCGAGCATTTTTACTCTCGTGCGATAACGATCCCGCTAATTCGACAGTCAGCTGTCGATGCGAGGAGACGTGAAAAAAATCGCCGAGTAATATGCTCTTGCGCGATAACGATCCCGCTAATTCAACAGTCCCTTGTTGATGCGAGGATTCGAAAAAAAAATCGCCGAGCATTTTTACTCTAGCGCGATAACGATCCCGCTAATTCGCCAGTCAGCTGTCGATGCGAGGATACGTGAAAAAAATCGCCGAGTAATATGCTCTTGCGCGATAACGATTCCGCTAATTCAACAGTCAGCTGTCGATGCGAGGATACGTAAAAAAAATCGCCGGGTAATATGCTCTTGCGCGATAACGATCCCGCTAATTCAACAGTCCCTTGTTGATGCGAGGATTCAGGAAAAAAAAAATCGCCGAGCATTATTACATTAGCGCGATAACGATCCCGCTAATTCGACAGTCAGCATTTTTTTAATTAACCTCGAGGAAGACCGTCAGCTAGCTGATTGATACAACAATTTATTGAAAGTTATCTCTGCACTCCGAAGGGTTAGAAGCAACGGAAGTAAGATTATTCTTTGGGACGCAAAGTATATTCTATGCGCATCGCTGTGATACACTGGCCACATTTTTTATTCGCATAGAATATTCTTTGCAGCCAAAAGATTAATCTTACTTTCGTAACACCGACTAATATGCTCTTGCGCGATAACGATCCCGCTAATTCAACAGCTCCTTGTTGATGCGAGGGTTCGAAAAAAAAATCGCCGAGTTTTTTTACTCTAGTGCGATAACGATCCCGCTAATTCGACAGTCAGCTGTCGATGCGAGAATACGTAAAAAATCGCCGAGTAACATGCTCTTGCGCGATAACGATCCCGCTAATTCAACAGTCCCTTGTTGATGCGAGGATACGTAAAAAAAAATCGCCGAGAAATGTGCTCTTGCGCGATAACGATCCCGCTAATTCAACAGTCCCTTGTTGATGCGAGGATTCGAAAAAAAAAAATCGTCGAGCATTTTTACTCTCGTGCGATAACGATCCCGCTAATTCGACAGTCAGCTGTCGATGCGAGGAGACGTAAAAAAAATCGCCGAGTACCCCCATGGAAATGAAGTATATGTCAGATATATAGGAAGATATATAATTTATATACGTCATATATAACGGCAAAAACTTCTATATCCCGTATATATCTTTTATATATCCGCCAGATATATAACGGGATATATTACAATTTTATATTTTTAATATATACTGATTATATGTTAAATATCTTAACTAATATATGTTCAAATATATATATTATATACGTCATATATATTCATGTATATAAATATTTTACATATTCCTATATATTAATTATATATAATTCGATGTATTTTTTATATATATCTTTGATTGGACAGAACAGCGTATCATCTGTGGCTGTACATAGCCTAAACTCAAACTGCTCCGAGAAATATGTAAATAGATATTGGCGATTGCATCTAGAGACTTAGATATAGCGCTACTCCGCAACCAATAATTTTTAAAGCATCTGATAGTACCTATGTTTATGGTCAATATTATAGAAGTGAATTTTGAAAAGTTGTGAACATTTTTCTAAATTATTTAAATTTGACATACAAAATCATTTTATGCGTAAAAAACTATCACATACAGACGCATAGGCGATCCGTTACTCGGTAGCTTAAACATAAGTATGGTTATTTTTGTTCTTTTTCATTTTGTAATAAGCAAAAGGCTCAATAAACCGATTTACTTTCATCATCAGAAAATTGATGATCATCACTTGAAATAAGAAAACTTTTGTTACGTTCAAATCTCGCTGGGAATGAGAACAATTAAAATGGTAGGTGGCAGCGTAGCGGTAAGGTTCCAGGTTAGCGTGCGAAAGGTCCCGGGTTCGAGCCCAACTTCAGGTCGTTAGGTTTATTTCTTTCTCCAAATATAGTATTGTATTCTAAATTGATATAATTCATGATGACAAACCAATCAATTTTTTAAATATTCCCAAACCATTTTTCGGTACGTACTAAGAAATTTGAATGAATATATCTGTCCGCCGTAAAAAGAAATTTGAATGAATATATCTGTCATGTATATCTTTCATATATCTTCGTTATACTTTTCAGATATATAATCTGGCAAAAAGTTCTATATCTCAGATATATATTGGATATATATTATATATCCAGTATATATCTCATGTATATATAACATATATCCCGAAATATATTTATGCATATACTTTATTTCCATGGGGGTAATATGCTCTTGCGCGATAACGATCCCGCGAATTCAACAGTCCCTTGTTGCTGCGAGGATTCGAAAAAAAAATCGCCGAGCATTTTTACTCTAGCGTGATAACGATCCCGCTAATTCGACAGTCAGCTGTCGATGCGAGGATACGTAAAAAAAATCGCCGAGAAATGTGCTCTTGCGCGATAACGATCTCGCTAATTCAGCAGTCCCTTGTTGATGCGAGGATTCGAAAAAAAAAATCGCCGAACATTTTTACTCTCGTGCGATAACGATCTCGCTAATTCAGCAGTCCCTTGTTGATGCGAGGATTCGAAAAAAAAAATCGCCGAACATTTTTACTCTCGTGCGATAACGATCCCGCTAATTCGACAGTCAGCTGCCGATGCGAGGATACGTAAAAAAAATCGCCGCGTAATATGCTCTTGCGTGATAACGATCCCGCTAATTCTACAGTCCCTTGTTGATGCGAGGATTCAGGAAAAAAAAAATCGCCGAGCATTTTTACTCTAGCGCGATAACGATCCCGCTAATTCGACAGTCAGCATTTTTTTAATTAACCTCGAGGAAGACCGTCAGCTAGCTGATTGATACAACAATTTATTGAAAGTTATCTCTGCACTCCGAAGGGTTAGAAGCAACGGAAGTAAGATTATTCTTTGGGACGCAAAGTATATTCTATTCGCATCGCTGTGATCCAATGGCCACATTTTTTATTCGCATAGAATATTCTTTGCAGCCAAAACATTAATCTTACTTTCGTAACACCGACTAATATGCTCTTGCGCGATAGCGATCCCGCTAATTCAACAGTCCCTTGTTGATGCGAGGATTCGAAAAAAAATCGCCGAGCATTTTTACTCTAGTGCGATAACGATCCCGCTAATTCGACAGTCAGCTGTCGATGCGAGGATACGTAAAAAAAATCGCCGAGAAATGTGCTCTTGCGCGATAACGATCCCGCTAATTCAACAGTCCGTTGTTGATGCAAGGATTCGAAAAAAAAAAATCGTCGAGCATTTTTACTCTCGTGCGATAACGATCCCGCTAATTCGACAGTCAGCTGTCGATGCGAGGAGACGTAAAAAAAATCGCCGAGTAATATGCTCTTACGCGATAACGATCCCGCTAATTCAACAGTCCCTTGTTGATGCGAGGATTCGAAAAAAAAATCGCCGAACATTTTTACTCTCGTGCGATAACGATCCCGCTAATTCGACAGTCAGCTGTCGATGCGAGGATACGTAAAAAAAATCGCCGAGTAATGTGCTCTTGCGCGATAACGATCCCGCTAATTCAACAGTCCCTTGTTGATGCGAGGATTCGAAAAAAAAAATCGCCGAGCATTTTTACTCTAGCGCGATAACGATCCCGCTAATTCGACAGTCAGCTGCCGATGCGAGGATACGTAAAAAAAAATCGCCGAGAAATGTGCTCTTGCGCGATAACGATCCCGCTAATTCAACAGTCCGTTGTTGATGCAAGGATTCGAAAAAAAAAATCGTCGAGCATTTTTACTCTCGTGCGATAACGATCCCGCTAATTCGACAGTCAGCTGTCGATGCGAGGAGACGTAAAAAAAATCGCCGAGTAATATGCTCTTACGCGATAACGATCCCGCTAATTCAACAGTCCCTTGTTGATGCGAGGATTCGAAAAAAAAAATCGCCGAACATTTTTACTCTCGTGCGATAACGATCCCGCTAATTCGACAGTCAGCTGTCGATGCGAGGATACGTAAAAAAAATCGCCGAGTAATGTGCTCTTGCGCGATAACGATCCCGCTAATTCAACAGTCCCTTGTTGATGCGAGGATTCGAAAAAAAAAATCGCCGAACATTTTTACTCTCGTGCGATAACGATCCCGCTAATTCGACAGTCAGCTGTCGATGCGAGGATACGTAAAAAAAATCGCCGAGTAATGTGCTCTTGCGCGATAACGATCCCGCTAATTCAACAGTCCCTTGTTGATGCGAGGATTCAGGAAAAAAAATCGCCGAGCATTTTTACTCTAGCGCGATAACGATCCCGCTAATTCGACAGTCAGCTGTCGATGCGAGGATACGTAAAAAAAAATCGCCGATTAATGTGCTCTTGCGCGATAACGATCCCGCTAATTCAACAGTCCCTTGTTGATGCGAGGATTCAAAAAAAAAAATCGCCCAGCATTTTTACTCTCGTGCGATAACGATCCCGCTAATTCGACAGTCAGCTGTCGATGCGAGGATACGTAAAAAAAATCGCCGAGTAATATGCTCTTGCGCGATAACGATCCCGCTAATTCAACAGTCAGCTGTCGATGCGAGGATACGTAAAAAAAATCGCCGAGTAATATGCTCTTGCGCGATAACGATCCCGCTAATTCAACAGTCAGCTGTCGATGCGAGGATACGTAAAAAAAATCGCCGAGTAATATGCTCTTGCGCGATAACGATCCCGCGAATTCAACAGTCCCTTGTTGATGCGAGGATTCAGGAAAAAAAAATCGCCGAGCATTTTTACTCTAGCGCGATAACGATCCCGCTAATTCGACAGTCAGCTGCCGATGCGAGGATACGTAAAAAAAAATCGCCGAGAAATGTGCTCTTGCGCGATAACGATCCCGCTAATTCAACAGTCCGTTGTTGATGCAAGGATTCGAAAAAAAAAATCGTCGAGCATTTTTACTCTCGTGCGATAACGATCCCGCTAATTCGACAGTCAGCTGTCGATGCGAGGAGACGTAAAAAAAATCGCCGAGTAATATGCTCTTACGCGATAACGATCCCGCTAATTCAACAGTCCCTTGTTGATGCGAGGATTCGAAAAAAAAAATCGCCGAACATTTTTACTCTCGTGCGATAACGATCCCGCTAATTCGACAGTCAGCTGTCGATGCGGGTATATATTTTCGCAAGACATCGCGCGCAAAGTCGCCGAGTGTATGGACTCTTGTGCGCAGGACATTGTATCGAGAATTTAAAGTTCTCGGTGCAGTGGATCTCAATCGTTATAGTTATATAAGAAACGAGCAGATGCGCCGGGTGACACCTGGTGGTTCAAGGCAGAGTTACTTTTTCGGTAACCTGCCTTACCGCGGGAGCCGGTCCGCGTCACGTCGCTTCAACGTGTTTCACATGCTCTTAAGGTAGCTCCAGCAAGTGGTGTTCATTTTGCCTAAATTCGCGAAATTCGGGCAAGAATTGCAAACACTTCCCGATGTTATAAAAATCTGAAAAAATGCATACTTATTATAGGCACTGAACAGACTAATTTTGCATAATAACAATTTCAAAATGTTATTAACAAATTGTTGAAAAAAAATTGTTGATCAAAATATGGGGTACCTCAACTTTTTTTTTTATGAAAATGATTCGTTCATTTTTCGAAACACGTATGAATTTTTTCAGATTTTTATCCTTATTTTGATTTTTCTTGTTTTTTACATGGAAAAATGTGCAAAAATCAAAATAAAGATAAAAATCTGAAAAAATTCATACGTATTCCGAAAAATGAACGAATTATTTTCATTTAAAAAAAGTTGATTTACCGCATATTTTGATGAACAATTTTTTTTCAACAATTTGTTAATAACATTTTGAAATTATTATTATGCAAAATTAGTCTTTTCAGTGCCTATAATAAGTATGAATTTTTTCAGATTTTTATAACATCGGGAAGTGTTTGCAATTCTTGCCCGAATTTCTCGAATTTAGGCGAAATGAACACCACTCGCTGGAGCTACCTTAATCGGTGAGATTTCTTTTTTCAGAATTTTATGTGAAAAATTTTTAGGCCAATCGATTTTTCTTAAAGCTATTCGAGTGCCGCGCGCGCGTTAACTCGTTGCTTACGACCGGTGCGCGTACGCTGGCCCCTAGCTCGGCTGCCAGCGTCAGCCAGGGGCGAGGGGGTCCACTCCGCATTTTGCACACTTTCTCTGTTTTCATCCTTAGGATTATCTCCACGATCGTGTACGCGGTGCTAGCAAGCAAATAGTAAACACCGATCGTTTACAGCGGCGCTTGACCACTCCTTGTTTCTAGCTTTGTTTCTCTCGAAAGCCGTTACATCGTAACTCCCGCGCCTTCAGGCGCGAATTGATTTGAGTATATCGACTGTTCTAAAGGACTTCACGAACAAAATAAAAAATGAAATGTTAAACACACGCGCAGTACACGCTAATCACGTGGCGATTATCGTAACCGAATCCCGTCGAAACGCGAGCATCTCTCCGGAAAGAGAATCGAGAAGGCAGTCGTGGATAGACGGGCAGAGAGAGTCGTCGCGAGAGAATAGACGCGAGAGGTGCGACGAGTGTGTGTGATAAGCCCGATCGAGCGCGACGTGTGCGTAGAGCGATACCGAGCGATCGGGACGAACGCGAGCGAGCGTCCGAGCGAGAACGATAGCGTTGTCCGAGAACGAGTGTGAAGAGTGTGTGCGGCCGAGTGGCAAAACTGTGTTCAAGTACGGGACTGATAAATCTTTATTTTTCGATCTACCGTAATTCCGAGACCGTTATCAGTAGAAACCCGGTGTTCATTTCCACTCGTCCCTGACTCCCGAGTCGCCTGAGGCCCGCCCTAAACGTGTCGTCAGGACACGTTTAACACATCAGAAGTGGGATTTCAACCCACACCACGCCCACAAAGTGCGAAAAGTGCGAGAAACTGTAGAGAAAGATCCATACGGGGAGTGTAAAAGTTCGCCAACGCGAACATTTTCGAGACGCCGGCGTGCTCCAAAATGGCCGCCGCACGATCGTAAGGGAGCGTGGCTAACCGGCATGGCGCCACCATAGTGCGCAACGCGAGATACGCGCGTCGAGAGCAGTTCGCGAGCGAACCGATTTATTTTATGTTTTTTTTGTTTAATACCGTGACAGGACTCGCGATTAGTGAAGTCTCACAGGAGATTTTTCGGTACCGGCCTATAACTTTTTTTTCTCTCTTTTTTTGCGAATAAAAAAAATTCTCGACTCGAAATTTTCTCCGCAAGTGACGCGAAATTACCGGAAGGAGACCAACGGCGAGCGCTGGCGCGTTCGAGGTGTTCATGGCGCGCGTGCGCGACGACGACTCCGACATCGATGACGCCGAGCCGATCGACGGCGCATTAACGGACAATTACGCCAGCGACTTCGCACGGGATCTCGAGCGCGAGGCGCGCTATCAACGCAAAAGTCTCGGAGCAATACCGAAATGGGCAGTGCGTGGGGCTCCTCCCACCCCTTGGCGTTCCACGCTTAACCGAAGCTACGAGGATCGCGCTAACGGTACACGCACCCCAGCGTGGTGTACGAGCCGTAACGATGGTCTACAGGATCAGGCGACGCGCGCAAAATTACCGATACCGTCGCGACAGAACACTCGAGCCTCGCCGAACGCACGCGGTGTATCCCGAGGACAGAGGACGCGAGCTGCATTACCGACCTTCCCGAGGCATGACACACGTACGTCACCGCATGCGTACGAGCTTCCGCGCGCACCGATCGATGTACCGACACCTGTCGTACCGGCAGCAGCATTACCGACACGGGAAGCCGATCGCGCGAGGTTTGCCGCCAATACAAGCCGACCATCCGCCGCCACCGTACCAAGCAATCTACCCGCCGAACGATGTCCGTGACGATGTCTTGCGCGCCATTCTCGAGGATAATCGGCGTCAAGACGCGACGTTGCACGATCTAATAATCGCTTCGTGCCTCAGCGAGGAAATGAACGGGCCGAAAACAACGCTCCGGTTAACTACAGCATTCTTCCCGATCTTTCCCACACGATCGGAAAATTTAACGGCGATCCGGTAGCAGCGCCGCGCGTGAATGGATCGAAGGAATTGAAAGCTCGGCCAATCTACACCGCTGGCCCGACAACTTCGCATTGGAAACCGCACGAATACATCTTGAAGCCGGTGCTCGAGACTGGTACTTCTGCAACCGACGCGAACTTGTCGACTGGGCAACATTCCGGGAATTCTTTTTCGAGACGTTCATCACACCGGGGAGCTTCAACGTCAAATAGAACCGGATGGTGAATCGGACGCAGGGTAAGCAAGAAAGTTTGACCTCATACTTTCACGCTAAGACTCTGCCGTTCCGTTCATCTCGAATTCCAGGAAATGAAGGAGCAGCTACTCATCGGTCTGTGGTCCATGGAAATGTGCAACACCATGGCCGCACGAGAACCACGCGACGTCAGCGAGCTGCTTCACGACATGCAAAGCTACGAACGGCTGGAACTACAGCGGGCGACGCGCATCCGCAACTTGCGTCACGCCAACGAAGGAACACGCCCTTTGCCGTCGACGGCTACACCCTGGCTCAACACGACCACGCAGCCTCGAACAACGGCTGCGACGAACAACTCCCGAGCAGCGAACCCGACGAGCGATCCACGTCCCCTTTGCGCAACGAGCAAGGGGAACTCAAATGTTACAATTGCAACGTCTACGGTCACATCTCGAAAGACTGCCCCGAGCCACGACGCGAACTGCGTTGCCGTACCTGCGGGAACCTCGGACACACTCAACGGCACTGTACGAGCAACGCCAACGCATCCGCTCGTCCTGCACCCGCAGCGACTCCCGGCACTCCAGCAGGCGTCAATTTCGTTGCGAGCGACAACGTGAGTTCGGCCTTGACGTACGTAAAAACCCTCAAGGTCAACGATCACGCGATGACAGGATTCGTGGGCACGGGTAGTTCAGATTGCACCATCAAGGCCTCACGAGTGCTCCAGTTCGGACTGCCGTTCGAGAATCATCCCGAGACACTAGACTGCTTCGGCCCGAACGAGAACTGGGTTCTATCCCCCGGGATAGTACGAGCCGCAATCAACATCGACCGTGTCACCGTCGAACAGATTCCCCTACGAGTAGTACCGGACGATTACCAGTCGCACGATACGCTCATCGGGCGGACGTTCATCGACGCCCCCGGAATCGGCCACAGCACACGCAACGAGAAACTCCGATTTTTCGCCGACCCAGCGCCCCCTGCCGCTGCCGCCACACGGCCGATTGTCGCCGAAGACACCGAGATACCGCCGCATTCCGTACAGTTCGTACAGGTGCGTTCGGAAAACGAAACTTTCCACCTGCCGATGCTGAACTGCGGATCAACACCGAAGAAAATCAACAGTGCAACGAAGATTGAGAAGTGCGCCCGGAGCGCCACCGTTGTCGCCGAACGACAACCCTCTCGTGTGCCCGTAGTGCGCGAAGATCTTGACGTCGGTGAGCAAGCTGAAGAAAGTGAATTAATGGACCTGGTAAAGACATTAAACGAGTTTCGCGATACTATCGTGATGGATATTACAGAATTAGGTCGAACCAATTCTACCGAAATGCAAATCACCGAGCATCCCGGGAGCAAGCCAGTGCAATCGAAACCATACCGCGCGAGCCAGAAAGAGAGGGACGAAATGCGTGAATTTGTCCGCGGCATGAAAGAAACGGGAATTTGTAGCGAGACGGATTCGACTTACGCGAGCCCCGCGTTCATTGTCCGAAAGAAAGACGGATCTCCGCGATTAGTTATAGATTACCGTCGTTTAAACGCGCAAACCGAACGGGTGCATTTCCCTCTACCCGATCTAGACTCGCATCTCGAACGTATCGGACAATTCGAACTCTTTATCACGGTCGACTTGATGCAGGGATATTTGCAAATCCCTCTAGCCGAAGAAGCACGCCATAAAACCGCGTTTATTACTCCCGACGAAACGGGGCAGTTCAACACCGCGATGTTCGGGCTCATGAACGCCCCCTTTTATTTTTTGAAAGCGATGCTTTCAAACCACTGCGCGAACAGGTAGTATTATACTTCCTCGACGATGTATTAATCCCGGGAAATACATGGCTCGATCTCAAAGAGAAACTCCGCGAGACCCTAACGGCACTCCGTCAAGCCGGCTTCACATTAAACTTGAGGAAATGTCAATTTTTGAAACGAACGGTAACCTACTTAGGCTTTGAAATTTCGGGAAATGCGATTAAGCCAGGTGAGCAAAAACTGCAAGCAATCACCGATTTTCCACCCCCTCGGAACATCCACGAAATTCGACGGTTCTTAGGACTCACGGGATTCTTTTGCCGTTTCGTACCGAAATACGCCGAGCACGCGGATCCTTTATGCCGATTATTGAGAAAGGGAGTTCCGTTCAAATGGGACGAGACGACAGCGCGAGCCTGTGGAAGCCTCCGCGACGCTTTAACCTGTCGTCCGATCCTCAAGCCGTTCCACCCCTCACATCCGACCGAACTCCATACGGACGCGAGCGCAATCGGGTTAGGCGCAATATTATTGCAACAGTCCGAAGACAAAAATTGGCGACTAGTGTACGCGATTAGTCGTCGCACGAAACAGGGTGAATCGAATTATCACTCTTCGAAGCTCGAACTAATCGCGATAATTTGGGCGGTGAATCGATTACGCGCGTTGCTAATCAACATCGAATTTACTATTGTAACCGATTGCCAGGCATTAATGTACTTGAACACGAGTAAAACTAAGCACCCACAGATCGTACGTTGGGCAGTGCAATTGAGCGAATTTAACGCCGAAACTCGCCACCGCGCCGGCACCGAGATGAGCCACGTAGACGCCTTAAGTCGAGCCCCGACGGCTACAATGAATGCGATACCGATCGATCTTAATCCCGAGGAACTAGAAAAGACTTAAAATAATGTAAGGGGAAATACGAGCGAGTTAAGCACGCACACGAGCGCCAACGGTGCGATTCGAAAGAAAAGCGCAAAGAAAATAGAATTGTACAGTGTATTCCGCGAGCGTGACGAGATCGCGCTATTCCAAGCGACCGACGACGACATTAAACGAAAGTGCGCGATCCTTCGTGCGCGAGAGAGTGCACGAACCCCGCAAGAAGTGAGCGAAGTGAGCAAATTCGAGTTGAACGATGGACTTCTCTATAAAATCTATAAAAAACGGGATGATCGAGCGCGTGAACGCGACGTTAGTGCCCGCGATCATGGCAAAACTCGAACGAGAGAACCGACGAGATTGGGACATCCACCTAAGCAACGTACAACGAGACCTAAATGCGTGCCTTAACCAGACCACGGGAAAAAGTCCGTTCGAACTTTTGTACGGGTATACGCCTCGTTTCAACGAGGGAACGCTACGTCAGCTGACCGACGAGAGCAACAGCAGGTACAAGGAACCATCAATCCTCCAGGACGAAGCACGGGAACGTATCGCACAGGAACAACGAGCGTATAAGGAACGCTACGACGCAAATCGAGACAGGCAGACCAAATTTACCGTCGGAGACATCGTGTACATGTTCACTCAAGCCATAGCTACGGGCGAGAGCACGAAATTTTAGCCAAAACACCGCGGTCCGCTCGTCATTACCGAGACGCTGCCAAGCGATACGTACCGAGTGGCACAGTTGCGAGAGAATACGCCCGGACGACGTTACGCGTCAACAGCGCACGCGAAACAATTAAAAATTTGGCGCCCGCGCGACGCTGAAGAAGAACAGGACGAGATCGACCCGAGCGAGACGGAAGACGAAACGTATAGCCCGAACAGCGAGAATGCTTCGAAAAACGACAATAAATCGAACGAGAATAAATCCGACGATGCGACGAGTACCTCGAGGGAACAACAGACGAGCCCGAGCAAAAAGAAGACGCGTCCGCAACGTACGCGACGACCTCCAGAGTAGTACGGAATCATCCCAGACTCAAACAGCGACGAATAACGATAATAGTCGCGAAAGTGCGTCGAAACGAGAACGCGAGTTCGACGAGTAACTACGAAACGAATGTCTGAGAAAGTCACACGAAGTGCGCGTACCCAAAAAAAAAAGGAAAATGTATCTCCGTTACCGAGCGAAATAGTTCGAAGAATGTGTGTGCTGCACATCTTTTTTTTTTAATTCTCGTAGTTTGCGTTAAATTATTATTGAGCGAGAGTGATACGAAAGATGCACGATGGATGTGCAGTGGGTAATTTCGTTGTAATTTTTTTTTTCTTCTTTCCGTGTGCCCAAGAATTCGAATCCCGCGTGTAAGCCTGCGAATATTCGTGAGATAACTCGTGGGAAAGCCCAAAAAAAAACAAAAAAAAATGAAAACGGCAAATTTACGATTGGTAATGTTTATGTTTATATACTTTGTGTTCACCGAACGAGAATAGTTCGACAGACATGTTATTTATTTGAAATTTTTTTTTTGTATTTAGTTTGGTTGTGCCCGTTACGTTCACGTTAGAGCGATTATGTGCAAAGAGTACGAGTGTGAGAGAATTTCAATGTATGAATCCCGCGTCCAAAAATCCGTGAACCTATGTTTCACGGATTTTAATAATGTCGTCGAGATCGACGCGTCCCGACAAGTCATGGTAGACTTTTCGGGGTAAGCCTGCGTGCTTCAATAATTATCTAAGATTAGTAAATATTATTATATTATAATGTTGTAAGGTTTTATAAATAAATAATATGTAAACACAGAATTAAGCGGATTTATGTTTTTTATTCGATTTTTAATCTCTCGAAAACCTCCACCAACTCCCGCATTTCATCATCATCATCATCATTTTTAACAATATTAAATCCTCCCGTCGCTTTCGACTCTTCTTCTTTCTTCTTCTTCTTCTTCTTCTTCAACTCCTCTGCTTCTTCATGCCTTTTTCGCTTCTCAGCTCCGACCTTTTCGCTACGCCGCGGATGGTCCTCACGGATGCATTCACATGGCTGCTGCTGCTGCTGTAACAAAACGAATGTATATATTATATTTAAAGAATCAGTTTTTTTTCTTTTTTTTACGACTCCAAGCTTTAATTATTAAGCTAAGTGTTACTCACCGATGCGCGCAATTGTCGCCGTCTTTCACGAGCGAAATATTGACGTCTCCGAATAAACCATATTTTTGGAGGCTGTTTCGGATACTGATTGCGGTTGTTCCGTCGGGGTGTAGGCTTCGTCCTCGGATGCTGCACCCACCCGCGCCTAGTCCGTTCTTCCACATGCATTCCTCTCTGTTGAGACGCGTGGTTACGCCTCGTGAATACTTCCACAGGTTTTGCTCTTCGGTGGACCATTTTTAGATGTATACCGTACGAGAATTATTTTGCAACTGAACACTCACTATCCCCCGTTGAAACAGCAGGACTCGTGCAAGGTGTAGTAAAATCGTGGGGGTGATAGAAGAGACTGTGTACGTCACTTTTCTTCTCAGCTATTTGTAAGCAGGCGTCTCAAGGGGTTGGGCCATTACAGGACCAACAAAAAAAAAGTCAAACTGACGAATTAGAGACACACCCCGCTCATCCCCTCCATCGCCAAAATCTCTCAGATGCATCTGCAGCGCTCCTCGGTAGTACATAGCGATCCTTCGACAGTAGCGGTTGTACTTACTGGACCATAACATTTTTCACCAAAATGGACTACGTCATCGATATTCAAGGGTTTTACGACAAGGATGACTGCTTCATTGCTAAAGAAGTAGCTGTCGTTACGCTAGACAAAGAGTACGTCGGCCATTGGATCAC
>CAKJTD010000053.1:0-97874 GCA_917499995.1 Ichneumon xanthorius | reverse complement strand
GCGAAAATGAACCAACGGACATTGATGCACAATCATGTTATGAAACATGCAAAGAAATTATTTTAAAAAACAGAATTAAATATATACATAATGCGTTTATTGATTATGATAATATATTAGAAAATGTCCTAGATGAAAATAATGATGAAAACATTAACGACGACCACCAAAATAAAACCGAAACAATCCCTGCCGAATTTATAATTCACGATATTGGATACGAACGTGCTGACATTGGTCTTGAAATTTGTAACGAACCTGGAAAAACTAAACAAACTTTTATTGTTCCGAAACTAATGCAAGATAATGAATATTACAATTTATTATCGATCTTAAATGAAAAACAATATAAATACCACATTGATTTAATGTATAGATTAAAAACGAACGACAGTCAATTTTTCCATTTCATAAGCGGTGGAGCCGGAGTAGGAAAAAGTTTGTTAATTCGTATCCTTACACAATCTATATTACGTCTATATATGAATACCGAAAACGACCCAGATAGTTTATTTCTGTTAAAATGTGCTCCAACTGGCCGAGCAGCATTCGGTATAGGAGGATCAACATTTCATTCAACATTTAGTTTACCGATTAATCAAATTACGATGAACCGATTAAATAGCGATGCAGCACATACTTTGGCATACGAATTCAGAAATATAAAAATACTTATCATTGATGAAATCAGCATGACAGGACGTAGAGTATTTGGCCAAATAAACCAACGTCTTCAACAAATATTTAATACTAATAAAATATTCGGTGGACTATCACTTATTGTATTAGGTGATTTCAATCAATTAAAACCTGTCATGGATGGATGGAACTTCGAATGTGACAAAGATCCTCTAGGAATATTACAAGGTGCTTATTTATGGTCTAAATTTCAAATATATGAATTAACAGAAATAATGCGTCAGAAAGAAGATAAAACATTTGCTCAAGCTTTGAATAATTTAGCTTCTGGGAATACAACAAAAGAAAATAATGATCTTTTTATATCTAGACAATGCGATAAATTACCAAATAATGTAGAAATTCCAAAAGACAGCATGATATTATTTCCAACTAATGCATTAGTAGATAATTATAACATCAATTTCTTGAATTCTCTGCAAACTGAAGCATTCGACAGTGA
This sequence comes from Ichneumon xanthorius, assembly GCA_917499995.1. NCBI lineage: Eukaryota > Metazoa > Arthropoda > Insecta > Hymenoptera > Ichneumonidae > Ichneumon > Ichneumon xanthorius. Next base: position 96,733 of record CAKJTD010000053.1, on the reverse strand, counting down.
ATGTGTTGATTATTGTATAGGAGAAGGCACAATTGATAGTAAAAAAAATGCTACAATATGCTAAAATCGTTCCATCAAGTAAATCCCAAGGTTTATCAAGTAATGTTATGCTAAAAATAAGTGCAAGATATATGTTAACTGTAAACATTCGAACTGAAGATGGTTTAACCAATGGAGCATGTGGTAGATTGAAAAAAATATCATATGGATATTATATAGATGCATCAACAAACAATCGTATTCGTATACCTACACGTATATATTTGAAATTTGAAGATTTAAACGTTGGTAAATTAACGCGATCAGAATTTTTACATCAAATGAAAATGAATAACATTCCTCTTGATTTAACACCAATAGAACGTGTATCAAGAACAATGAATTTAAGAAAATCGCCAGCTATACAGTTATGTAGAAAACAATTTCCTGTAACACCGGCAGAAGCAATTACAATTCATAAATCTCAAGGAGGAACATATCAAAGTGTAGTAGTAAACTTGACAAATAGAATGGATCGAAGAATGTTATATGTTGCATTTAGTAGGGCAACTAGTGCAAAAGGATTATTTATTAAATCCCAGTATACAGCGCCACCTCGTGAAAATAATCAAGACAAAGTCAAATTAGAAATGATTAGATTAAGAACAGAAAATCCATTACGTTTACTACTCAAATTTCCAGAAGATTATAGTAAAAATATTTTATTTATTTATCAAAACGTTCGAAGTCTAAATAAACACTTACCTGTGATAAAATCAGAAAGGAGTTTCATAAATTGTGATATATTAAGTCTTGTAGAAACCTGGACATTGCCTAGAGATAATTTAAATATAAATAATTATTCCATTGTTCAACGTCAAGATTGCCAAGGAAATGCCAGGAAAGCTTTTGGAAACATCACGTATGTCAAATCAACATTAATTAATTCAGTTAAACAGTTTTATCATTGTACAAATCAATATAAAAATGGTTACATGATTACAACCGGTATAACAGTTAATAATTATTGCATTATTACAATTTATAAATCGCCAAAATTTTCCTTTACAAATTTTAAATGTAATATAAATAAAGCGTTAAAAGCCATAGAAAAAGAAAATTTACCATATAGCATTATCATAGGAGATTTTAATATAAATGTATACGATAAAGAATCAAATTTAAGCGTACCATTACTAAGATTCATGGAGAGTAATAATTTGTTTTTGGTATTACGGAACAATATAATTACAACAGATAATAAGACATTCATTGATCTTTGTTTTAGTAATAACAAAAATTTAGACATAAATATATTAGAAAGTTTATATAGTGATCATAAACCCATATGGTTTGAATTAAACAATTAAATAATTACAAAATATTACATTCAGATAATGTCACAGTTATTAATAACAATTAGAAAAATATATACAAATGAAGCAATATTTAATATACTCATTCAACAATACTTCGTTTATTTTCGTTGTCACAAATTCATTAATAAGTGTACTGAAAAAACAAAAAAGCTTTGTATGTATTTTTTCATCTCCCAAAAAAATATCCTCCGTGAAATTATCCCCATCCAATGATGAATTGAGCTCTCTGTCTTCGGACATTATATAGAGCCAATCTGAGGATACTTTTTGTAACCCTTTCCAACAATTCCCTATTTTGAATGATTCACATTAAGAATTTCGCCCCACATTTAAATGAAAAAGACATTTAAAATGTACCATCACTATACCTCATGATAATGTGAAAATTAATAAAATAGGAAAACATTAATTTATACATAAATTCTTTATTTTCTTCAACATCATTTACATCGCTTTATCTATGAACAATCTTTCTTTTATTAATTCTTTATAATTCACACTTCTATCCCTACTCTTATGCGTTATCGTAATAACGCGTGATCTCTGTTTTTTTCACTGAAATCATCGCGCACATTACATACATCACATTTTTAAAAATCTATAAAAATTCCACTTTACACATTTAAAGATATCCGCGATAATTCACGAGTACATTTTTGTATCACTCACGAAGTATAATTATTATATATCAAAAAACACTCGCAATTATATCTGTCAAAATAGAAAACTGTTTTTACATTGCGGCGCTGGCGTCGGTCTCACACGCGTTTTAGCAGTCCCCTGAAGTCATCCAGTGCCGCGCGCGATCAGCAGGGAAAAGCGGGGCAAAATGGGGCAGTGGGACAAAACGCCATAGTCCAATGATTTTTGGATGAGAAAATGGGGCCAAACGGGACAGACAATCCGGATGTATCAACAGGGCAAAATGAGACATCCAAAAATGATTGGAATCTTACGTTTTGCTCACCGTCCCATTTTAACCCACTGTCCCATTCTGCCCCGCTCTACCCTACTTGGATGGGTATCCGGTTAGCCGCGCACTGGCTAGTTATTACACCACTTTCCATGAAGTGGAAAGTGGTGGTCCTTAATCTTAGGATTTCTTGGAAATTCATGATTATCTGTATTAAATCAGTCACATTTACAGTGTCAGTCAAGTCTCGTACAAAAATTTTACTCGATAACTCTAAATTCTTCGAAATATAGTTTTGTCTGTGATATTTCAAAACTTTTGAAAACTTTAACATATCTGATTGCTATTATGAATATTGATTATTTTCGATTTCAAATATTTTTAATCCGTAAAATATATTTGTATATTACACGTTTATAATGACTATTCGAAATTTGTGAATAATATTTCAGAACGATGCAAACCACTGATACGGCGCGCGCGGCGCGCGAAGCGCGACGTGCGTACAGCTCGGGCGGCGCGCGAAGCGCGACGTGCGTACAAATCTGTGAGTGCCTTAAAAATGTCCCGAAGGGACATTTTTCGGGGGGTTTGGGGGGCGGAGCCCCCCAACCGGGGGCTTGGGGGGCGGAGCCCCCCAACGAGCCGCGGAGCGGCGTGTTTGAAAATATTATTAACTTCATATTGTTTTAATTTAACTCTTTTTTAATAATATTTTATTAAATTTATTTTATTATTAACGTCATATTTTTTATTTACTAATTCATTGGTAAACTTTAACGTAACAATCTTTGTCGAGCAGGTGACTACCTAGGGCTTCATCTCTCGGATCTCGTCCGAGTGGCATTCATGGCTGCGACGAGCGACTGCGATCCGCTCCGTCTCGAGGGTCTCCAAACGCTCCAAGAGATAATCGACAAATTCGCCAAAGTATCGGAGCCCGAGTTCCCGGGTCACCTGTTGCTGGAGCAATTTCAGGCTCAGGTCGGTGCGGCGCTACGACCGGCCTTCTCCACAGAAACGGCCTCGCACGTTACGGCCGCGGCCTGCGAGGCCTGCAGCGCTTGGGTCGGCAGCGGAGTCGCGAGGGACCTCAACGATCTTCATCGCGTTCACCAGCTGCTCGTTTCATCGTTGGAAAAATTGCGCGAGGGTCACACTCGTCCGCAGCTCTACAACGAGAGTCTCTCGACGCTCGAGCGCATGGCGATTCTGAAGGCCTGGGCCGAGGTCTACGTCGTGGCGATGATCAACGACGGCTCCGCTCAGCCCGACAACAGCCCGACAACAACGACGAGAAGGGCTTCGGCGAGTTCGAATTTCAGAACTAAAGTCTTCTCAGTCTCGTGCAGCCCGAATTGTTCAGCCTGAGCCAGCACTGGCTCGCGGCACTGCGCGACTACGCGCTCCTCTCCCTGCCGCCCGAATTCTCCAGCCAATTGCCGCACGACGGCGGAGCTTTCTACACGACCGACACGATGGAATCTGCTCGACCCTACTACTCGAAATCGTGGGCTCCGATACTTCACGCCGGGGCCCTTTGGCTCAACGCGCGCGGCTTCGAGATCGAGGAAACTTCCAACGCGTCCGGGAAAATTTCGTCCGGACCGAATAACAACAACAACGTAGCGACGAAGACCGACTCGAAAATCGACAGATTTCATTTGCTCTTCGGCATATGCATGGAAGCTCTCTGCAGCTCGAGATCCACCGAGTATCTGCAGAACATGGAGACTTGTCTGAGCGCTCTCTACACACTGCTCGACTTCGTGTGGGCGCGGAAAGTTCTCATCACCGACCGCTCGCTGCCGATCGAGCTCTGCAACGTTCTTCACAGATTGCTACGCCATACAGATGATGGCTATGGAAGTGTTGAAGCAGATCATGAAATCCACTCAGGAGGACATCGCCGACAGGAAGAAGATAAAGCTCAGGGAACTCGTTCCGGCCAATCAGGACACCAAAGAAGTTATGGAGCTCGATCTATTGGGCGAGGGCGGAGAGAGCGGCGAATTGGTACCGGGAAAATCGCTTGACTTCGCTATGCTGGAGGTTTGCCTGTGCCTTCTCGTTCGACAGATACCGGCGCTCAATCCGAACCCCGAAGGAGCTACGGCCATACTCTCTCACAGGGGATACGCACCCTCGAAGGAGAACGGAAAACTCATAGCGTCCGCCCTCAACGTCATGGAGGCTCTGCCGACCCTCTGCTCGCCGCAAGGTATCCCGCGATTTTTTTCCTCCTTTATCTTTAGAAGAGTTTTAAAAAACCTAAAAAAATATATTTTTGGCATTCCTCTATGAGAAAGTTCGTTGAACGATTTGGAAAAAAATCTGCATATTTTTTTAAAACATTAAAAAATTTCTACATCTCATAAAATTTTAAGTGAAAATAAAATTTACCGCAAAATTTATGGAGAAAATCGGTAATTGAAATTTGGAGAATTCGTAATTATACTTGTATGGAGTTTCAGAACGATAGTTCGAAATTTACGCGAGTTGGACCTACGAGAGACTTTTTTCGAAGAATTTCAAAAAATAATCGACTCAATTTCAATCGCTTAAAATAAAATAAAATGAAAAATGCATAATTTGATATTCTCAGGTGCGGTGGCGATACTTCCGACCCTGCTTTATCTGACGACCGGTGTGATAAAGGAGACCGCCGTCCGCGCTGACAACGAGGCGGCGAGAACGAGCTCAGAAGCTCCGGCTCACGCTGCCCTTCATTGCCTCAAGAGTTTGATTGTCGACAAACATTCCCATGATCAACGAAGCCAAGAGTAATGGACGATACTGCTGCAAAGCGCTCTCGGCAAGGTAATCGACCTCGCCAAAACTGTAAGCAACGACACGAAGATGGACGACGTTACGATGATGCTGGGAATCGCTGTGTTCGTACTTCACGCACTGCCCGACGTTGTGCGCGCGCCAAATTTACAATTTCCTTGCATCAATCATTTCCGATAAGCTATACAGTCCGAAAATATGTTGGTGAGTCAATTTTTATTATTTTTGTTTATTTACTTTTTTTAAATTAATAAATCGTACGATCGAGCGATTTTCGTAGATCGGAAGATTCGTAATCGCACTCGATTCTTGCAGGTGAAGCTAAAGTGCGTGCAGACGCTGAAGACAATTTTCATCCATCCTGAAAGAAGCATCAGTACATCCACGCACTCGCGCCGAGATTGGTTGAGTATCTTTACAGCGACGCGAGCAAGCAAGTCACTAACGAATTCGAACTTTCGTTCACCCTCGAGTGCATCGGGATCTTCACGAGTGTCTGGCGCACCTGCTCGAATCCACGAACATGAGATGCCTCACGCCTGAAAAGGTAAACAAAGATCAATTTTTTCGTCTTGTCTTATCGAAAGTTTTGATTTTATTTAACGTCCTTGTCTTGTTTTTCATGTCTGCTACAGGCACTATCGGGACAATGTGGTTTTATGGCGGCGAACGTATTCGCTAAATCGATATTCAGCGAGGACGCGCTGGTAATTCTGTCTATCGAGAAGCCGTTGAACAAGCCGGACGCACTGGTAGTCGGTCACATTTGCATACGCGCCAAGAGTCAGAGAATGGCCCCGTCTCTCGGCGACAAGATCAATTCGCAGAAGGTCGCACAGAGCAAATTCGTTCAAGCAGCTTGAGGTAAGCTCTCATGGCTTGAGGTGGGCTCTCAATCCTATTTACCTTGGAGCTCGGACATAAATACCTCGGTAGAAAAAAAAGTGTGTGAGTCACTTTCCGGTAGATGATGCAACAAAATCGACTATTAAAAAAAAAACCAAACCAAGAATTTTCACTCAAACTCAGCTGGGATGACCTTAACACCGACAATGAGCAAGCAGCAGCACTAACGGCGACGACGAACGAGCGCACGCAATGAAGATATTTTTTTTAACGTTTTCAGCAATCCCATTTTACATAGATAAACGTTGACCAACTTTTGACGGTCATCCGGTCTGTTCGTTCGTGGTCGCACTGTTCAGGGAATTACAGCTACGACGGGAATATCATTTTTCTAAGCATGGACTTTCTGAAGCTTTCGGTCTCGGTCTGACGATACTCTGTGATTCACCCGAAGGGCCGAAAATGTTGGTACTCATGGAATTAGAATTATCCGAAGAAGTACCATGTGATTAATTTTTATCCGTCGCTTCCAGTTTGCGAATCGGATGGATTTCTCGTGGCATGTCCTGTCGGCACACAAATACGCTCGTTACATATCACAATGAAATTGAAGAAATTCAATGCCTTAAACTAAATTTTTTTACTATAATACTAATTGAATTTGGAATGTTGATCGCTTGCGAGATAAATTCATAATCCTATTACATCTATGTGTGAAAGGTACGTTTCACCGCACGTAATTTTATGAGAAACAATCGCGTAAAGATTCTACTAAAACAAAAGCAGCATTGAAACGAGACAGTTTATGTCAATTGCCTGACGTCATTTAGTCTTCGCAGATTCATAAAGACAGTAGACACAATACGAAATTACAAAGAAATGTCTGGACAGAACAAGACTTCGCAGAGTGGTAAATCATTTTAACTTGTACTGTACTGGTAATTTGCCTGAAATTTAGATCCAATGTCCTGCGTACAAGATTAGTTTCGTGTATCAGACATGTGTATATAAATTCGATGTGTATATTTATTTATTTTAGATCCTGATGTGATTTCTTCCGGAGACAAAGAATTGAGCGATGTCGAACCAATCGTAATTTCGTCGGACGAAGAATGTGCGAAAGTTGGACCGATCGATTTTGCTTCCGACAAAGATTCGGACGTCGAAGTCATACAGATTTCGTCGCAGAAAGAACACGAAGCAATAGAGATTGCATCGGACGAAGAATGGGCGAAAGTTGGACCGATCGATTTTGCTTCCGACAAAGATTCGGACGTCGAAGTCACACAGATTTCGTTGACGAAAGAACACGAACCAATAGAGATATCATCGGACGAGGAATGGCTGTGCGAAATGTGCGACGATGCAATTGATTTCGTTTATCCCGCATGCGGCCATGCCGCTGTCCACTGCGCCAACTGTATCAACTCCTTGCTATGGGACTATATCGTCCCAGACTGTTCGGTCTGCAAGCGACTTTTGTCGGTGACGCCGAATATAAAAAAATTAAAAAATAAGCGATAAATAATGCCAAAAGGAAAAAAAACTCTCAAAGGTTAAAATCATATTTTATTGTTTATTCCATCACTGCATATTAAGTTTAATTAAGAAAAATAAATTAAATATTCACATATTTTCTTATTTATGATAATAGTATTGTAAAAACTGCGGACATTGGTCTAAAGTTTTTTCTTGCGGCTCATGAAAATAATATGTACAAGTATTCGAAATGAATGAGGATCTTAACCGATATACGATTTTTATATTTATTAATGCGTTTTGTCGAGTCTATATCATTGCTGACGGTGTACCATTTTTATTCAGCGCTCTGCTCGGGAGAGTTGTGCAAGGTCTCAAGCATGTACGCATTGGCCGGGACAATTACAATCCGAGTTGCGCTCACGCAGTGCCTCAGCACCGAATGGAATTGTGGCCAGGCTACGTTACTGTGATCGCGAATACGAGGGTGACCTTAAACTGAACATGTAGACGCTTCGCTCGTATAATGTGGACGGATACTGTTCACGATCTGATAATCGACATCTATACGAAAATATTTCTGAAATATTAAAAATATTTTACCAATATTAAATAAATTTTTGAAATATTTTTAAAACATTTTGAAAATATTTTTTTGTCCGCTCATAAATCTTACGTTGAAAAGTTTCAGAAATATTTTCAGAAATCTAATAAATATTTTTGAAACATTGGCATAGTTGCACTGGAAAAATGAAATTTTTGCTCTGGAAAACCGGGAAAAGTCAGGGAATTCCAGCTGGAAAATTTCGTGGCAACCATGATTCAAACCGGAAATGACGTTTTCCGTTATGACATCACCTTCAGAATTCCACCCCTGTAATGCCGAACGAGCATATCTGTTATGCATTCTATTGCATTAAAAAAAATCATCCAATATGCAGTTGGATCTAATCTGACAGGCGTCATTAAAGGAAAAGAAAAGCTTTTTCTTACCATCGGGCGAATAAAGGAAGACACTGATCAAAATTGAACCCCTGGTAAGTTGGGGGCGTTGAGAGAAAGCATATTCGCCCCGGTAAAAACATTTCTCTGACAATTTGGCTGGAAATCTCTAATAAACAGACCGTTTCAGTGATTTTCAGCGATTTTCACTGGTACTCGTATGAACAGTAGACTTTTTCAGAGAAAATACGATTTATTTTCTTCAATGAACCGTCCGGAGACGTTCAGTAGAAAACATAAACTTTCCCTGATATTCTCTAGGAATTATATGAGAAAATCGATTTTCTCATGTAAATCGACTCTAATTGAGTGGATTTAAAAAAAAAATGTTTGGTCAACTTTGGGCCTCATTTCTTTTTTTAATTATTGTAATTAAACGATTGATCACCAAGCGTTCTAATTAGACTACCAATCACCACCAAACGAATGGTATAAGTTAAAATTTAAAGAGTTAAAGTTGCATGGGTAACTTTATACAGCTGTCTGCATCGGGCGGATCTACCGTGACCGCATACGGTAATGCGCTTCTCATTTAAGGACATGTGAAACGACTCAGTCGGTAACCAAAATCTGTAATGAATGCGATTCAGAGACCGTAGACTTTTCTGAAAAATGGAAAGCATTAGCGGATGCACAATTTAATACCGCGTGCGATGATGCTTCCGTTTTATCCGAAACGTCAACGGGTTTTAAATGACATTGATTCGAAAAATGCATCTATCTCTCTCGCACTCATACGTCACGTAGTACATCTTTCACATGGCCTTAATAACAAGCTATAAGCAAAACTGAAAATAAAAAAAAAAACGAAATTTAAATTATCATTCAATTTTTTAATATAAAAAATTGAAATTTTCATATCTGATCCTCATGATAGTTGTAAATTGAAATTTTTATTTCCCTTTCTCATAAAAGTTGATAATTGAAATTTTCATGTTGTCTATATTTTCGGCTTCCTCATAGAGGAAGCTTCGCGAATAAAGGAACATTATGGGAAAGCGATATGAAAATTTCAATTTTTTTTATGTTAGGACCGTGGAGGTTTTGGGATTAGTGTCGCTGTTGTCGCAGTGCGGTCATTGCCAGACCCATTAATTGACGGTCAAGTGACAGTCGGTTGACATAAAAATGATCCGTCACAAAATCGTCGCCCATCTCTACAGTCCTGGCTGCCTTCCGTGGGTTAACCTATTCCGTTATATGTCGAATGTACGAAATGAGCCGTGGTGTGCGATAGCATTAAAAAATAATCCGTCGACTCTTTCCTGACCTATCGCAACAACATGTTGCGTCGATCCCTGCCATTGTCCCGCCTCAGCTCAGTGCCAGGTCATCGACCAACCTGTTGATGTCCTCCGGGTCTCGTCGGCGATCCCTACGACCCCTGTCGACAAGGTAAAATTTCCTCGCTCCATTTCCGGAAACGACGATCTGCATGAAATTAAATTTCATCTTTGACAAATCTCTATAAATGCATTGCTTTAGGAAAAAGAATTGTTCACTTGTAGAATTTTATTGTCTGAGCGAAGTCTGTGCGATGTAAAACACGGTTATAACTTGATGAAATTTAGTCTTATGCAAATATCTTCAGTCACTTTCTTTTTGGTTAACTAATGATCTTTATTCTAAAAAAATATAGAAGGTTTCGACATTCCTGAGTGCAGCGTGCACGCCGATTGTCCGAGCAAACTCGCCTCTTTCTGAGGCAGCTGCAAGGATCCCTGCAAGGAGTCCGAGCCGTGCGTAGCCAACGCGATATGCACAGTGGTCGACACCCTGCCGATGAGGACGATGATATGCGAGTGTCTACCGAATTATATTGGCGATGCCACCGTCGCCTGCGCACCAGGTACGAAATTAATTCTCCTCTGGCGGACTGTAAAAAAAATTTGTAATAACGCCATCGATAATATTTCTTTCAGTCGATCAACAAATCCGACAAGTGTGCAAATCCGACCTACTGCGTATCGAATCTGGCTTGCCTGAGTCGTCGCTGCGTCAGTCCCTGCACAATAAATCCGTGCCCGAGCTCTGCCGAATGTAGGGTAGAAAATTATCGCCACGTCTGCACGTGCCTAACAGGACTCCCTGGAGACGAGTTCGTCAGCTGTTCCAGAGGTAAGGGGGACGAGTGAAATTTTGTAACTCGTTACTTAGTGCAAAATTCACGCGTTAACTCGGACAGACAAAAAATTTGAAAAATGTCTCTCGCTAATCCGACACCATTGCCGGAGTGCCCATCCAACTCCGACTGTTCCTCGAAGCTCGGTTGCATGAATCAATGCTGCATCAATCCTTGCGCCAGCAATCGTTGTGGTTCGAACGCGGATTGTATAACAATTTTTTTTTACTTCTAAATTCTTACTTTTCTTTCGCACACTGTGTCGTTGACAATTTTTTTGCCACGGACGAAATATTGTACAATGTTTCGTATTAAATTTGTCACCAATTGATCGAACCGTTAAAATTTTATGAGATTCTGAAAATGTTGAACTGTTTGAAAGTTTCGTTTTTGAATAAAATATCGCCCAAGGCGTAAAAAATAGGTTATAGTTTTGTCATCAGCGATGAAGAATATATTAAAAATTTCTTTAAAACGAGTAAATCCGCAAATTTCATTTTGCGATTTTCTATAACAAATTCTGATGTAAATTTTTACGATTTTAATGTATGAGGTTTAGAAATTTTGTTATGTTACGATAAAAGGTGCAAGGTAATTTGCACATGGTTTTTTCTATTCTCAATTCAAGAATACAATAACAAAAAGTTGCAAGACGAAATATTCATATCGCTTTCTTATAATGTCCCTTTATTTTTTTTTATTTTTTAAATGAAAATTGTATTTTTATTATAGCTTCCTCTATGAGAAAGTCATGTGCAAATCACTTTGCACGCATTTTTTTAAGTACGTATAGAACACGATTAGTAATGAATCCGATTTAAATTTAGGTATGCAATCGGAGCGGGATGATAACGAAATCAATGAGAAGAAGACTGGTTTTGCGAAACTATCTCGTACTGTGCGTATCGGTCGCACCGAGATCGGTGGAGGATTTTTCCGGAAGCGAGCGACGAACCCTACAATGGAAGTATCCGGTATCCGATATCGAGGTAAAGAGATTTGTATTTTTTTTAAATATGAATAGTCCCCGGTATTAAAAACATAATTGATACTGAAATCAAGATTAATCGTCCTAACACAGATACGAGACACGTCACCGACCCTGAGTCGACTTCTAACGGCCGAACTGAACAAGGGAGAAGTCTGAAGTCCGAGAGAAGCGGCGAGGATGATCAAGCATGGGCGGACGTCTCTTGGTGGAGATGAACGATGTATGTCTAGGATAAGCGACTCGGTCGGCCAATTGAAAGGGACCTCCGAGGTAATGTGTTGCCTCTCTCGTACGATTTTCGTTTCCCCCGCTTACAGTGGAGGTTCAATTGAGCCCTAAGTAGAGCTTTCAGTGACGAATCGATTGTCATTTTGTAGGTGGAGACTTTGAAGGCCGAGCGCGACGTTATCGAGAGCGAGCTTAAGTCAGCAACGATCGATGTGAAGACAATATTTTTGTCTGCTTTCTCGAAGGACGGTGCAATCGACGAGCCTAATTTGTCTACAGAAAATAACGGCAAGTGTTACGGAATCCTGAGCAGCCAGGTCCGGGCAGTCTTGTTCGTCAAGAAGCCCTGATAAATGCCTCTGATAAAGCCACTTGGCTTTGTCAGCGAGATTCCTTGAAAAAAATGTCCACTTTCGAAATTAAAGTTAACAAGGTATCATTCCCAAGTGACCCACGCCAATTTTGGTGCTTCTGATATATGTTTTGGAGTTCGAAAGTTTAAGAAACTCGTTTTTGATTAAATGTTGATTTCCATAGAAGAACTCGACGGATTTCAATGAAACTTCGTACAAATATATTTCATGTTATGAGTTAAATAGTCGTCTTTGCCGATGAAAAATATGTATCGCTTAGATTTTTAAGCTGTACAACATGTATACAACACCACAGACGCTTGCTTCGCCAATATCTATCGCCGGCGCTCCAATTCCCGCCTTAAATAATTTCCGTAAACGAATTTGCATAATTTGTTATATGCAATAAATTCATTTTTGAGCAATGTATAGGCGTGCATTTAAATTGTAGCACAATAAAATAGAACATTTTATAATCCAAACTTATGTCAATCTACCATATCTACAATCCACCATAAATTTCTGTGTAATGTATGACAGTTTTTTTAGCAGGACACAATGGATATTTTCTTTTCGCTTCCACATACCCGCGTAAAAAAAAATAGTATGGATAAGACTATGGTTTGGGATCCCAAACCCCAGATTCGCCTCATGTTCATCCCATACTATTTCCCATGCTCTCACCCATAGTCTTACCCATACTATTTTTTTTCCGCCCAGATTTGTTCCATACACTTTTCCAGACTCTTTCCCAGCCATTGCATAGAGCGTTGGAAATGTTCGTGTAATCAATCCCATACACTTTTCTAGACTCCTTGCCAGCCATCCCGTGCGATCTCGGAATTTTTTGTAAAATCAATCCCATACACTTTTCCAGACGCTATCACAGTATAGCGTACTTTACACGATGGATGGAAAAGTGTATGGGATTGATTACACGAAAACTCCCGAGGTCCTGCCCGATGGATGGGTAAGTATATGGGACTAATTGCGTAAAAATTCCCTGGGTCATACCCGATGCATGGGAGAGAGTCTGGCAAAGAGTTTGGGATTGATTACACAATAATTTCCTCGTTCGTACCCGATGGATGGCATAGTGTATGGGATTGAATGCACGAAAATGTTCTCGGTCCTGCCCGATGGATGGGTAAATGTATGGGATTAGTTGCACAAAAATTCCCGAGGTCACGCCCGATGGATGGGTAAATGTATGGGATTAGTTGCACAAAAATTCCCGAGGTCACGCCCGATGGATGGGTAAATGTATGGGATTAGTTGCACAAAAGTTCCCGAGGTCACGCCCGGATGGATGGGTAAATGTATGGGATTAGTTGCACAAAAATTCCTGAGGTCACGCCCGATCGATGGGTAAATGTATGGGATTAGTTGTAGAAAAATTCCCTCGGTCGGACCCGGTGGGAGGGAAAATGTATGGTAATGTGTATGGGATTGATTATACGAAAATTTTCCCGTTCGTTCCCGAAGGATGGGAAAAAGTATGGGATTAATTACACAATAATGTCCGAGGTCCAACCTAACGAATGGGAAAGTGTATGGTAAATTGTGTGGGATTGATTGCACAGATATTCTGGCGGTCGTACATGATGGATGGGAAAGTGTATGGAATGAAGGCTGGGAACTGAACAAAACCCATACATAGATTTTACCTTACCCAATACTCTTTCCCATACAATTCCCATATAAAATCCATACTTAATCCCATACACTTTCCCATACAACTTTTTTCTACGCGGGCTCGCAAGAGAGTTCATCGGGGTAACCCAAAATGACCTGGAGACGCCGTCGGGGATCCGGGAAGAGTTTTCTTTTCTGTATAAGCGTTCGAGTTCCCTGCAAACCTCTAGCAGGGAGATAGGGTTTGGAACGCGAAGAGCACCGCAGTTGCGGCCGTGTCCGGATCTTCCCCTCGGACCTTGAAAAACCAGGAGAGGGCCACGTGGAGTTGTCGCGCCGGTTCGTACCCATATCCGCAGCAGGTCTCCAAGGTAAACAGCCTCTAGTCGATAGACTAATGTAGGTAAGGGAAGTCGGCAAATTGGATCTGTAACTTCGGAATAAGGATTGCCCGCGCAGAAAAAAAACAGTCTTGGCGGGAGTCTTATGAAGACTCGTGGCGACAGTCTGGCGCAACGCTGACAAAGCGTCTTGTCAGCTGTGTCAGAAAGTGTATCGGGGAACGTCTTGAAGAGAGTCTCGCCGAGAATCTTAACACGAGTATCGGGTTTGATCCGCACCAAGACTCTTTACAAGACTCTTTGCGAGACTGAACAATCTTTCTCAGACCGTCGTCGAGATTTGAACCATCGCTAGATTATCGTCGCGAAAAAATCTGAATTGTCCTGGTCAGACTACCGCCGAGACGTTTTCCGTGACTGTCGGATCGTCCTGGGTCTTTTGACAAGCCCTTTTGCAGGACTGCAGAATCTTACTCATACCATCGCCAAGACCATTTTCAAGAGTCCGGCAACTTTGTCAGACGGTCGCCGAGACTCGCGTATCTCGAACGATCACCCGTATATTATTGACGATAAAATCTGAATCGTCGTTGTCCGACTATGGCCAAGGCTTTTCCCGAGACTGTTGCATCTATCTCGGACCTTCGGCATTCCTCCTTCCAAGATTCTAGAATCTTTCTCAGATTATTGCCAAGACCCTTTTCGAGACTGCAGCATCTTTCGCAGATTGTCGCCAGGACTCGGTTGGGGACTGCAGAATCTTTCTCACACCGTCGCCGATACCTTTGTCGAGACTGCAGCGTTTTCGCAGACCGTCGCCAAGGCACCTTCCGGGACTGCAGAATCTTACTCATACGGGCGTCGAAATTTTTTCCGATACTGCAGCATCTTTCTGAGACCGTCGCCAAGATTCCTTCCGGAACTGTAGAATCATTCACAGACCTTCGCCAAGAGGTCCTTGCGGGACCATAATCTTTGTCAGACTGTTGCCGAGACTCTTTTACGGACTACAACATCTTTCGGATACTGTCGTCGAGACCATTTTAGGGACTACACCATCTTTCGCAGACTGTCGCAGAGACCCTTTCCGAGCCTACAGAATCTTTCTTATACCGTCGTTGAGACCCTTTCCGATAATGCCGCATTTTTATGAGAAATCGTTGCCAATACTCCTTCTAGAACTGCATAATCTTTCTCAGACCTTCGCCACGAGTCCCTTGCGGGGCATTAGAATCTTGGTCAGACTGTCGCCGAGACCCTTTCTGAGACTGTAGAATCTTTGTCAGACTGTCACCGAGACCCGTTCCGATACTGCAGCATCTTTCGCAGACTGTCGCCAAGACCTCGTTCGGCACTGCAGAGTCTTACTCATACCGTCGCCCAGACCTTTTGCGATACTACAGCATCTTTCTGAGAACGTCGTCGAGACTCTTTCCGATACTGCCGCCTTTTTATGAAAAATCGTTACCAATACTCCTTTATTGCTGAGTAATCTTTCTTAGGCCTTCGCCAAGATACTCTTGCGGGACTACAATCTTTGTTACACTGTCGCCGAGACTCTTTCAGAGACCCCGACCGGAAGAGTGAAAGTTTGCGTTATTGCTTTCAATCGGGACGGAATAAGGGCAAGAGATTTCTCACCAAGGTCCTTAACCGAGTTGAAGCAAAGTGCGCACCGGTCTTACGAGTTACGTAAGACGATAAGGTTTCACGTGAACCATGTCTCGAGGCCGCTTCAATTCGGTAAACAGCCCGGCCGGAAGAGTAAAAGTTTGCGTTATTACTTTCAATCCGGACGGAATAAGGGCAGGAGATTTCCCACCAAGGTCCTTAACCGAGCTGAAGCAAAGTACGCACCGATCTTACGAGTTGCGTAAGATGATAAGGTTTCACGTGAACCATGCCTCGAGGCCGCTTCAATTCGGTAAACAGCCCGACCGGAACAGTGAAATTATGCGTTATTGCTTTCAATCGGGACGGAATAAGGGCAAATTCCGAATAAAAAATGTTTCCACCTTAAAAACTATGAATCTTTGCAAAAAATCGTTTGCGCCATCGAAGAGGGCTTGAAAAATCGTACAAGAAGCACCCTTCAGCCGAGCCCAAACGCTCGCGCAAATGCCCTAAAAAACAGGTGTCCACCTTATAATTGTCACCCTTTATATCGATAATAACGGAGCTTCTCCACATCTGTCGAGAGGCTCTAACGTTTACCAATTGTTTCAAATCTAAAAAACTAAAATACATCGCAGACCGTCGACAGATCGGAAAACAATACGGACAGTAACGGTGTGAAAAAAGTGGCCATGCCAAAATATCCGAAAAATATTACGGATGACCCTGAACATTTCGTCAAATTACTCTGCGAGTTGGTGCCATTTTGGTCGGTAATAAAAAAACATCGAAGCCTTTCGACTGAAATTATTAGAAAAGTAACCTCAGAAGTTTATAAGAGCAAACAGCCGTACCTGCGGAGGGAGTATTTACGTAAGTGGATAAGCCAGCATTTTCGCTGGATATTGGCCTTCTCCCGTAAATATGGTGTCCAGCAGTCCGTCGTGAGCGATAAGAAATTGTGAGTAATTTTTGGTATTTCCTGTATCAATAGTGCGTGATCACCAATCATTCATGTTTTTCAGCGCTACTTATCAAAATCTGGGAAAATTCGCCAGGACAAAAATATGTCCTCGTGGGCAGGAGCCGACGTTTTGCCGTGACGACAGTGATACTGCGTGAGCAATTAGTACATTAATCTACAAGGGAAGGAAGTGCGTCTTTTCACCCAGTGTGAAGTTTGATGCCCGAGACAAGCGAGGGCAGAAATTCACACGAGGTGAAAAGGCACATCCTCCCGACGGGCATACGCCATTTTTTTCCCGACTGTGCTAAAAAGTGGCCGTATTTCCATGTCTGGAACGGGGATGGAAATTGGCCGAGACTTGACGAGCGGGAGGAATTAGTACATTAGTCCACGAGGGCGAAAAACGTTTTTCTAACGAGCGTGAGTTTGCAGCAGGAGCCGAAGGCGAGTGCTGTAATCACACGAGTTAGAAAAAGTGTTTCGCACGAGGGATGTACGAAACACTTTTTCTAACTCGTGTGATTACAGGACTCGCCTTCGGCTCCTGCTGCAAACTCACGCTCGTTAGAAAAACGTTTTTCGCCCACGTGAACTAATGTACTATTTGCACGAGGGATGTACGAAATTTTTCATCACAAGGTGCCAAAATGGCGGTTTTACGCATGCGAAGCGGTCGGAAAAGTGGCCATTTCCGCACCGAATGATGAAAAAATGTTTTTCGACTATATCTTGAGCAAAGTTGTTACGAAATCGACAGATTTGTGCAAACTATTTACACACTATCACGAACAATGATTTTCATTTTATTATTTGGAGGCTGAATGACACGAACGGAACTGGAGAAATGGATCAACAGGACGAACAAGGGAATGGAAAGAGAGTACGACAGGAGGAGCAAAGGAAAGAAGAGGGGGATCAACATTAAAAGCAAGGAAATGGAGAAAGGGATCGACAGGAAGAGCGAGGGAATGGAGAGAGAGATCGACAGGGAGAACGGAGGAATGGAAAGAGGGGTCGATGCGAAAAGCAAGGGAATGGAGAAATCGATCGACAGGAAGAGCAAAGAAATCCAAAGAGGATTCGGCAGGAACAGCAAGGAAAAGGAGAGAGGGAACAACAGGAAAACCGAGGGAATGGAGAAAGGGATCGACAGGCAGAGCAAGAGAATGGAGAAAGGGATCGACAGCAAGAGCAAGGGAATAAAGAGAGAGAATGACAGGAACAGCAAGCGAAAGGAGAGAGCGATCGACACGAAGAACGATGGAATGGAGAAAGTGATCGACAAGAAGATCAAGAGAATGGAGAGAGTATTCGGCAGGAAGACCAAGAACAAGGAGCGACGGATCAACAGGAAAAGCGAGGGAATGAAGAGAGAGATCAACAGGAAGAGCAAGGGAAAGGAGAGAGCGATCGACACGAAGGACGAGGGAATGGAGAAAGAAATCGTCAGGATGAGCAGGGGAATAGAGAAAGGGATCGAAAGGAAGAACAACGGACTGAAACGAGCGATCGACAGGGAGAGCAAGGGAATGGAGACAGAGCTCGGCGAGAACAGAGGAAAAAACAAAATAAGGAGAAGGAAGATTTGAATGGCTTCGAACCGCAACTGGTAGTCGCCTCCGTTAAATTAGCAGCGCTATATAAAAAGGTAAGAACGACGTAAACAATATGCAATGATGGATTATCTAATAATGATGAACACGATGAAAATAATAATAATAAAAATGAGACCGACATGTATTTTATCTTCTTGTTGTAGAAATGGCAAGATTCCAATACAATCGAACCGTTAAGAAGAAGTCAGAGGACGAGAAAAACGAAGAAGCTATAAGCGACCGATGCTCGCCTCAAGTTTCGCAATTGGCAAAACTTGAGGAAAAAATCGGCGCGCAACGGCCGATTTTTCCAACGCTGCGACGCTCGCAGCCGAAGACCTCAACGTTAATTTCGTGACAATTTTTCGATCTTTCGTTATAACATCGCTCCTGGTGAATGTCGCAACGGCCTCGTCTCATCGGACGAATCTCCGTTTCGATCTGCGGTTTTTTCCTTGAGCGATTTTAGTCTTCCTACAGTGTCTTTTTGGTTTACTTCTCCGTTTTCGAGACGAATTTAATGCTCGAGATATCTGAATATGTCAGTTCATCAGAGTCGCTGTAAATTTTACTCGCAAGGTTAACGCGAGCAGTTTTATTGTTTTTTTCTAGCATCGGTCATCGTTTCGCCATCGTCGCTGGCCGGAAACTCGTCTGAACAAATTATCGTTATCGTTAAATCTATCGTTACAAACTTATATTATATAATTGTGTAACGATGTCGCTCGACCTTGAGCCGAGAAAGAAGAATGTTTCGAATAAATGGTTACAATGTTGTATTTGTTGGAGTTTTTTAAACATTAATGTCTGCTATAATTTGCGATACCGAGCGATGAAAAACTTAGGGAAGTCAGGAACTTAGGGTAGTTTTTAATAGAGAAAGCGATGCCCTAAATTGTCATGAATGAAAAAGCCATTTGCAAATTACTTTGCACTTTTTGCTTCCTCATAGAGGAAGCTTTGTTTTGGTAAAAAAAAAAAATTTCGAGATTTTAATGAAAACGTGTTCAGAATGTTCGAAAACATCGAAAAATCACATTTAGAAAAAATGTCTGGATGGATGTGTGTGTGTGTGTGTGTGTGTGTGTGTGTGTGTGTGTGTGTGTGTGTGTGTGTGTGTGTGTGTGTGTGTGTGTGTGTGTGTGTGTGTGTGTGTGTGTGTGTGTGTGTGTGTGTGTGTGTGTGTGTGTGTGTGTGTGCGCGTGTGTGTGTGTGTGTGTGTGTGTGTGCGTGCGTGCGTGCGTGCGTGCGTGCGTGCGTGCGTGCGCGCGTGCGCGCGCGAGGCCTTCAAAATTCAATCGTCTATAACTCAAGAACGGTTTTATCAATCGGGTTGAAATTTGGTTCACACGTAGAGCAGTTCAGTGCCTCTGTTTGTTACAATTTATGCACTAATTAAAACATTCGTTCAGATTTTATGAGATTTTGAAATTTTTCAAAAAAGTGTGTTCGCGCTCTAGCTTTCGCAAATTTTGAGATTCTGGGCTGAAACTTTCTACAAAAGTAGACCAACATCAAACAATTTTCGCTATTGAATTTGGTACGTATCGGTCGAGGGGTTTCGGTTATGTGAAATTCACGATTTTTCAAAAAATATCTCCCAGTAAACACAGTAATCTAGCAGCAATATAACACCAATGTAACTGAAAATAACAGGTAATATTACGAGAATGTTACAAGTAAATTACATGTAAGTTGCCATTTCTGACTCAGCAATATAACACTGTTATATTACAGCGTTATATCGTTGTTATATAACAATGTAACATGCAATTTTTTTATTTAAAAAACATTACGGCTAATTCCATCCTTGGATCAGAATCTTTATTAGTGACAAACGAAATTACTCTATCGATAGGAACAAATACATCTCAGAAAAAACGTTATTAATTTGTGTGCCATCGGCGGGATACGAACCTGGAACCATCGGACTTGTAGACGGTGACCATACCTATTCGGCTATGTTGGGCTTGAGAAAATAATTTTGGAAAATTGTACACACGATTCAGACGGATTACCTACGGATCATGACTGATGTATAAACTTTAATTTTTAGCATTAAATATTGGTCGGCAAGCCGTTTAACGGTAATAAGGAAGCCAGTAATTATTTGCTTGTTATAACATCGTTATAAGCATGTTATGTACCTGTTATGAAGCCCGGTTTTGTAACCGTAACGCTTCTACACTTTGTAACATTAACATTGCCTGTAGATTAGAAATGGTCATAAACATTGTTATAACCATGTTATATGAACGTTACAGAGTCCTGTTACACTATTGTAATGTAATTACGTTATACGCCATTAACATTACCTGATTATCACGAAAGTTACACTCACATTGTTACAAGTATGTTATGTTACGGTTACACAATTTTTATACATAACTATAACGTTACACCGATATATAACAGTTACATTGACTGCATATAACAATTGAAACATTACATGTTAGTCCCATGTTATATACCCTCTATATATCGGAAGAATAACATTGTTACATTACATGTAACTTCCATGTTATATTGCCGCAATAAAACGTGTTCACTGGGCTATTTCACTCCAACTTTTACAATTTTCGAGATATTTGCCTACAAATTTGTACTGTGACCGAAATTTTTCCCGAATCTACAATTTTTGGGCCACCAACGGCGTACTCCTCGACCGCTTAATTTTTAACATTTTATGGGCGCCAGCCGTTTAATTGTTAATCGACGCGGTCGGTACCGATGGAGATGTGAGCACGCACTCTTCCTGCTCCGGCAGCTGCAGTAAGGCTAAGGTAGAGGGGTGTGGGCGGTGAAAATTTGCTGAAGGCCGAACAACACGATCCAACAAAAATAACGAAACATATCCGGCCGAAGCCACCCGATTTATTGCAATCTTACAACAACCAAAAATCCGCGTACAAAATTGTCCCTACTAAATTCGCCCCAGCTACTCAATTCACCGGTTTGAATTTCTACGCGTGGTTGACCCTGGCCCGGAGGAAAATAATGAAGGGAAAATAATAAAGAATAATACATCGTCGCAGAGAATCGGAGAAAGTAATAAGGAGAAAATAAATCATAAGAATAGTACCAAGAAAAAGTCTAGGAGAAATATAACGGGCCAGGCCTAATTTTCCCTACTGATCGTAATTATCGGCCGGACTGTACCGCTGTCCGATCGTCGCCGTCGCGCGAAGGGCGATGTTCCGCCGCGCACACTCACACACACAATCTCGGCGTGCAGGCTGCGCCTCGCAAACGCTTTCGGAGCGGTACCTTACGAAAATTCCACAAAACGAAAACCAACGACAGAAACGATGAAACGATATCGGCGGCGGTCTCGAGACCCGTGTAGTTTATATCGCGATGCTTTTTCGACGTCCTCGGCCGCGAAGGAAAGCCTACGTTTAATTACCCGCGCGAGCTCGAAACCCACACGCCGCGACACACTCACACACTCTCCTCCGCTCGTCGTAAACCACGCGCAGGTGATCTTTCCGATTTTCACGCTACCGGTGCAGCGAGAGGCCGTCCAATACCCGACACTTATGATCCCCGAAATACAATAGAAAGAAAAGATAGTTCCCCGAGAAGAAAAGACACAAAAAATAATGATCGACGGAAACATAAGCTAAGTTTTGCCCGGGACGGAACTCCACGCCGCGATCGAGTCGCGGGCACGCTCGATAAAATGCGCGCAGAACCGAATATAGACCGCGTGTCCAACGATTTTACTCCGAAAATCAGAAGTCTTACCGCAAGAACTGATGGTAACTTGAGTACTCCTTGTCGGTACCGGTTCCCTTCCGTCCTTCCAATGTAACCGGAAAAGAATAACTCCGCCGAACGACTCGGTAAAATGGCTCCACCGCCTCGATATTCCACCCGAAAGTCCCCACAAAAAATCGGCGAGAACAATCGGCACGGCGAGCACACGCGTCCTATCTCCGTCACTTCACGGAAGAGAGTCCCGACCTAATTTTTCGGAGTCGTGCTCGCCGCCTCGCTCGCGTTCTCTCTCGCTCCCCACTTTTCCCGATTTCTGGCCGGTGTCCGGTACCTGGCGACGCCCAATGACTATCACGAACTGTCCCACGCGCGAAATGAATATTCGAACGACAGCTACGCTGACGCTTCGTCCGAAAATTCGCGCGAGATTTCACCACAATCGTAGTTTACGAGGATCTGTGACGCGACCCAAAAAATACCGCGTCACAACGATTCCCCCCCTCCGGCAAGGCCGTCCTCGGCCGTAAAACCTCGGCCCCTGGGTCGGACATCGGCGAGGAAAACTCTATACTTGGCGTAAGCTCGTCTCCAAGAAATCTAATTGACCGGCACCTGGTGCTTCGTACAATTATTCCCGAGTCCTACGAACTATTGGCCCGCGCAAAAGTTATTCGATCGCTTAACCTAATCGCGATACGGCGCGACAGATCTTCTCTTCGCAGAATCCACTCCTTCGGTTATCGGTACCAGTTCTGCCGAATGATGGTGTGATATTGTCAAGCTGCGACTGATTATCGATGCGCCCAGGACGATGAAAGCAGCAGCGGTGGTAAGGTGGTGAAGTAAGCGGAAAGCCAAA
Organism: Ichneumon xanthorius; assembly: GCA_917499995.1. Classification (NCBI taxonomy): domain Eukaryota; kingdom Metazoa; phylum Arthropoda; class Insecta; order Hymenoptera; family Ichneumonidae; genus Ichneumon; species Ichneumon xanthorius. The sequence goes on along the minus strand of CAKJTD010000053.1, from coordinate 73,920 downwards.
TTGCAGCGGTAGAAAAAGCCATGCCAAGCAAAGGTTTCGTGCAAAAGATAGCGTGTCGTTGTCGTCCCATTTCCATTCTCGGTAAAAATAAAACAAACAAAAAAAAAATTGTGCGAATTAGTTCTGGATTCGGGACCTAGTTCTGGCCCTTGAGACTGCCTGGGACTTCGCCGGTGTAACGAGACGTGTGCTCGCTGCATTAAATGGATCTCGCGAAAGTTATGCGTTGGTGTGTCGCGAACAACAAAAAGAAATCACGCCAATATATTCCCGGCAGACAGTAAAACCTCTGACTCAGAGTCGGACCATAATGAGAATGACAAATACTCGACGTGCAACGTGAATTCAGTCCCAGGAAATCTCAAAAGCAATGTTCAATTCAAATAATAATCGTCAGGGTAATTCGTGCGATCGAGAGAAAGACAGCATGCACAAGAATTCACACATTTCAATATGTTGGCAGAGTCTTAGGCGGTATTTGAAGAAAAGTCCGGTCCCTCCTTCTTTCTCGGTACCCGTAATGCCAGTGGCCAAGCAGCCCGTGCTGTAATCTTATTTGTCTCGAAACTTGCGATAAATCAAATAATTCGGCGGCATGGGTACGGTAAGAGACGGCCAAATATTTTACAAAATGAATGATAATAGACAATGAGACGGCTTGAGAACGGGCCGTCGTGAATAAACAATTAAGGAACAAAAAAAACAAATATTAATCAATTAAACTAGACAATTGAAGTCGACGTCCCGAAGGCGGCTGAGACATTGCGCTAATCTTCGTCGCTCGAGTCACTCGGGCACAGCCGAGACGATGTCGTGACTCCGGATGACCACGCCGTTTCGGGATGCGTTGTTGGTACCGCTGGATCCCTGGTACCGGCGGCCTGATGCACGTAATAAAGCGTGTGTGAGCCGTGAGATCGAGGATAACTGTCCTCGCCCTCCACCGGCGGACACTCGCAGCAAAGGCATTCTCCAGGCCTCGTCCCGTCGTGAGGCTGATCGGTTCCGGTAAAGCTCCCAACCCCCGACGTCGGCTGCTGCAACGGGGAATGGTCCGCGAGGGCCGGAAACAGAGAGTTCTCCGGTGCAGGAGGGGCATGATAATACCTCCCCGCGTTGTAACTCCTTTCCGCCATTGTTGCCATCCTCTCCAGCGACTCGAAGGTTGAAACATCCGCACGCATGATGGCGATTTGCAGTCGAGGCAACATATTGCGGTGACAATAATCGAGTTGCTCGGATTGCCTCATTGGTGGTACCATACGTTCGAACATCGCTCTCAGACACGTAAGCAAATCGATAACGGGTTCCTCCGCCCCCTGCGTGCGTCTTAAAATTTCCTCTCGGAGCGAGAACTGCAGGATGGGATTGCAGAATCTCGTCCGAAATGCGAACTCGCACTCCGCCCAGGTTCGGTACCGCAACCGTCCACTTCGGAACCAAATCCGCACAATACCAGTCAAGAAAAACGGGAGGCAGCTGAGTAGCTCGGCGTCCGAGATCGGAAACATCCTGCGTCCTTCCTCGATGCGCGACAAAAATTCCTCGACGTCCTCGCCACGTGCTCCCGAGAATTTTAAATCCCATCTTTGCAGGGTGTCGTACACAGACATCCCCGTGTCCATCAGCCCGCGATAACTCAGGCTTTCGTGGGGGCCCCATCCAACGCGCGGATCGAAAGGTTCGACCGTGATGTGGGGTCGATCAGTCGTATAGGGAGGTGTCGACTGATTAAATGGCGAAGGCCAAGGTCGCTCGCACACATTACTGATATGACACGGTGCACCCGCCGCACCTTCCGGTCGTCGAATTCGGTCGTTTCCTGGTAAAGTCGGAATAATCCTGCCTCCATCACCGGTGACAATTCCCGACGCCGTGCGTAAGGGGCGACTGCCGAACATGGTTGGATCGAGGTCCCGGTATACGCAAGGCAAAGCACGGTCAAATAGCTGAGCAAGGAGTCAAGTGCGAAAATAGATTAAAATTAACAAAGAAATAGAGAAGGGAAAAAAAACAAAAGATCACAAATAACACAAAAAAACAGCGCCAAGATAAAGATACCAAAAACGCGCGCAAAAATCTTAATCTACCTCTTACACCTAATACGCAGAAGCCGCAGACCCGAATTATTCTTCCATAATATTCTCGACAAATTCGTGCGATAATGCTATCACGGTACAATGCTGGAACTCGAACCAAATCTCCAATTTCGAGCCCCAGCCGAACAACCGATCGGCCAAACGCACGAAAAAACTGTAAACACTCGCCCGGCTAGCGAAGACGCGAAGCGGTACAGTCCGCGCCAAAAGTTCCACGCACGGCCTAACACCTCGCGGCAAACGGTACCGGAGCGCACAATCAGCAATTAACAAAACCAGTCAATCACATCGGCAATAAATAAGTCAACGATCGAAATGTCAATAAATAAATTACGCAACCATCAAAAGTTCATTAAACAATTCGTCGAAAATTAAAATCCCAATAAATAAATTAGAATCTAATCGCAAAGGGTCAACTAATAAACACGAACAAATAGCAAAGTCAAGAAAAATAAAATAACTAAATTAAATAAAAAAGTCAATAGAATAAAACAACTAAATTAAATAAAAAAGTCAAGAGGATAAAACAAACAAATCAAATTAAGGAGTCAAGAAATTACACTAATTAAATCAAATTAAAGAGTCAAGGGAAAATAAAATAGATAAATTAAACCAAAAGTCCAAATAAATAAATTAAACAAAAACTACCGCAAAATTTTCACCTCGGGCCCCACGTTGGGCGCCACTTGTGACCGAAATTTTTCCCGAATCTACCATTTTTGGGCCACCAACGGCGTACTCCTCGACCGCTTAATTTTTAACATTTTATGGGCGCCAGCCGATTAATTGTTAATCGACGCGGTCGGTACCGATGGAGATGTGAGCACGCACTCTTCCTGCTCCGGCAGCTGCAGTAAGGCTAAGGTAGAGGGGTGTGGGCGGTGAAAATTTGCTGAAGGCTGAACAACACGATCCAACAAAAATAACGAAACATATCCGGCCGAAGCCACCCGATTTATTGCAATCTTACAACAACCAAAAAACCGCATACAAAATTGTCCCTACTAAATTCGCCCCAGCTACTCAATTCACCGGTTTGAATTTCTACGCGTGATTGACCCTGGCCCGGAGGAAAATAATGAAGGGAAAATAATAAAGAATAATACAACGTCGCAGAGAATCGGAGAAAGTAATAAGGAGAAAATAAATCATAAGAATAGTACCAAGAAAAAGTCTAGGAGAAATATAACAGGCCAGGCCTAATTTTCCCTACTGATCGTAATTATCGGCCGGACTGTACCGCTGTCCGATCGTCGCCGTCACGCGAAGGGCGATGTTCCGCCGCGCACACTCACACACACAATCTCGGCATGCAGGCTGCGTCTCGCAAACGCTTTCGGAGCGGTACCTTACGAAAATTCCACAAAACGAAAACCAACGACAGAAACGACGAAACGATATCGGCGGCGGTCTCGAGACCCGTGTAGTTTATATCGCGATGCTTTTTCGACGTCCTCGGCCGCGAAGGAAAGCCTACGTTTAATTACCCGCGCGAGCTCGAAACCCACACGCCGCGACACACTCACACACTCTCCTCCGCTCGTCGTAAACCACGCGCAGGTGATCTTTCCGATTTTCACGCTACCGGTGCGGCGAGAGGCCGTCCAATACCCGACACTTATGATCCCCGAAATACAATAGAAAGAAAAGATAGTTCCCCGAGAAGAAAAGACACAAAAAATAATGATCGACGGAAACATAAGCTAAGTTTTGCCCGGGACGGAACTCCACGCCGCGATCGAGTCGCGGGCACGCTCGATAAAATGCGCGCAGAACCGAATATAGACCGCGTGTCCAACGATTTTACTACGAAAATCAGAAGTCTTACCGCAAGAACTGATGGTAACTTGAGTACTCCTTGCCGGTACCGGTTCCCTTCCGTCCTTCCAATGTAACCGGAAAAGAATAACTCCGCAGAACGACTCGGTAAAATGGCTCCACCGCCTCGATATTCCACCCGAAAGTCCCCACGAAAAATCGGCGAGAACAATCGGCACGGCGAGCACACGCGTCCTATCTCCGTCGCTTCACGGAAGAGAGTCCCGACCTAATTTTTCGGAGTCGTGCTCGCCGCCTCGCTCGCGTTCTCTCTCGCTCCCCACTTTTCCCGATTTCTGGTCGGTGTCCGGTACCTGGCGACGCCCTACGACTATCGCGAACTGTCCCACGCGCGAAATGAATATTCGAACGACAGCTAAGCTGACGCTTCGTCCGAAAATTCGCGCGAGATTTCGCCACAATCGTAGTTTACGAGGATCTGTGACGCGACCCAAAAAATACCGCGTCACAGTACATAAATAAGCTATTATGGACTTGTATTTCCTATTAAATTTGGCAAGAATCGGTCGAACCGTTTAAATTTTATGTCATTTTGAATTTTTCGAATTTCATTTTTTTTTTTTTTTTTTTTTGTAAGACGCATTTTTTTCGGATCAAATTTTCCTCTGCGAATAAAAAAATACGTGTCTGATTCGTGATCAGCGCGGAAAAATACATGGAATTACAGTCCCGGAGCGACAACTAACCAAAAAGTTTACCAGGCATTTTTATAGCCAAAATTGCAAAAATGAATGATTTTAGGTATTTGTAAACAACGATTTCTTTGCATTCCGATGGCATCGCGAGAAAACCCAGGTGTCTATCGTGATCTACAGCAAGACATACACAAGACGATGGATATGACGGGATTAAAAAGCTAGATAAAGAGGTATCACTAGGAATTCTGGAATAAAAATCGAAAGGGCAAAAAAAATCAGGAGCGCATACTTCCATGTATTTTTTCGCACCAAACGCAGATTCGACAAAGTGAAACGTGACGATGTTATATTTTTTTTACGGACTGAACCTGAATCGGTCAGCCGTTTTGCATAAAAGTCTAAGACGTTGACGTTGAAAAAAGTTGAAAATTGAAATTTTCATATCGCTTCCTCATAAAAGCTGAAAATTGAAATTTTCATATCGCTTCTTCATAAAAGTTAAAAATTGAAATTCGCCAAGCTTCCTCTATGAGGAAGCCAAAAATGCAGACAATGCTTCCTCATAGAAGAAGCTTCGCGAATTTCAATTTTCAACTTTTATGAAGAAGCGATATGAAAATTTCAATTTTCAGCTTTTTTAACTCCCGACTGCCCGCTAGGGCAAAAAGACGGGAGTTGTGCGTTTCACGGCGATCACGCGTTTCCTTGGTATCCAGTGTTCTCCGAATCGACAAAAAATCTCATGACGAAATTTGGCAAGCAGTTTCTTTAAATCGTGGCCAGTGTCTTTTTTCAGGTTTTCTTACGATGCGACGCGATTTCACAGAGATAAAGGCTTTTCGGAAAGCATTATGTTTGTCCATATCGAAATTACAGCGAGATATGCCGCCATCTTTTGCCTTTTCACCGTGTATCGCAGCTAATTTCACAGTGGCTCAATGCACGATCCCCCAAGCATTTCGTGTTTCGCTACGAATGAGCTGTCAACACTATATATTTACTGTGATTTTTTTTCATTGTTAATTATTATTTTTATATTCGGTGCATTAAGTATTACCGAACACGTTATTATTTACGCGCTTAACCTTACTTATTATTAATTACGGTGTTTCGTGCGTGACCAGTGTGTGAATTAACTATATTCGGTGCAATAATTATAATCGAACACGTTATTTAAAAAAAAACAACAAAGTTCATCGAAGACAAAATTGTTCCATTTTGTTTTTGTTGTGAAAGTGCATCGCTGACACCAAAGTAATTGCGCAAGGTCTCAGTCTCTTTTGTAACAAAATTCGTTATGGTCGAGTTATACGAACTTCCATTAGAAGTTACAGAATTTAGTAAACTTTTTACACATCGACCATGAAAGATCATGTTGCGAAAGGAATGAGGCGCTGCGCAGTAACTTTGGTTCAATGGGGCAATCGACAGCTGCGGCATGTAACAAATGGAAAAAGATTGGCTTCGATGAACTGTATTACCCCCTCGCTTCTCGAGGGGCAGCTTTATTATTCTTGACTCAATATTGTGCCTAGGATGAAGGGTCAAGCACTCGTCCGCGAGGACTAGAGTGATCCCTACTGAGGCCAGGTGAAATTGCAACTAATTAATTTTTGCTTTAATTCACGTTTCCAATTTTCATATTTAAATCCGCTTGTTCTAAACTTCTAACATCTTTTTCCTACACCTCTCTACCGTCGAGTCCAGTACACGAACTCTCCTCCTTTTTTATGAGAATCATTATATTTTGTCTGGTAAACTCGAGTTGTATATCGAACGTCACTTTACGGCCAATTTCCTACACGCGCCGTGACCTCGAGTTTCCGAAACGTTTCAATGGCCCGTAACGCCCTTAGAGCACCTTCTCTTAATTAAAGTTTCCGCGACTCTATTTAATTTCCTCCAGCATTCGAGACCCTCGTTGTGAGCTTCGGCAGCAGCTTGCGAGGTAAAATAATGAGTAAAGACCGTCGTGACATAAGTTAAACATCCAGGGTTATCACGAAGCGCATATGAACGCGTTAGTCTCGGATACTAGAAATTCGTGTATTATTTCTTCCTGAACGCGAACACAATTCCTAAGAGAGTCCTTAGCATATAATATCTCCACGCTCTGGTTCTAGGGAGAACTCTCGGGTACAGGGAATAATTACTCGTCTCAACTAGAAAAACTAATTATACTTTCTTTCAATTCGTTAAATTGAGTGTTAAGCTCCCCACGCACCAATGTCTTGTTGCGTGGGAATCTTCTAAATTTACAAATTTCACGTTCCTCGGAACGTTATCTTATTTCGACCAAGGCCGTCTCCAAGTTTGCGAGAAAGCCAAGGTCCGTTATATTTACCATTCAAAACAATAGGCCGCGGCCGTCGTCGAGGACACCGAAGTCACGCCGGGATATAGCATACTCCGCGGTGCGTAGAGGCCGTACGTAAACACCTTCACCGTCGCGCGTCTTCCCGCTAGCGGTCGAGACTATAGGCTCCGAAATAATCTTCGCTTCAACTTGAAACGTTTCGGAAACTCGAGGTCACGGCGCGTGTAGGAAATTGGCCGTAAAGTGACGTTCGATATACAACTCGAGTTTACCAGACAAAATATAATGATTCTCATAAAAAGGAGGAGAGTTCGTGTACTGGACTCGACGGTAGAGCGGATTTAAATATGAAAATTGGAAACGTGAATTAAAGCAAAAATTAATTAGTTGAAATTTCACCTGGCCTCAGTAGGGATCACTCTAGTCCTCGCGGACGAGTGCTTGACCCTTCATCCTAGGCACAATATTGAGTCAAGAATAATAAAGCTGCCCCTCGAGAAGCGAGGGGCCAAAAGGAAGTTGGAAATGAATTTCTAAGTGATTTTAATTTAGGATTTAGATGGATAAAAAAAATGAAATTGTTCGGACTGAAGGAAAGGAAAATACGAAGTGTCCGTACGGCTGATGGCCTGGTATACTCGTTAAGAATGTTAAGAAAAAAAGTTTGAAATGAAACGGACAATAGAGCGTCGAGTAGGCCGACGTTCCGCATGGAACGACCCGTGTGTCGATTGGACAGCCGAACGCCGGTGCTCCTCGACAACGGTCGAAGCCTATTGTTTCGCTTGTAAACATAAAGAACCTTGGGTCTCTCGCAAACTTGGAGTAGGCCTCGGTCGAAATATTGTAACGTTTCTGTCGAACATGAAATTTAATAAATTTTGAAGATTCCTACGCAACGAGAGATTCGCGCGTAGGGAGCTTAACACTCAATTTATCGAATATAAAATAAGATTTCAAGACAAATTGGTAAGCGTATAGGATATTCCACGCTAACGAACGCTACCGGATTTATTCTCGTATTTTATCGGATTTTTATACGAGTTTCTGGTAAATTAGAATAACGCGTCTTAATGCGCTACCCTAGCTTAATGCGCTACCCTAGCGATAACCCTAGATGTTCGACTTGGTCGCGTCGGTCTTTACTCATTATTTAACCTCGCAAGCTGTCCGCCGAAGCTCACAACGAGGGTCTAAAATGCCAGATAATCAATTCGTAATTATCTACGATGATGCGAAATAAGAGAAATTTGTGCTATCCAGCTGCTTAGCGAAACCCATTGGTGTTTAACAAATCGCGTTGGGCTTTACTCGTTATTTTACCTCGCAAGCTGTCCGCCGAAGCTCACAACGAGGTTCTCAATTATTCCGATCTTATAATTACTTTCCGTACGGAGTGTTACTAACTACGCAATGCAGCAGCTTCAAACCGTACGGGCCCTTCCTGATGTTGAACGGACATACGGCCTTAAAGCTAACAACGGAGCTGTGCTCCGGCTCGAACGTAGAGACGTTTAAAGTAAACTGTGTCCACGGTACAAATGAGAGTGCGTTGTGCGCTCCCGCTAGTTTTATTGTCTTCGCTCTTCCCGGTACTCCGTAGTGGATTCGTTAGCGTCATTGATTTGTAACCCTATCGCACACCCTCCTCCGGGTGTGCGAGAATGTACGTTGTCTTGCCTATCTTTGTTTTGACAACATATGGTCCTTCATATAAAGGAAGAATTCTCATCGGGAACCCGGAGTATGTGCTCTCGAAAAACACGCTGTGCAACCTACCACCGAGATCCAAAATCAATAGTCACCAGACATACACTGAAGGGGCATTTTTTGATTTCCTGGAGGAGGATGTGAGGAAACAACGGGAAGCCCTGAGCATCAGCCCTGATACCCCCGACACCTTCGCACCTGGGACCACAAAAATAAGGATGCGCTACGTTCCATCGAGGATATCGTATGAACAAAAACCGAAGAAGTGGATTCGGCCCAGACGCACAGGCGCGCGAGCTGTTCAAACTGCGAACGGCCTGATGATCATGTGCGACGAAGAATACTTTCGCCGGGATAAGCGAAAGGCCCACACGATTGTGGACCCGGTCGTAGAGGATGCGGTGCAGCGCAAATCCTTACGCAACCCGGCTCAGACCGGACGCCCCCGAGAGGAAAAAACGGAATAAAGGTAACACACTCGAAAAAAAAATAAAAAAACCTTTATTGGCTGTAACTAACAGCATAAAACTTTTTTGAAAGGGCGTTGTGACGGGACGCTCTTCGAGCGCCCGTCACAAGGTATCCGGAGGGAGAGGAGCACGCGGGAATCCGTGCCACGTGCGGCCATCGATACGCTAGTCCATCTTCGGGGATCGATGGCCGTGTCTCACCGGTAGCCCCACCTCTGACCACTCTCGCGCCGTCGCGTTTCTCCAAGAGGTGGGCTACAATTCGGCACGAGAGACGGACACTCCTTCCGCCTATATACGCCTGATACCCGACAACGAGAAGACACCCTGGCTGCAGTCGCCGATGACCCGCGTCACCACCACGCCACGGAAAGAGGGGAATGTCACCAGAACCCCACCGCGGCGAAGGAAGCTGACCCCACCGGACAAGAACGACCACGATATCCAATAACCATCCGAAACGTCACACCTGTGCCCCTCTTCTGTAAAACGGACCTTCTGTCCAGTTAATCAAAGACGCGGGAGCGCACAATTCGGCCTCAGAATCATCGTGGATGTTACCTATCTACGAGAGAGCCGAGCAGTTGCTCGTTATAACAAATTTCTAAACGTCGTAAGTCCGTAATACATCAGGCAGGGGCCTTAGTGTGTCGAGCTCCTGCAGTGCGCATGTGAGGGAGACGCATTAAGAAACGTAGAGTAAGATTAATTAAGAGAACCTCGTTGTGAACAGTAGTGACAGCTTGCGAGGTAAAACAACGAGTAAAGACCGCCGCGACAGGATAAAAGATCTAAGGTATCGCGTATAGGCTCTTAGAGCACTTTCTCTTAATTAAAGTTTCCGAGACTCTATTTAATTTCCTCCAGCATTCGAGACCCTCGTTGTGAGCTTCGGCAGCAGCTTGCGAGGTAAAATAATGAGTAAAGACCGTCGTGACATAAGTTAAACATCCAGGGTTATCACGAAGCGCATATGAACGCGTTAGTCTTGGATACTAGAAATTCGTGTATTATTTCTTCCTGAACGCGAACATAATTCCTAAGAGAGTCCTTCGCATATAATATCTCCACGCTCTAGTTCTAGGGAGAACTCTCGGGTACAGGGAATAATTACTCGTCTCAACTAGAAAAACTAATTATACTTTCTTTCAATTCGTTAAATTGAGTGTTAAGCTCCCCACGCACCAATGTCTTGTTGCGTGGGAATCTTCTAAATTTACAAATTTCACGTTCCACCTGTACCCGAGTACAGGGAATAATTACTCGTCTCAACTAGAAAAACTAATTATACTTTCTTTCAATTCGTTAAATTGAGTGTTAAGCTCCCCACGCACCAATGTCTTGTTGCGTGGGAATCTTCTAAATTTACAAATTTCACGTTCCTCGGAACGTTATCTTATTTCGACCAAGGCCGTCTCCAAGTTTGCGAGAAAGCCAAGGTCCGTTATATTTACCATTCAAAACAATAGGCCGCGACCGTCGTCGAGGACACCGAAGTCACGCCGGGATATAGCATACTCCGCGGTGCGTAGAGGCCGTGCGTAAACACCTTCACCGTCGCGCGTCTTCCCGCTAGCGGTCGAGACTATAGGCTCCGAAATAATCTCGTGACGTACGCACAGAACCTATAGCCTGCTCTCCATCGCGGCAGCTATCGTGTATAGGGCCCACGCGGGCGAGCGTCGGAGCGTTATAGGTGTAGACGATAGCCCGGTCAAGCAGGCGCTCACGGAGGGGCCACGGGGCGTTCGACGCCAAGCATCATATCTCACGGGTCTATTGTCCTTTTCATTTCCAATTCTTTTCCTAACATTCTTAACAAGTATCCCAGGCCATAAGCCGTACGGATACTTCGTGTTTCAACCCTTTAACAATCTAATAAATTTCGCTAATCAATTTATGTCCACTTACGGGAGCTTCTCTCCTTACTAACACTCGGGATTCCTCATTTAACGATCAAACCTACCCCCTTTTATTATATTCCTTTTGGTGTCACCCGCTTCACGGATAGACAATTTAATCGCCGATAAGACCTTTCTTTTTTTTGAAGCCTATGATGAAGGGTCAACTCACTCGAGCGGCACGAAACGCGTGAGTGTGATAAAACCAATCTGAGGCAATCCCGAAAAACTATTAAATTTATAAAATAAAATAAAACAACATTTTTTGTACGTTCCTCCATCCGTCGAGTCCAGCACCCGAACCCTGTCTCGCCGAGACGGAGCAGATCGCGCTCGGAATCGTGGCGAGAAGACAAAGACAAACATAAAACTCGAGGTACCGATTATTCTCTGTTTCAAGGCTGTAACCTATCTCACGAATTGACCTCGAGTTTCTCAAACGTTTCAAGATACTTTTTTACTTTTTTTTTAAATTTAACATTAAAAAAAAGAAGTTGAAACATTTTGTAAAACTCTAAAATACATGACTCAAAGGATTTGAAAACTACTAAAAAAAAGTGAAAGAGTTTGATCGATGAACAATTATTCTTCTATGACAAAGTTCATTGAAGACAACATTGTTCCATTTTGTTTTTGCTGTGGATTCCATCGCTGACACCAAAGTAATTGCGCAAGGTCTCATTCTCCTTGTAACAAAATTCTTTATGGTCGAATTATACGAACTTCCATTAGAAGTTACAGAATTCAGTAAACTTTTTATGCATCGACCATGAAAAATCATGTTGCGAAAGGAATGAGGAGCTGCGCAGTAACTTTGGTTCAATGGGACAATCGACAGCTACGGCATGTAACAAATGGAAAAAGATTGGCTTTGATGAACTGTATTCTAAATCTTTTTACTTTTTTTAAATTTAACATTTAAAAAAGCATGAAATTAAAAAAAAGAAAAAAATTTTTAAACTCCCGACTGTGAAAAATTTGTGAATGAAAAAAAGTACAAGTAAAAATGAAAACGTCTAAAAAAAAATCTTACAAAAAAAAACAAAAATTATGAACGATAAAAAAACGGTTAATAAAAAAGTAACTTCAAAAAGGATGAAATAATTAATGCTGCAACAATAACTAATATTGTTGATAAACAATAATAGCAGTAATTAACAATAAATAGTGATAATTAATAATAATTAATTAATCGTAATTATTCATTGATAATCTTCGCTACAGTCGGGAGACGTCTCCCAGTAGCGCGTTGTGAGGGGAGACGTCTCCCGACTGTAGCGAAGATTATCAATAAATAATTATTTTAAGTCTACGTAACACTTAACGCTATGAATCTAATTGCGAAAAGTACTTGGAAAAAATACTTGAATAATACTCCAAGTACAAAAAGTACTTGATACTTCAAGTACTTGCGATACCTGTACTCGGAATATTCGTGTACTTTGTACTCGAAGTATTTTTTTGGTACTTTTCCCAGCTCTGTTTTCTTCTTTCGTTTCATGGGCCCCACTCCGTCGATAAAACAGAGTGAGCCCACCGCGCTCCACGTCGATTTGAACCGTGTTTATTTATCGGCAACAAGATAATAGCGGAGAAAAACCGAACGGACGGCAAATACGATTTCATAATTGTATTTGCCGCCCGCTGGGTTTGGGATAAAATTTTCTGCTGCCTTCCTCGGTATCGCAAATTATAGCAAACATTTTCTAAATTATAGCAAACATTTTGTTTGCACAGGAATTCAGAGAATAAAGTTTCAAGTTATTTTTGTTGTATTTTTTGTGCTTTTGCTTCCTCGTAGAGGATACTTTGTTTTAATGAGAAAATTTCACGCAAGAAGCGAGTTAGTATTGGGGAAAGATTCGACAATATTTTGACCAGAATGTTCCCGGGAAAAAAGGCTCCACGGGCTTTTATAAGGAATTCTTTACCCCCCGGGCTTTAATAAGGAACCTATATAATAAACTGAATGCTTTTTTTGTCGTGACTTTCTTATTTTTATTTTATTTTAAGTTCAACTTAAGGAGTTATTTTAGTTTCACAATGTTGCTTTATCTTCTTCGATAAATACACATCTCACTTTCGTTGTCGTCATTTGGCTTCGCCACTTCTCTTTTTCTCTTTCTCGTTGTCTCTATGTTGTCTTGTGCCAAATCCTCTATTTCTTTCATTTCGATGTCAATCTCTCGCTCGGTGTCGCTCGCAATTACCGTCTCAGCCTCACTTAATATTTCAGTCTCAGCCCCGCTATCAATCTCTCTTTCGCTCTCATAACCAATTACTGTTTCGCACTCACTTTCACGCTCTTTTTTTTATATCTCTTTCGGTCTCTTTTTTTATTTCTCTTTCGCCGTCTTTTTTGTTCTCTCTATCGCTCTCTTTTTCGTTCGCTCTTTCGCTCTCTCTTTCGCTCTCTCTTTCGCTCTCTCTTTCGCTCTCTCTTTCGCTCTCTCTTTCGCTCTCTCTTTCGCTCTCTCTTTCGCTCTCTCTTTCGCTCTCTCTTTCGCTCTCTCTTTCGCTCTCTCTTTCGCTCTCTCTTTCGCTCTCTCTTTCGCTCTCTCTTTCGCTCTCTCTTTCGCTCTCTCTTTCGCTCTCACTTTCGCTCTCTCTTTCGCTCTCTCTTTCGCTCTCGCTTTCACTCTTTCTTTCGCTCTCTCTTTCGCTCTCGTCTTCTCCCGCTTCCTCTATTTCCAGCTGGACTGGACCCTCTGCTTCCAGCTCGACTGGACCGTCTGCTTCAAGCTCGACTGGACCCTCTGGCTGCTGGGCTGGATGTTCCTCCGCTCCATTCGCAATTAGATTGGCACTAAAATAAAAATGATTGAACAGACACTAAAACAAAAATGAGAAAATACTCCTTTTCGGTCATTTTCAACATTTTTTTCACGCGAGTATTAGAAGGACAAGGTCCGGTTTTTAGACAGTTAGTAGAAGGCGTTATGAAGTTTAGGTTTTTTTATTGGAAAATCTCAATTACAACGGACATTGTATCTTAAAATCTATTCGTCCAAATGAGTTGAAATTAGGACAGATCCTCGATTATATCATTTTCTATCTGATGACCGGACGATTAAAAAAAACCCAACCTCGTCCTTTTAATATCCGTGTTAGAAAAAAAAATTGAAAATCGATGTTTTTCGGACCAAATGCTTATACTAATGCCTTAATAAAGATTGCGAATGTATAGGCAAAAAAATCATTGAACTTCTCATACTATTGCCTCACAAAAGGTGAAATCTGAAATTTTCATATCCTTTCCTGCAAAAACTTCAAAATAAAAATTTCTATATCACTTCCTCTTAATGATCCTTTAGTCGCAAAGCTTCTTCTATGAGATAGCATTTTTTGTATTTTTGGCTTCCTCATAGAAGAAGCTTTGCGAATACAGGAACATTATGCGGTAGTGATATGGAAATGTCAATTTTCAACTTTTATAAGGAAGTCATATGAAAATGTCAATTTTCAACTTTTATAAGGAAGTCATATGAAAATGTCAATTTTCAACTTTTGTAAAGAAGCGATATGAAAATTTGCATCAAGTTTTTATGCTTGTCGCAGTTTTCAGATTATGCTACCGTGTTACGTCCGAGGTAGAGCAGGGCTCGTTCTCGGGCGTAGCAAATCTTTTATTTTATTTCTTTGTTTTTGGGGTGCTTCGCCGCGTCCCGTACGGGCCCGTCTCTCGAGTACCTGAAAAGGGGAAGAAACGAAAGGTCCTCGTGCAAGTAATAAAAATCCTTTGATAAAGGGGTTAACTCAAACAACTATATTGCTAGAACTAATTACAGGCGAGAATATTTTATATATATTTGGGTTTCTCAAGCGCGGATGATTAAATTAATTGCCTCTCTCATTCGTCCACTCTCGTACTCACTCTTTACGGTGTTGGCAGCAGAGACAATCTCCCTGGCGGGATTCTTCGTCTTAACACTACCTTGGGTCGTAGATAAATAGAGTCTCTATATTGTCTTCCACTATCTGGTCTATATTACGTTACGCGAACACTAATAGTCTCTATACTATTTAAACACAATTCGAAATTAACGCCGCTACGGAACTCACTCGGGAGTAGACAGCAGTACCTATACGGATTTTTTCAAGATGGCGGCTTTGAGGAGTGGGGATGGTGTGTAGCGTGCTCGGCCGGGCCGTCAGGCCCGCCGGCTCGCTGCTGGGGTGGTTTTCCCCCTCCCCCCTTCTCCCCGCGGGCCCTGTAGGGAGGTTGTGGGTGTCCAGGGTGAGGAGCTGGAGGAGATGTTGCTTCTTCGGCTGCCAAGTCCCGACCACCCACCCCTTGTCGATCACTTGAGTAGCTCGACTTGAGCTGCGGGCGGAGGGGATGATGGAGAGAGGGTAGTGAAGGGAGGGAGTGAGCGTGTAGTGGAAGGGCGTGAGAGCGTGGTGGGGGGTGTTTGGTGTAGCGGGGGTGAGTTGGCTGGAGCGCGCGCGGGGGCCAGCTGGTGACGGCGTAGCGACGAGTCGCGCCATGTTGGATTTTTGGGGTACGCTGGCGGCCGAGCGGCGGCGGGCCCATCGGTTCGAGTGCGTGAGAGGGGATGTCAGGCGGTATAGCGCGTAGACGGTATAGCGGTGGATGGCTGAAGTACACGGAGCGCACGGAGAGTCCGTGACGATGCAGCAGCGAGTCGCGCCATCTTGGATTCCGCCAGGCGCTGGCTTGCTGGGGGAAGCAGGGCTCTCGCTGTTGCGCGTAGGGTGTTTCTCGAGGGTAGCTGAATGCTTTGCATAAGCTAGCTTGGCCGAGCGGCATAAGGCGTTGAATTCAAGCGCCGTTTTTCCTTGGCAGCGCGGGTTCGGTTCCAATATGTAGCAATGTTTTTTTTTTATTTTTAGCTTATGTAAAAAAAGTTATATGAAACGGATGAGGGAAAGGTAAGTAAAAATAGTTTTGGTATATATTTTTATAAAGTTTGCATATTTTTATTCTTAAATCTAGATTTACATATTTTTGAATGTATACAATTTTAGAAATTATTCTGTCTAGCGCAGCACTGTTGAACAAATTTTTTAACATAGACTCCATTACCCGTTAACGAGTTCGAAGAGTATTTATTAATGTTTTTCGCAGCCGTAGGCAGCTTACTCATTATACGTTTATGAAATCTTGCGGGGATTCGATCGTTTTGTTTGAGATCGGCGGTGAAAAGATTCCGGAATTGTAGTAGAGATCCCCCGCCACACATATGATAAAGGAACATAATACAAAACTGGCCACACACATTTGAAGAGAGGCTTTGAATTTGCTTGGTATTCCATCGATAGAGGGTGCAGTTCTTGCGTAGGCGATGGATATGGCTTGGTACAAGCGGCGGAATGCCGTAGCTGTCGAAGTACGATCCACGTCCTCGGCCATCGATGTAGATTGCGACCCAGTGTGTTCCAGGGCGCGTGTGGTCGTCAGTGTTCACAACAAGGGCTGTCGGTCTCGTTAACAGAGTTGGAATTTGATCCGCTGCATGAACACTTCGCGAGACTTTAGAGTGTAAGCCCTGCAATGCCTGGCCAATCTGGATCGTATTCATCACTTGTTACGACAGGAGAGTAACAGTCGCGTGGCTTCTTCAGATTCATAGGTTCAGGTGAGAAGTCAAACTGTTGTATCCGCGTGGCTGTAGGAGGTACGTCGCGAAGAATCCACTCCTTTAATTTTACAGCGTTGTTTAAAGCACAAGATAGCTCTGGCCTGTTTAAGAGCCCGTGATGCAGACAGACTTGCGCCGAGGAAGGCAGATCGTTTAATGATGGACAGTCCGTTTCCTCAAGGTTTTTTATTTCACGTGCCGTAACATTTTGCAGATATTTTGCCTTCTCATGCCCACGAGTGTAAATGGTTCCAGCAGCTCGTGTGATCTGTCGGAGATTTGCGTGTAGTGTTCTGAGTCCTACGTCTCCTTCAAACCACTCTAGACCGTGATGATGGCGAGTCGTCCAATTATTCTTCGCGCGCACTGATCTCGGAAGATCTGTGAAAACGTATGTTGGAGCAGTGATCCAATGGCCGAAATACTCTTTATCAAGAGTGACGACAGCTACTTCTTTAGCAATAAAGCAGTCATCCTTGTCGTAAAACCCTTGAATATCGATGACGTAGTCCATTTTGGTGAAAAATGTTATTGTTCAGTAAGTACAACCGCTACTGTCGAAGGATCGTTATGTACTACCGACGAGCAGTGCAGATGCATCTGCAAGATTTTGGCGATGGAGGGGATGAGCGGGGGTGTGCCTCTAATTCGTCAGTTTGACTTTTTTTTTGGTCCTGTAAAGGCCCAACCCCTTTGAGACGCCTGCTTACAAATAGTTGAGAAGAAAAGTGACGTAAACAATCCCTTCTATCACCCCCACTATTTTACTATACCTTGCACGAGTCCTGCTAGGTGACGTAACGCAGTGGAAGTTCAGTTACAAAATAATTCTCTTACGGTATACATCTAAAAATGGTCCATCCAAGAGTAAAATCTGTGGTGTTCACGAGGCGTAACCACGCCTCTCAACAGAGAGGAGCGCGTGCGGAAGAACGGACTAGGCACGGCGGGGTACAACACCCGAGGACGAAATCGACACCCCGACGGAACAACCGGAATCAGTATCCGAAACAGCCTCCAAAAATATGGTTTATTCGGAGACGCCAGTATTTCGCTCGTGAAAGGCGGAGGCAACTGCGGGCATCGGTGAGTAACACTTAGCTTAATAATTAAAGCTTGGAGTCGTAAAAAAAGAAAAAAAACTGATTCATTAAATATGTATATACATTCGTTTTGTTACAGCAAGCCTGTGAATGTATCCATGAGGACAATCCACGGCGCAGAGAAAAGATCGACACTGAAAAACGAAAAAGGCCAGAAGAAGCAGAGGAGCCGAAGAAGAAGAAAAAAGTAGTACAAGAGACGAAAGCAGCGGAAAAAGTATATGATAGTGTGAAAAATGATGATGATGATGATGATGATGATGTTGAGATGCTGGAGTTAGTGGAGGCTTTCGAGAGATTAAAAATCGAATAAAAACATAAATCAGCTCAATTCTGTGTTTATATATTTTTATTTATAAAAACCTTACATTCGCTATAATATAATAACAATATTTATTAGTCTTAACCAATTATTTTAAGCACGCAGGCTTACCCCGAAAAGTCTACCATGACCTGTCGGGAAGCGTCGATCTCAACGACATTATCGAATTCCGAGTACACAATACAATTTACAGTACTCGTTAAAGCAGTCTTGAAACGTATTTCTACACGCACGCTACCATGTCGCACAAGATTCCAGTGGCCGGCCCGCCCAGCAGAAAGATCGGGCGTTAAATCGAAGCAGTATAGACAGTTGCCAAACGGATACGCATCTTTTGTTACACCACAACTATCGTCATCCCAAAGGATTCCCGTACCAGAAACTAGAGTATGATATGACTCGGTGTAAAGGCCTTCATCATAATCAGGTTGTAAAGGCTTACTAGGCACCTGTACTCCGTCTACGTACAGGGATAAGAAATTTAATGAGTAGTGATGAAAATTAAACGGATTCATAGTTCTATCTCCATTGAAGGCTCGATTATCGACCAAGCCCAGTACGATTCGTCTCGGAAGCTGGCCAAGCACAACATTATCGAGTGTTTCGCCATGAACACCTGCATGAATAGTAAATGGTTTCACTTCAACTCGAGTAAACGGATATTTAGCCGTTTCTCTACTCAAAGCCTTAGCATGGGCTAGCAAAACACCCGGACTAATTTTAACACGTTGGACAATGAGACTAGCATCGACTATATGCACCGTATAATCCTTCCCAGACGCGTCCATAAGACAAAAAGCATCTCTCGACCGTATAAGACGAAGGCGTAGTTCAACACCGTTGAGTAAAAACTTTTCCTGATTGAAGATATCAGAATGTAGATATCCAGTCAGATCTACCGTTTTACCATTCGCCATTATAGCCTGCCTCGCGGCTAAACCTTTGTTCGCTTGCACGGGGGCTTGTCTACCCTCAGCCGGCGGAGCCGTCGAAACTGGTTGAGCGTTGAAAAATGACGGTGTATCATCTATCCACATACTGGCACCGAGTTGACAGGCTTTTTTAAAAGTTAAAAGTTAAAAGTTAAAAGTTAAAAGTTAAAAGTTGAAAGTTGAAAGTTGAAAGTTGAAAGTTGAAAGTTGAAAGTTGAAAGTTGAAAGTTGAAAGTTGAAAGTTGAAAGTTGAAAGTTGAAAGTTGAAAGTTGAAAGTTGAAAGTTGAAAGTTGAAAGTTGAAAGTTGAAAGTTGAAAGTTGAAAGTTGAAAGTTGAAAGTTGAAAGTTGAAAGTTGAAAGTTGAAAGTTGAAAGTTGAAAGTTGAAAGTTGAAAGTTGAAAGTTGAAAGTTGAAAGTTGAAAGTTGAAAGTTGAAAGTTGAAAGTTGAAAGTTGAAAGTTGAAAGTTGAAAGTTGAAAGTTGAAAGTTGAAAGTTGAAAGTTGAAAGTTGAAAGTTGAAAGTTGAAAGTTGAAAGTTGAAAGTTGAAAGTTGAAAGTTGAAAGTTGAAAGTTGAAAGTTGAAAGTTGAAAGTTGAAAGTTGAAAGTTGAAAGTTGAAAGTTGAAAGTTGAAAGTTGAAAGTTGAAAGTTGAAAGTTGAAAGTTGAAAGTTGAAAGTTGAAAGTTGAAAGTTGAAAGTTGAAAGTTGAAAGTTGAAAGTTGAAAGTTGAAAGTTGAAAGTTGAAAGTTGAAAGTTGAAAGTTGAAAGTTGAAAGTTGAAAGTTGAAAGTTGAAAGTTGAAAGTTGAAAGTTGAAAGTTGAAAGTTGAAAGTTGAAAGTTGAAAGTTGAAAGTTGAAAGTTGAAAGTTGAAAGTTGAAAGTTGAAAGTTGAAAGTTGAAAGTTGAAAGTTGAAAGTTGAAAGTTGAAAGTTGAAAGTTGAAAGTTGAAAGTTGAAAGTTGAAAGTTGAAAGTTGAAAGTTGAAAGTTGAAAGTTGAAAGTTGAAAGTTGAAAGTTGAAAGTTGAAAGTTGAAAGTTGAAAGTTGAAAGTTGAAAGTTGAAAGTTGAAAGTTGAAAGTTGAAAGTTGAAAGTTGAAAGTTGAAAGTTGAAAGTTGAAAGTTGAAAGTTGAAAGTTGAAAGTTGAAAGTTGAAAGTTGAAAGTTGAAAGTTGAAAGTTGAAAGTTGAAAGTTGAAAGTTGAAAGTTGAAAGTTGAAAGTTGAAAGTTGAAAGTTGAAAGTTGAAAGTTGAAAGTTGAAAGTTGAAAGTTGAAAGTTGAAAGTTGAAAGTTGAAAGTTGAAAGTTGAAAGTTGAAAGTTGAAAGTTGAAAGTTGAAAGTTGAAAGTTGAAAGTTGAAAGTTGAAAGTTGAAAGTTGAAAGTTGAAAGTTGAAAGTTGAAAGTTGAAAGTTGAAAGTTGAAAGTTGAAAGTTGAAAGTTGAAAGTTGAAAGTTGAAAGTTGAAAGTTGAAAGTTGAAAGTTGAAAGTTGAAAGTTGAAAGTTGAAAGTTGAAAGTTGAAAGTTGAAAGTTGAAAGTTGAAAGTTGAAAGTTGAAAGTTGAAAGTTGAAAGTTGAAAGTTGAAAGTTGAAAGTTGAAAGTTGAAAGTTGAAAGTTGAAAGTTGAAAGTTGAAAGTTGAAAGTTGAAAGTTGAAAGTTGAAAGTTGAAAGTTGAAAGTTGAAAGTTGAAAGTTGAAAGTTGAAAGTTGAAAGTTGAAAGTTGAAAGTTGAAAGTTGAAAGTTGAAAGTTGAAAGTTGAAAGTTGAAAGTTGAAAGTTGAAAGTTGAAAGTTGAAAGTTGAAAGTTGAAAGTTGAAAGTTGAAAGTTGAAAGTTGAAAGTTGAAAGTTGAAAGTTGAAAGTTGAAAGTTGAAAGTTGAAAGTTGAAAGTTGAAAGTTGAAAGTTGAAAGTTGAAAGTTGAAAGTTGAAAGTTGAAAGTTGAAAGTTGAAAGTTGAAAGTTGAAAGTTGAAAGTTGAAAGTTGAAAGTTGAAAGTTGAAAGTTGAAAGTTGAAAGTTGAAAGTTGAAAGTTGAAAGTTGAAAGTTGAAAGTTGAAAGTTGAAAGTTGAAAGTTGAAAGTTGAAAGTTGAAAGTTGAAAGTTGAAAGTTGAAAGTTGAAAGTTGAAAGTTGAAAGTTGAAAGTTGAAAGTTGAAAGTTGAAAGTTGAAAGTTGAAAGTTGAAAGTTGAAAGTTGAAAGTTGAAAGTTGAAAGTTGAAAGTTGAAAGTTGAAAGTTGAAAGTTGAAAGTTGAAAGTTGAAAGTTGAAAGTTGAAAGTTGAAAGTTGAAAGTTGAAAGTTGAAAGTTGAAAGTTGAAAGTTGAAAGTTGAAAGTTGAAAGTTGAAAGTTGAAAGTTGAAAGTTGAAAGTTGAAAGTTGAAAGTTGAAAGTTGAAAGTTGAAAGTTGAAAGTTGAAAGTTGAAAGTTGAAAGTTGAAAGTTGAAAGTTGAAAGTTGAAAGTTGAAAGTTGAAAGTTGAAAGTTGAAAGTTGAAAGTTGAAAGTTGAAAGTTGAAAGTTGAAAGTTGAAAGTTGAAAGTTGAAAGTTGAAAGTTGAAAGTTGAAAGTTGAAAGTTGAAAGTTGAAAGTTGAAAGTTGAAAGTTGAAAGTTGAAAGTTGAAAGTTGAAAGTTGAAAGTTGAAAGTTGAAAGTTGAAAGTTGAAAGTTGAAAGTTGAAAGTTGAAAGTTGAAAGTTGAAAGTTGAAAGTTGAAAGTTGAAAGTTGAAAGTTGAAAGTTGAAAGTTGAAAGTTGAAAGTTGAAAGTTGAAAGTTGAAAGTTGAAAGTTGAAAGTTGAAAGTTGAAAGTTGAAAGTTGAAAGTTGAAAGTTGAAAGTTGAAAGTTGAAAGTTGAAAGTTGAAAGTTGAAAGTTGAAAGTTGAAAGTTGAAAGTTGAAAGTTGAAAGTTGAAAGTTGAAAGTTGAAAGTTGAAAGTTGAAAGTTGAAAGTTGAAAGTTGAAAGTTGAAAGTTGAAAGTTGAAAGTTGAAAGTTGAAAGTTGAAAGTTGAAAGTTGAAAGTTGAAAGTTGAAAGTTGAAAGTTGAAAGTTGAAAGTTGAAAGTTGAAAGTTGAAAGTTGAAAGTTGAAAGTTGAAAGTTGAAAGTTGAAAGTTGAAAGTTGAAAGTTGAAAGTTGAAAGTTGAAAGTTGAAAGTTGAAAGTTGAAAGTTGAAAGTTGAAAGTTGAAAGTTGAAAGTTGAAAGTTGAAAGTTGAAAGTTGAAAGTTGAAAGTTGAAAGTTGAAAGTTGAAAGTTGAAAGTTGAAAGTTGAAAGTTGAAAGTTGAAAGTTGAAAGTTGAAAGTTGAAAGTTGAAAGTTGAAAGTTGAAAGTTGAAAGTTGAAAGTTGAAAGTTGAAAGTTGAAAGTTGAAAGTTGAAAGTTGAAAGTTGAAAGTTGAAAGTTGAAAGTTGAAAGTTGAAAGTTGAAAGTTGAAAGTTGAAAGTTGAAAGTTGAAAGTTGAAAGTTGAAAGTTGAAAGTTGAAAGTTGAAAGTTGAAAGTTGAAAGTTGAAAGTTGAAAGTTGAAAGTTGAAAGTTGAAAGTTGAAAGTTGAAAGTTGAAAGTTGAAAGTTGAAAGTTGAAAGTTGAAAGTTGAAAGTTGAAAGTTGAAAGTTGAAAGTTGAAAGTTGAAAGTTGAAAGTTGAAAGTTGAAAGTTGAAAGTTGAAAGTTGAAAGTTGAAAGTTGAAAGTTGAAAGTTGAAAGTTGAAAGTTGAAAGTTGAAAGTTGAAAGTTGAAAGTTGAAAGTTGAAAGTTGAAAGTTGAAAGTTGAAAGTTGAAAGTTGAAAGTTGAAAGTTGAAAGTTGAAAGTTGAAAGTTGAAAGTTGAAAGTTGAAAGTTGAAAGTTGAAAGTTGAAAGTTGAAAGTTGAAAGTTGAAAGTTGAAAGTTGAAAGTTGAAAGTTGAAAGTTGAAAGTTGAAAGTTGAAAGTTGAAAGTTGAAAGTTGAAAGTTGAAAGTTGAAAGTTGAAAGTTGAAAGTTGAAAGTTGAAAGTTGAAAGTTGAAAGTTGAAAGTTGAAAGTTGAAAGTTGAAAGTTGAAAGTTGAAAGTTGAAAGTTGAAAGTTGAAAGTTGAAAGTTGAAAGTTGAAAGTTGAAAGTTGAAAGTTGAAAGTTGAAAGTTGAAAGTTGAAAGTTGAAAGTTGAAAGTTGAAAGTTGAAAGTTGAAAGTTGAAAGTTGAAAGTTGAAAGTTGAAAGTTGAAAGTTGAAAGTTGAAAGTTGAAAGTTGAAAGTTGAAAGTTGAAAGTTGAAAGTTGAAAGTTGAAAGTTGAAAGTTGAAAGTTGAAAGTTGAAAGTTGAAAGTTGAAAGTTGAAAGTTGAAAGTTGAAAGTTGAAAGTTGAAAGTTGAAAGTTGAAAGTTGAAAGTTGAAAGTTGAAAGTTGAAAGTTGAAAGTTGAAAGTTGAAAGTTGAAAGTTGAAAGTTGAAAGTTGAAAGTTGAAAGTTGAAAGTTGAAAGTTGAAAGTTGAAAGTTGAAAGTTGAAAGTTGAAAGTTGAAAGTTGAAAGTTGAAAGTTGAAAGTTGAAAGTTGAAAGTTGAAAGTTGAAAGTTGAAAGTTGAAAGTTGAAAGTTGAAAGTTGAAAGTTGAAAGTTGAAAGTTGAAAGTTGAAAGTTGAAAGTTGAAAGTTGAAAGTTGAAAGTTGAAAGTTGAAAGTTGAAAGTTGAAAGTTGAAAGTTGAAAGTTGAAAGTTGAAAGTTGAAAGTTGAAAGTTGAAAGTTGAAAGTTGAAAGTTGAAAGTTGAAAGTTGAAAGTTGAAAGTTGAAAGTTGAAAGTTGAAAGTTGAAAGTTGAAAGTTGAAAGTTGAAAGTTGAAAGTTGAAAGTTGAAAGTTGAAAGTTGAAAGTTGAAAGTTGAAAGTTGAAAGTTGAAAGTTGAAAGTTGAAAGTTGAAAGTTGAAAGTTGAAAGTTGAAAGTTGAAAGTTGAAAGTTGAAAGTTGAAAGTTGAAAGTTGAAAGTTGAAAGTTGAAAGTTGAAAGTTGAAAGTTGAAAGTTGAAAGTTGAAAGTTGAAAGTTGAAAGTTGAAAGTTGAAAGTTGAAAGTTGAAAGTTGAAAGTTGAAAGTTGAAAGTTGAAAGTTGAAAGTTGAAAGTTGAAAGTTGAAAGTTGAAAGTTGAAAGTTGAAAGTTGAAAGTTGAAAGTTGAAAGTTGAAAGTTGAAAGTTGAAAGTTGAAAGTTGAAAGTTGAAAGTTGAAAGTTGAAAGTTGAAAGTTGAAAGTTGAAAGTTGAAAGTTGAAAGTTGAAAGTTGAAAGTTGAAAGTTGAAAGTTGAAAGTTGAAAGTTGAAAGTTGAAAGTTGAAAGTTGAAAGTTGAAAGTTGAAAGTTGAAAGTTGAAAGTTGAAAGTTGAAAGTTGAAAGTTGAAAGTTGAAAGTTGAAAGTTGAAAGTTGAAAGTTGAAAGTTGAAAGTTGAAAGTTGAAAGTTGAAAGTTGAAAGTTGAAAGTTGAAAGTTGAAAGTTGAAAGTTGAAAGTTGAAAGTTGAAAGTTGAAAGTTGAAAGTTGAAAGTTGAAAGTTGAAAGTTGAAAGTTGAAAGTTGAAAGTTGAAAGTTGAAAGTTGAAAGTTGAAAGTTGAAAGTTGAAAGTTGAAAGTTGAAAGTTGAAAGTTGAAAGTTGAAAGTTGAAAGTTGAAAGTTGAAAGTTGAAAGTTGAAAGTTGAAAGTTGAAAGTTGAAAGTTGAAAGTTGAAAGTTGAAAGTTGAAAGTTGAAAGTTGAAAGTTGAAAGTTGAAAGTTGAAAGTTGAAAGTTGAAAGTTGAAAGTTGAAAGTTGAAAGTTGAAAGTTGAAAGTTGAAAGTTGAAAGTTGAAAGTTGAAAGTTGAAAGTTGAAAGTTGAAAGTTGAAAGTTGAAAGTTGAAAGTTGAAAGTTGAAAGTTGAAAGTTGAAAGTTGAAAGTTGAAAGTTGAAAGTTGAAAGTTGAAAGTTGAAAGTTGAAAGTTGAAAGTTGAAAGTTGAAAGTTGAAAGTTGAAAGTTGAAAGTTGAAAGTTGAAAGTTGAAAGTTGAAAGTTGAAAGTTGAAAGTTGAAAGTTGAAAGTTGAAAGTTGAAAGTTGAAAGTTGAAAGTTGAAAGTTGAAAGTTGAAAGTTGAAAGTTGAAAGTTGAAAGTTGAAAGTTGAAAGTTGAAAGTTGAAAGTTGAAAGTTGAAAGTTGAAAGTTGAAAGTTGAAAGTTGAAAGTTGAAAGTTGAAAGTTGAAAGTTGAAAGTTGAAAGTTGAAAGTTGAAAGTTGAAAGTTGAAAGTTGAAAGTTGAAAGTTGAAAGTTGAAAGTTGAAAGTTGAAAGTTGAAAGTTGAAAGTTGAAAGTTGAAAGTTGAAAGTTGAAAGTTGAAAGTTGAAAGTTGAAAGTTGAAAGTTGAAAGTTGAAAGTTGAAAGTTGAAAGTTGAAAGTTGAAAGTTGAAAGTTGAAAGTTGAAAGTTGAAAGTTGAAAGTTGAAAGTTGAAAGTTGAAAGTTGAAAGTTGAAAGTTGAAAGTTGAAAGTTGAAAGTTGAAAGTTGAAAGTTGAAAGTTGAAAGTTGAAAGTTGAAAGTTGAAAGTTGAAAGTTGAAAGTTGAAAGTTGAAAGTTGAAAGTTGAAAGTTGAAAGTTGAAAGTTGAAAGTTGAAAGTTGAAAGTTGAAAGTTGAAAGTTGAAAGTTGAAAGTTGAAAGTTGAAAGTTGAAAGTTGAAAGTTGAAAGTTGAAAGTTGAAAGTTGAAAGTTGAAAGTTGAAAGTTGAAAGTTGAAAGTTGAAAGTTGAAAGTTGAAAGTTGAAAGTTGAAAGTTGAAAGTTGAAAGTTGAAAGTTGAAAGTTGAAAGTTGAAAGTTGAAAGTTGAAAGTTGAAAGTTGAAAGTTGAAAGTTGAAAGTTGAAAGTTGAAAGTTGAAAGTTGAAAGTTGAAAGTTGAAAGTTGAAAGTTGAAAGTTGAAAGTTGAAAGTTGAAAGTTGAAAGTTGAAAGTTGAAAGTTGAAAGTTGAAAGTTGAAAGTTGAAAGTTGAAAGTTGAAAGTTGAAAGTTGAAAGTTGAAAGTTGAAAGTTGAAAGTTGAAAGTTGAAAGTTGAAAGTTGAAAGTTGAAAGTTGAAAGTTGAAAGTTGAAAGTTGAAAGTTGAAAGTTGAAAGTTGAAAGTTGAAAGTTGAAAGTTGAAAGTTGAAAGTTGAAAGTTGAAAGTTGAAAGTTGAAAGTTGAAAGTTGAAAGTTGAAAGTTGAAAGTTGAAAGTTGAAAGTTGAAAGTTGAAAGTTGAAAGTTGAAAGTTGAAAGTTGAAAGTTGAAAGTTGAAAGTTGAAAGTTGAAAGTTGAAAGTTGAAAGTTGAAAGTTGAAAGTTGAAAGTTGAAAGTTGAAAGTTGAAAGTTGAAAGTTGAAAGTTGAAAGTTGAAAGTTGAAAGTTGAAAGTATGAAAGTTGAAAGTTGAAAGTTGAAAGTTGAAAGTTGAAAGTTGAAAGTTGAAAGTTGAAAGTTGAAAGTTGAAAGTTGAAAGTTGAAAGTTGAAAGTTGAAAGTTGAAAGTTGAAAGTTGAAAGTTGAAAGTTGAAAGTTGAAAGTTGAAAGTTGAAAGTTGAAAGTTGAAAGTTGAAAGTTGAAAGTTGAAAGTTGAAAGTTGAAAGTTGAAAGTTGAAAGTTGAAAGTTGAAAGTTGAAAGTTGAAAGTTGAAAGTTGAAAGTTGAAAGTTGAAAGTTGAAAGTTGAAAGTTGAAAGTTGAAAGTTGAAAGTTGAAAGTTGAAAGTTGAAAGTTGAAAGTTGAAAGTTGAAAGTTGAAAGTTGAAAGTTGAAAGTTGAAAGTTGAAAGTTGAAAGTTGAAAGTTGAAAGTTGAAAGTTGAAAGTTGAAAGTTGAAAGTTGAAAGTTGAAAGTTGAAAGTTGAAAGTTGAAAGTTGAAAGTTGAAAGTTGAAAGTTGAAAGTTGAAAGTTGAAAGTTGAAAGTTGAAAGTTGAAAGTTGAAAGTTGAAAGTTGAAAGTTGAAAGTTGAAAGTTGAAAGTTGAAAGTTGAAAGTTGAAAGTTGAAAGTTGAAAGTTGAAAGTTGAAAGTTGAAAGTTGAAAGTTGAAAGTTGAAAGTTGAAAGTTGAAAGTTGAAAGTTGAAAGTTGAAAGTTGAAAGTTGAAAGTTGAAAGTTGAAAGTTGAAAGTTGAAAGTTGAAAGTTGAAAGTTGAAAGTTGAAAGTTGAAAGTTGAAAGTTGAAAGTTGAAAGTTGAAAGTTGAAAGTTGAAAGTTGAAAGTTGAAAGTTGAAAGTTGAAAGTTGAAAGTTGAAAGTTGAAAGTTGAAAGTTGAAAGTTGAAAGTTGAAAGTTGAAAGTTGAAAGTTGAAAGTTGAAAGTTGAAAGTTGAAAGTTGAAAGTTGAAAGTTGAAAGTTGAAAGTTGAAAGTTGAAAGTTGAAAGTTGAAAGTTGAAAGTTGAAAGTTGAAAGTTGAAAGTTGAAAGTTGAAAGTTGAAAGTTGAAAGTTGAAAGTTGAAAGTTGAAAGTTGAAAGTTGAAAGTTGAAAGTTGAAAGTTGAAAGTTGAAAGTTGAAAGTTGAAAGTTGAAAGTTGAAAGTTGAAAGTTGAAAGTTGAAAGTTGAAAGTTGAAAGTTGAAAGTTGAAAGTTGAAAGTTGAAAGTTGAAAGTTGAAAGTTGAAAGTTGAAAGTTGAAAGTTGAAAGTTGAAAGTTGAAAGTTGAAAGTTGAAAGTTGAAAGTTGAAAGTTGAAAGTTGAAAGTTGAAAGTTGAAAGTTGAAAGTTGAAAGTTGAAAGTTGAAAGTTGAAAGTTGAAAGTTGAAAGTTGAAAGTTGAAAGTTGAAAGTTGAAAGTTGAAAGTTGAAAGTTGAAAGTTGAAAGTTGAAAGTTGAAAGTTGAAAGTTGAAAGTTGAAAGTTGAAAGTTGAAAGTTGAAAGTTGAAAGTTGAAAGTTGAAAGTTGAAAGTTGAAAGTTGAAAGTTGAAAGTTGAAAGTTGAAAGTTGAAAGTTGAAAGTTGAAAGTTGAAAGTTGAAAGTTGAAAGTTGAAAGTTGAAAGTTGAAAGTTGAAAGTTGAAAGTTGAAAGTTGAAAGTTGAAAGTTGAAAGTTGAAAGTTGAAAGTTGAAAGTTGAAAGTTGAAAGTTGAAAGTTGAAAGTTGAAAGTTGAAAGTTGAAAGTTGAAAGTTGAAAGTTGAAAGTTGAAAGTTGAAAGTTGAAAGTTGAAAGTTGAAAGTTGAAAGTTGAAAGTTGAAAGTTGAAAGTTGAAAGTTGAAAGTTGAAAGTTGAAAGTTGAAAGTTGAAAGTTGAAAGTTGAAAGTTGAAAGTTGAAAGTTGAAAGTTGAAAGTTGAAAGTTGAAAGTTGAAAGTTGAAAGTTGAAAGTTGAAAGTTGAAAGTTGAAAGTTGAAAGTTGAAAGTTGAAAGTTGAAAGTTGAAAGTTGAAAGTTGAAAGTTGAAAGTTGAAAGTTGAAAGTTGAAAGTTGAAAGTTGAAAGTTGAAAGTTGAAAGTTGAAAGTTGAAAGTTGAAAGTTGAAAGTTGAAAGTTGAAAGTTGAAAGTTGAAAGTTGAAAGTTGAAAGTTGAAAGTTGAAAGTTGAAAGTTGAAAGTTGAAAGTTGAAAGTTGAAAGTTGAAAGTTGAAAGTTGAAAGTTGAAAGTTGAAAGTTGAAAGTTGAAAGTTGAAAGTTGAAAGTTGAAAGTTGAAAGTTGAAAGTTGAAAGTTGAAAGTTGAAAGTTGAAAGTTGAAAGTTGAAAGTTGAAAGTTGAAAGTTGAAAGTTGAAAGTTGAAAGTTGAAAGTTGAAAGTTGAAAGTTGAAAGTTGAAAGTTGAAAGTTGAAAGTTGAAAGTTGAAAGTTGAAAGTTGAAAGTTGAAAGTTGAAAGTTGAAAGTTGAAAGTTGAAAGTTGAAAGTTGAAAGTTGAAAGTTGAAAGTTGAAAGTTGAAAGTTGAAAGTTGAAAGTTGAAAGTTGAAAGTTGAAAGTTGAAAGTTGAAAGTTGAAAGTTGAAAGTTGAAAGTTGAAAGTTGAAAGTTGAAAGTTGAAAGTTGAAAGTTGAAAGTTGAAAGTTGAAAGTTGAAAGTTGAAAGTTGAAAGTTGAAAGTTGAAAGTTGAAAGTTGAAAGTTGAAAGTTGAAAGTTGAAAGTTGAAAGTTGAAAGTTGAAAGTTGAAAGTTGAAAGTTGAAAGTTGAAAGTTGAAAGTTGAAAGTTGAAAGTTGAAAGTTGAAAGTTGAAAGTTGAAAGTTGAAAGTTGAAAGTTGAAAGTTGAAAGTTGAAAGTTGAAAGTTGAAAGTTGAAAGTTGAAAGTTGAAAGTTGAAAGTTGAAAGTTGAAAGTTGAAAGTTGAAAGTTGAAAGTTGAAAGTTGAAAGTTGAAAGTTGAAAGTTGAAAGTTGAAAGTTGAAAGTTGAAAGTTGAAAGTTGAAAGTTGAAAGTTGAAAGTTGAAAGTTGAAAGTTGAAAGTTGAAAGTTGAAAGTTGAAAGTTGAAAGTTGAAAGTTGAAAGTTGAAAGTTGAAAGTTGAAAGTTGAAAGTTGAAAGTTGAAAGTTGAAAGTTGAAAGTTGAAAGTTGAAAGTTGAAAGTTGAAAGTTGAAAGTTGAAAGTTGAAAGTTGAAAGTTGAAAGTTGAAAGTTGAAAGTTGAAAGTTGAAAGTTGAAAGTTGAAAGTTGAAAGTTGAAAGTTGAAAGTTGAAAGTTGAAAGTTGAAAGTTGAAAGTTGAAAGTTGAAAGTTGAAAGTTGAAAGTTGAAAGTTGAAAGTTGAAAGTTGAAAGTTGAAAGTTGAAAGTTGAAAGTTGAAAGTTGAAAGTTGAAAGTTGAAAGTTGAAAGTTGAAAGTTGAAAGTTGAAAGTTGAAAGTTGAAAGTTGAAAGTTGAAAGTTGAAAGTTGAAAGTTGAAAGTTGAAAGTTGAAAGTTGAAAGTTGAAAGTTGAAAGTTGAAAGTTGAAAGTTGAAAGTTGAAAGTTGAAAGTTGAAAGTTGAAAGTTGAAAGTTGAAAGTTGAAAGTTGAAAGTTGAAAGTTGAAAGTTGAAAGTTGAAAGTTGAAAGTTGAAAGTTGAAAGTTGAAAGTTGAAAGTTGAAAGTTGAAAGTTGAAAGTTGAAAGTTGAAAGTTGAAAGTTGAAAGTTGAAAGTTGAAAGTTGAAAGTTGAAAGTTGAAAGTTGAAAGTTGAAAGTTGAAAGTTGAAAGTTGAAAGTTGAAAGTTGAAAGTTGAAAGTTGAAAGTTGAAAGTTGAAAGTTGAAAGTTGAAAGTTGAAAGTTGAAAGTTGAAAGTTGAAAGTTGAAAGTTGAAAGTTGAAAGTTGAAAGTTGAAAGTTGAAAGTTGAAAGTTGAAAGTTGAAAGTTGAAAGTTGAAAGTTGAAAGTTGAAAGTTGAAAGTTGAAAGTTGAAAGTTGAAAGTTGAAAGTTGAAAGTTGAAAGTTGAAAGTTGAAAGTTGAAAGTTGAAAGTTGAAAGTTGAAAGTTGAAAGTTGAAAGTTGAAAGTTGAAAGTTGAAAGTTGAAAGTTGAAAGTTGAAAGTTGAAAGTTGAAAGTTGAAAGTTGAAAGTTGAAAGTTGAAAGTTGAAAGTTGAAAGTTGAAAGTTGAAAGTTGAAAGTTGAAAGTTGAAAGTTGAAAGTTGAAAGTTGAAAGTTGAAAGTTGAAAGTTGAAAGTTGAAAGTTGAAAGTTGAAAGTTGAAAGTTGAAAGTTGAAAGTTGAAAGTTGAAAGTTGAAAGTTGAAAGTTGAAAGTTGAAAGTTGAAAGTTGAAAGTTGAAAGTTGAAAGTTGAAAGTTGAAAGTTGAAAGTTGAAAGTTGAAAGTTGAAAGTTGAAAGTTGAAAGTTGAAAGTTGAAAGTTGAAAGTTGAAAGTTGAAAGTTGAAAGTTGAAAGTTGAAAGTTGAAAGTTGAAAGTTGAAAGTTGAAAGTTGAAAGTTGAAAGTTGAAAGTTGAAAGTTGAAAGTTGAAAGTTGAAAGTTGAAAGTCGAAAGTCGAAAGTCGAAAGTCGAAAGTCGAAAGTGAAAGTCGAAAGTCGAAAGTCGAAAGTCGAAAGTCGAAAGTCGAAAGTCGAAAGTCGAAAGTCGAAAGTCGAAAGTCGAAAGTCGAAAGTCGAAAGTCGAAAGTCGAAAGTCGAAAGTCGAAAGTCGAAAGTCGAAAGTCGAAAGTCGAAAGTCGAAAGTCGAAAGTCGAAAGTCGAAAGTCGAAAGTCGAAAGTCGAAAGTCGAAAGTCGAAAGTCGAAAGTCGAAAGTCGAAAGTCGAAAGTCGAAAGTCGAAAGTCGAAAGTCGAAAGTCGAAAGTCGAAAGTCGAAAGTCGAAAGTCGAAAGTCGAAAGTCGAAAGTCGAAAGTCGAAAGTCGAAAGTCGAAAGTCGAAAGTCGAAAGTCGAAAGTCGAAAGTCGAAAGTCGAAAGTCGAAAGTCGAAAGTCGAAAGTCGAAAGTCGAAAGTCGAAAGTCGAAAGTCGAAAGTCGAAAGTCGAAAGTCGAAAGTCGAAAGTCGAAAGTCGAAAGTCGAAAGTCGAAAGTCGAAAGTCGAAAGTCGAAAGTCGAAAGTCGAAAGTCGAAAGTCGAAAGTCGAAAGTCGAAAGTCGAAAGTCGAAAGTCGAAAGTCGAAAGTCGAAAGTCGAAAGTCGAAAGTCGAAAGTCGAAAGTCGAAAGTCGAAAGTCGAAAGTCGAAAGTCGAAAGTCGAAAGTCGAAAGTCGAAAGTCGAAAGTCGAAAGTCGAAAGTCGAAAGTCGAAAGTCGAAAGTCGAAAGTCGAAAGTCGAAAGTCGAAAGTCGAAAGTCGAAAGTCGAAAGTCGAAAGTCGAAAGTCGAAAGTCGAAAGTCGAAAGTCGAAAGTCGAAAGTCGAAAGTCGAAAGTCGAAAGTCGAAAGTCGAAAGTCGAAAGTCGAAAGTCGAAAGTCGAAAGTCGAAAGTCGAAAGTCGAAAGTCGAAAGTCGAAAGTCGAAAGTCGAAAGTCGAAAGTCGAAAGTCGAAAGTCGAAAGTCGAAAGTCGAAAGTCGAAAGTCGAAAGTCGAAAGTCGAAAGTCGAAAGTCGAAAGTCGAAAGTCGAAAGTCGAAAGTCGAAAGTCGAAAGTCGAAAGTCGAAAGTCGAAAGTCGAAAGTCGAAAGTCGAAAGTCGAAAGTCGAAAGTCGAAAGTCGAAAGTCGAAAGTCGAAAGTCGAAAGTCGAAAGTCGAAAGTCGAAAGTCGAAAGTCGAAAGTCGAAAGTCGAAAGTCGAAAGTCGAAAGTCGAAAGTCGAAAGTCGAAAGTCGAAAGTCGAAAGTCGAAAGTCGAAAGTCGAAAGTCGAAAGTCGAAAGTCGAAAGTCGAAAGTCGAAAGTCGAAAGTCGAAAGTCGAAAGTCGAAAGTCGAAAGTCGAAAGTCGAAAGTCGAAAGTCGAAAGTCGAAAGTCGAAAGTCGAAAGTCGAAAGTCGAAAGTCGAAAGTCGAAAGTCGAAAGTCGAAAGTCGAAAGTCGAAAGTCGAAAGTCGAAAGTCGAAAGTCGAAAGTCGAAAGTCGAAAGTCGAAAGTCGAAAGTCGAAAGTCGAAAGTCGAAAGTCGAAAGTCGAAAGTCGAAAGTCGAAAGTCGAAAGTCGAAAGTCGAAAGTCGAAAGTCGAAAGTCGAAAGTCGAAAGTCGAAAGTCGAAAGTCGAAAGTCGAAAGTCGAAAGTCGAAAGTCGAAAGTCGAAAGTCGAAAGTCGAAAGTCGAAAGTCGAAAGTCGAAAGTCGAAAGTCGAAAGTCGAAAGTCGAAAGTCGAAAGTCGAAAGTCGAAAGTCGAAAGTCGAAAGTCGAAAGTCGAAAGTCGAAAGTCGAAAGTCGAAAGTCGAAAGTCGAAAGTCGAAAGTCGAAAGTCGAAAGTCGAAAGTCGAAAGTCGAAAGTCGAAAGTCGAAAGTCGAAAGTCGAAAGTCGAAAGTCGAAAGTCGAAAGTCGAAAGTCGAAAGTCGAAAGTCGAAAGTCGAAAGTCGAAAGTCGAAAGTCGAAAGTCGAAAGTCGAAAGTCGAAAGTCGAAAGTCGAAAGTCGAAAGTCGAAAGTCGAAAGTCGAAAGTCGAAAGTCGAAAGTCGAAAGTCGAAAGTCGAAAGTCGAAAGTCGAAAGTCGAAAGTCGAAAGTCGAAAGTCGAAAGTCGAAAGTCGAAAGTCGAAAGTCGAAAGTCGAAAGTCGAAAGTCGAAAGTCGAAAGTCGAAAGTCGAAAGTCGAAAGTCGAAAGTCGAAAGTCGAAAGTCGAAAGTCGAAAGTCGAAAGTCGAAAGTCGAAAGTCGAAAGTCGAAAGTCGAAAGTCGAAAGTCGAAAGTCGAAAGTCGAAAGTCGAAAGTCGAAAGTCGAAAGTCGAAAGTCGAAAGTCGAAAGTCGAAAGTCGAAAGTCGAAAGTCGAAAGTCGAAAGTCGAAAGTCGAAAGTCGAAAGTCGAAAGTCGAAAGTCGAAAGTCGAAAGTCGAAAGTCGAAAGTCGAAAGTCGAAAGTCGAAAGTCGAAAGTCGAAAGTCGAAAGTCGAAAGTCGAAAGTCGAAAGTCGAAAGTCGAAAGTCGAAAGTCGAAAGTCGAAAGTCGAAAGTCGAAAGTCGAAAGTCGAAAGTCGAAAGTCGAAAGTCGAAAGTCGAAAGTCGAAAGTCGAAAGTCGAAAGTCGAAAGTCGAAAGTCGAAAGTCGAAAGTCGAAAGTCGAAAGTCGAAAGTCGAAAGTCGAAAGTCGAAAGTCGAAAGTCGAAAGTCGAAAGTCGAAAGTCGAAAGTCGAAAGTCGAAAGTCGAAAGTCGAAAGTCGAAAGTCGAAAGTCGAAAGTCGAAAGTCGAAAGTCGAAAGTCGAAAGTCGAAAGTCGAAAGTCGAAAGTCGAAAGTCGAAAGTCGAAAGTCGAAAGTCGAAAGTCGAAAGTCGAAAGTCGAAAGTCGAAAGTCGAAAGTCGAAAGTCGAAAGTCGAAAGTCGAAAGTCGAAAGTCGAAAGTCGAAAGTCGAAAGTCGAAAGTCGAAAGTCGAAAGTCGAAAGTCGAAAGTCGAAAGTCGAAAGTCGAAAGTCGAAAGTCGAAAGTCGAAAGTCGAAAGTCGAAAGTCGAAAGTCGAAAGTCGAAAGTCGAAAGTCGAAAGTCGAAAGTCGAAAGTCGAAAGTCGAAAGTCGAAAGTCGAAAGTCGAAAGTCGAAAGTCGAAAGTCGAAAGTCGAAAGTCGAAAGTCGAAAGTCGAAAGTCGAAAGTCGAAAGTCGAAAGTCGAAAGTCGAAAGTCGAAAGTCGAAAGTCGAAAGTCGAAAGTCGAAAGTCGAAAGTCGAAAGTCGAAAGTCGAAAGTCGAAAGTCGAAAGTCGAAAGTCGAAAGTCGAAAGTCGAAAGTCGAAAGTCGAAAGTCGAAAGTCGAAAGTCGAAAGTCGAAAGTCGAAAGTCGAAAGTCGAAAGTCGAAAGTCGAAAGTCGAAAGTCGAAAGTCGAAAGTCGAAAGTCGAAAGTCGAAAGTCGAAAGTCGAAAGTCGAAAGTCGAAAGTCGAAAGTCGAAAGTCGAAAGTCGAAAGTCGAAAGTCGAAAGTCGAAAGTCGAAAGTCGAAAGTCGAAAGTCGAAAGTCGAAAGTCGAAAGTCGAAAGTCGAAAGTCGAAAGTCGAAAGTCGAAAGTCGAAAGTCGAAAGTCGAAAGTCGAAAGTCGAAAGTCGAAAGTCGAAAGTCGAAAGTCGAAAGTCGAAAGTCGAAAGTCGAAAGTCGAAAGTCGAAAGTCGAAAGTCGAAAGTCGAAAGTCGAAAGTCGAAAGTCGAAAGTCGAAAGTCGAAAGTCGAAAGTCGAAAGTCGAAAGTCGAAAGTCGAAAGTCGAAAGTCGAAAGTCGAAAGTCGAAAGTCGAAAGTCGAAAGTCGAAAGTCGAAAGTCGAAAGTCGAAAGTCGAAAGTCGAAAGTCGAAAGTCGAAAGTCGAAAGTCGAAAGTCGAAAGTCGAAAGTCGAAAGTCGAAAGTCGAAAGTCGAAAGTCGAAAGTCGAAAGTCGAAAGTCGAAAGTCGAAAGTCGAAAGTCGAAAGTCGAAAGTCGAAAGTCGAAAGTCGAAAGTCGAAAGTCGAAAGTCGAAAGTCGAAAGTCGAAAGTCGAAAGTCGAAAGTCGAAAGTCGAAAGTCGAAAGTCGAAAGTCGAAAGTCGAAAGTCGAAAGTCGAAAGTCGAAAGTCGAAAGTCGAAAGTCGAAAGTCGAAAGTCGAAAGTCGAAAGTCGAAAGTCGAAAGTCGAAAGTCGAAAGTCGAAAGTCGAAAGTCGAAAGTCGAAAGTCGAAAGTCGAAAGTCGAAAGTCGAAAGTCGAAAGTCGAAAGTCGAAAGTCGAAAGTCGAAAGTCGAAAGTCGAAAGTCGAAAGTCGAAAGTCGAAAGTCGAAAGTCGAAAGTCGAAAGTCGAAAGTCGAAAGTCGAAAGTCGAAAGTCGAAAGTCGAAAGTCGAAAGTCGAAAGTCGAAAGTCGAAAGTCGAAAGTCGAAAGTCGAAAGTCGAAAGTCGAAAGTCGAAAGTCGAAAGTCGAAAGTCGAAAGTCGAAAGTCGAAAGTCGAAAGTCGAAAGTCGAAAGTCGAAAGTCGAAAGTCGAAAGTCGAAAGTCGAAAGTCGAAAGTCGAAAGTCGAAAGTCGAAAGTCGAAAGTCGAAAGTCGAAAGTCGAAAGTCGAAAGTCGAAAGTCGAAAGTCGAAAGTCGAAAGTCGAAAGTCGAAAGTCGAAAGTCGAAAGTCGAAAGTCGAAAGTCGAAAGTCGAAAGTCGAAAGTCGAAAGTCGAAAGTCGAAAGTCGAAAGTCGAAAGTCGAAAGTCGAAAGTCGAAAGTCGAAAGTCGAAAGTCGAAAGTCGAAAGTCGAAAGTCGAAAGTCGAAAGTCGAAAGTCGAAAGTCGAAAGTCGAAAGTCGAAAGTCGAAAGTCGAAAGTCGAAAGTCGAAAGTCGAAAGTCGAAAGTCGAAAGTCGAAAGTCGAAAGTCGAAAGTCGAAAGTCGAAAGTCGAAAGTCGAAAGTCGAAAGTCGAAAGTCGAAAGTCGAAAGTCGAAAGTCGAAAGTCGAAAGTCGAAAGTCGAAAGTCGAAAGTCGAAAGTCGAAAGTCGAAAGTCGAAAGTCGAAAGTCGAAAGTCGAAAGTCGAAAGTCGAAAGTCGAAAGTCGAAAGTCGAAAGTCGAAAGTCGAAAGTCGAAAGTCGAAAGTCGAAAGTCGAAAGTCGAAAGTCGAAAGTCGAAAGTCGAAAGTCGAAAGTCGAAAGTCGAAAGTCGAAAGTCGAAAGTCGAAAGTCGAAAGTCGAAAGTCGAAAGTCGAAAGTCGAAAGTCGAAAGTCGAAAGTCGAAAGTCGAAAGTCGAAAGTCGAAAGTCGAAAGTCGAAAGTCGAAAGTCGAAAGTCGAAAGTCGAAAGTCGAAAGTCGAAAGTCGAAAGTCGAAAGTCGAAAGTCGAAAGTCGAAAGTCGAAAGTCGAAAGTCGAAAGTCGAAAGTCGAAAGTCGAAAGTCGAAAGTCGAAAGTCGAAAGTCGAAAGTCGAAAGTCGAAAGTCGAAAGTCGAAAGTCGAAAGTCGAAAGTCGAAAGTCGAAAGTCGAAAGTCGAAAGTCGAAAGTCGAAAGTCGAAAGTCGAAAGTCGAAAGTCGAAAGTCGAAAGTCGAAAGTCGAAAGTCGAAAGTCGAAAGTCGAAAGTCGAAAGTCGAAAGTCGAAAGTCGAAAGTCGAAAGTCGAAAGTCGAAAGTCGAAAGTCGAAAGTCGAAAGTCGAAAGTCGAAAGTCGAAAGTCGAAAGTCGAAAGTCGAAAGTCGAAAGTCGAAAGTCGAAAGTCGAAAGTCGAAAGTCGAAAGTCGAAAGTCGAAAGTCGAAAGTCGAAAGTCGAAAGTCGAAAGTCGAAAGTCGAAAGTCGAAAGTCGAAAGTCGAAAGTCGAAAGTCGAAAGTCGAAAGTCGAAAGTCGAAAGTCGAAAGTCGAAAGTCGAAAGTCGAAAGTCGAAAGTCGAAAGTCGAAAGTCGAAAGTCGAAAGTCGAAAGTCGAAAGTCGAAAGTCGAAAGTCGAAAGTCGAAAGTCGAAAGTCGAAAGTCGAAAGTCGAAAGTCGAAAGTCGAAAGTCGAAAGTCGAAAGTCGAAAGTCGAAAGTCGAAAGTCGAAAGTCGAAAGTCGAAAGTCGAAAGTCGAAAGTCGAAAGTCGAAAGTCGAAAGTCGAAAGTCGAAAGTCGAAAGTCGAAAGTCGAAAGTCGAAAGTCGAAAGTCGAAAGTCGAAAGTCGAAAGTCGAAAGTCGAAAGTCGAAAGTCGAAAGTCGAAAGTCGAAAGTCGAAAGTCGAAAGTCGAAAGTCGAAAGTCGAAAGTCGAAAGTCGAAAGTCGAAAGTCGAAAGTCGAAAGTCGAAAGTCGAAAGTCGAAAGTCGAAAGTCGAAAGTCGAAAGTCGAAAGTCGAAAGTCGAAAGTCGAAAGTCGAAAGTCGAAAGTCGAAAGTCGAAAGTCGAAAGTCGAAAGTCGAAAGTCGAAAGTCGAAAGTCGAAAGTCGAAAGTCGAAAGTCGAAAGTCGAAAGTCGAAAGTCGAAAGTCGAAAGTCGAAAGTCGAAAGTCGAAAGTCGAAAGTCGAAAGTCGAAAGTCGAAAGTCGAAAGTCGAAAGTCGAAAGTCGAAAGTCGAAAGTCGAAAGTCGAAAGTCGAAAGTCGAAAGTCGAAAGTCGAAAGTCGAAAGTCGAAAGTCGAAAGTCGAAAGTCGAAAGTCGAAAGTCGAAAGTCGAAAGTCGAAAGTCGAAAGTCGAAAGTCGAAAGTCGAAAGTCGAAAGTCGAAAGTCGAAAGTCGAAAGTCGAAAGTCGAAAGTCGAAAGTCGAAAGTCGAAAGTCTGAAAGTCGAAAGTCAAAGTCGAAAGTCGAAAGTCGAAAGTCGAAAGTCGAAAGTCGAAAGTCGAAAGTCGAAAGTCGAAAGTCGAAAGTCGAAAGTCGAAAGTCGAAAGTCGAAAGTCGAAAGTCGAAAGTCGAAAGTCGAAAGTCGAAAGTCGAAAGTCGAAAGTCGAAAGTCGAAAGTCGAAAGTCGAAAGTCGAAAGTCGAAAGTCGAAAGTCGAAAGTCGAAAGTCGAAAGTCGAAAGTCGAAAGTCGAAAGTCGAAAGTCGAAAGTCGAAAGTCGAAAGTCGAAAGTCGAAAGTCGAAAGTCGAAAGTCGAAAGTCGAAAGTCGAAAGTCGAAAGTCGAAAGTCGAAAGTCGAAAGTCGAAAGTCGAAAGTCGAAAGTCGAAAGTCGAAAGTCGAAAGTCGAAAGTCGAAAGTCGAAAGTCGAAAGTCGAAAGTCGAAAGTCGAAAGTCGAAAGTCGAAAGTCGAAAGTCGAAAGTCGAAAGTCGAAAGTCGAAAGTCGAAAGTCGAAAGTCGAAAGTCGAAAGTCGAAAGTCGAAAGTCGAAAGTCGAAAGTCGAAAGTCGAAAGTCGAAAGTCGAAAGTCGAAAGTCGAAAGTCGAAAGTCGAAAGTTAAAAGTTAAAAGTTAAAAGTTAAAAGTTAAAAGTTAAAAGTTAAAAGTTAAAAGTTAAAAGTTAAAAGTTAAAAGTTAAAAGTTAAAAGTTAAAAGTTAAAAGTTAAAAGTTAAAAGTTAAAAGTTAAAAGTTAAAAGTTAAAAGTTAAAAGTTAAAAGTTAAAAGTTAAAAGTTAAAAGTTAAAAGTTAAAAGTTAAAAGTTAAAAGTTAAAAGTTAAAAGTTAAAAGTTAAAAGTTAAAAGTTAAAAGTTAAAAGTTAAAAGTTAAAAGTTAAAAGTTAAAAGTTAAAAGTTAAAAGTTAAAAGTTAAAAGTTAAAAGTTAAAAGTTAAAAGTTAAAAGTTAAAAGTTAAAAGTTAAAAGTTAAAAGTTAAAAGTTAAAAGTTAAAAGTTAAAAGTTAAAAGTTAAAAGTTAAAAGTTAAAAGTTAAAAGTTAAAAGTTAAAAGTTAAAAGTTAAAAGTTAAAAGTTAAAAGTTAAAAGTTAAAAGTTAAAAGTTAAAAGTTAAAAGTTAAAAGTTAAAAGTTAAAAGTTAAAAGTTAAAAGTTAAAAGTTAAAAGTTAAAAGTTAAAAGTTAAAAGTTAAAAGTTAAAAGTTAAAAGTTAAAAGTTAAAAGTTAAAAGTTAAAAGTTAAAAGTTAAAAGTTAAAAGTTAAAAGTTAAAAGTTAAAAGTTAAAAGTTAAAAGTTAAAAGTTAAAAGTTAAAAGTTAAAAGTTAAAAGTTAAAAGTTAAAAGTTAAAAGTTAAAAGTTAAAAGTTAAAAGTTAAAAGTTAAAAGTTAAAAGTTAAAAGTTAAAAGTTAAAAGTTAAAAGTTAAAAGTTAAAAGTTAAAAGTTAAAAGTTAAAAGTTAAAAGTTAAAAGTTAAAAGTTAAAAGTTAAAAGTTAAAAGTTAAAAGTTAAAAGTTAAAAGTTAA
Source organism: Ichneumon xanthorius (assembly GCA_917499995.1). Taxonomy (NCBI): domain Eukaryota; kingdom Metazoa; phylum Arthropoda; class Insecta; order Hymenoptera; family Ichneumonidae; genus Ichneumon; species Ichneumon xanthorius. Next base: position 34,916 of record CAKJTD010000053.1, on the reverse strand, counting down.
AAGTTAAAAGTTAAAAGTTAAAAGTTAAAAGTTAAAAGTTAAAAGTTAAAAGTTAAAAGTTAAAAGTTAAAAGTTAAAAGTTAAAAGTTAAAAGTTAAAAGTTAAAAGTTAAAAGTTAAAAGTTAAAAGTTAAAAGTTAAAAGTTAAAAGTTAAAAGTTAAAAGTTAAAAGTTAAAAGTTAAAAGTTAAAAGTTAAAAGTTAAAAGTTAAAAGTTAAAAGTTAAAAGTTAAAAGTTAAAAGTTAAAAGTTAAAAGTTAAAAGTTAAAAGTTAAAAGTTAAAAGTTAAAAGTTAAAAGTTAAAAGTTAAAAGTTAAAAGTTAAAAGTTAAAAGTTAAAAGTTAAAAGTTAAAAGTTAAAAGTTAAAAGTTAAAAGTTAAAAGTTAAAAGTTAAAAGTTAAAAGTTAAAAGTTAAAAGTTAAAAGTTAAAAGTTAAAAGTTAAAAGTTAAAAGTTAAAAGTTAAAAGTTAAAAGTTAAAAGTTAAAAGTTAAAAGTTAAAAGTTAAAAGTTAAAAGTTAAAAGTTAAAAGTTAAAAGTTAAAAGTTAAAAGTTAAAAGTTAAAAGTTAAAAGTTAAAAGTTAAAAGTTAAAAGTTAAAAGTTAAAAGTTAAAAGTTAAAAGTTAAAAGTTAAAAGTTAAAAGTTAAAAGTTAAAAGTTAAAAGTTAAAAGTTAAAAGTTAAAAGTTAAAAGTTAAAAGTTAAAAGTTAAAAGTTAAAAGTTAAAAGTTAAAAGTTAAAAGTTAAAAGTTAAAAGTTAAAAGTTAAAAGTTAAAAGTTAAAAGTTAAAAGTTAAAAGTTAAAAGTTAAAAGTTAAAAGTTAAAAGTTAAAAGTTAAAAGTTAAAAGTTAAAAGTTAAAAGTTAAAAGTTAAAAGTTAAAAGTTAAAAGTTAAAAGTTAAAAGTTAAAAGTTAAAAGTTAAAAGTTAAAAGTTAAAAGTTAAAAGTTAAAAGTTAAAAGTTAAAAGTTAAAAGTTAAAAGTTAAAAGTTAAAAGTTAAAAGTTAAAAGTTAAAAGTTAAAAGTTAAAAGTTAAAAGTTAAAAGTTAAAAGTTAAAAGTTAAAAGTTAAAAGTTAAAAGTTAAAAGTTAAAAGTTAAAAGTTAAAAGTTAAAAGTTAAAAGTTAAAAGTTAAAAGTTAAAAGTTAAAAGTTAAAAGTTAAAAGTTAAAAGTTAAAAGTTAAAAGTTAAAAGTTAAAAGTTAAAAGTTAAAAGTTAAAAGTTAAAAGTTAAAAGTTAAAAGTTAAAAGTTAAAAGTTAAAAGTTAAAAGTTAAAAGTTAAAAGTTAAAAGTTAAAAGTTAAAAGTTAAAAGTTAAAAGTTAAAAGTTAAAAGTTAAAAGTTAAAAGTTAAAAGTTAAAAGTTAAAAGTTAAAAGTTAAAAGTTAAAAGTTAAAAGTTAAAAGTTAAAAGTTAAAAGTTAAAAGTTAAAAGTTAAAAGTTAAAAGTTAAAAGTTAAAAGTTAAAAGTTAAAAGTTAAAAGTTAAAAGTTAAAAGTTAAAAGTTAAAAGTTAAAAGTTAAAAGTTAAAAGTTAAAAGTTAAAAGTTAAAAGTTAAAAGTTAAAAGTTAAAAGTTAAAAGTTAAAAGTTAAAAGTTAAAAGTTAAAAGTTAAAAGTTAAAAGTTAAAAGTTAAAAGTTAAAAGTTAAAAGTTAAAAGTTAAAAGTTAAAAGTTAAAAGTTAAAAGTTAAAAGTTAAAAGTTAAAAGTTAAAAGTTAAAAGTTAAAAGTTAAAAGTTAAAAGTTAAAAGTTAAAAGTTAAAAGTTAAAAGTTAAAAGTTAAAAGTTAAAAGTTAAAAGTTAAAAGTTAAAAGTTAAAAGTTAAAAGTTAAAAGTTAAAAGTTAAAAGTTAAAAGTTAAAAGTTAAAAGTTAAAAGTTAAAAGTTAAAAGTTAAAAGTTAAAAGTTAAAAGTTTTTATTTTTCAGTTTCTATGACTCTGGAAGATGACGAACTCGCTAACATCACGGCGAACTTATCGATACTGGAGTCTGACGACGTCGAGGGGGATGAAGTGGTCACGGACCTGACGCGGAATCTTAATGACTCCTCCATACTTGGACATGGCGGCGAGTTGGATAACTCGTTGGCTGAGCTGTCCTCCAGGGATGGGTCGCTCGTCCACCCTGCAGCGAACTCCACGCAGATCGGTGGAGGAGGAGGAGGAGGACGGGGATTGCGCGACGTGTCAATTGTCGACATTTCCGCGGCTTCGGAGTCTCAGCAAGCAGCGCAGGCACCTCTAGAAAGCTCGACCTTCGAGCCTATCGCAGGACCTTCGCGACGGAGGACACCTTCGCCACTTCAAAATGGCGGGGCCAGCGAGTTCGCCGGGGCTTTGGCGAACTCCACACATTTCGGGGGCGACTTGATGGAGGATTCCAGTCCCGAAAACCTCGCGACTGAATCGCCATCACCACCACCACCATCCCAGGTAGTAGATCGAGACCTCGGAGATGAACCCGTCGCAGGACCGTCAGCAAGCCCGCAGTCGGCGCCATCGCTATCCGGTGAGTCGAAGATCACGCACCGCGTTGAATCCCGACAGTGGTTCGATAGATTTAAGGCTACAGGAACCGTATTAACTGTAAGAATCCGCGATACATAAGTAGCGGTATCGCCGGGGAATACAATCCGCCTCTAGGAAACCTCCTCGGTGATATGACAAATGAATTGACTGATTACGGCGAAGGGAGTTTTATTAAACGTTTTGTCTCGGGAGGGCCTAAATTTTACGGATATTTAGTGCAAGGCTCTGATGGTCGCGAAATAGCCACCTGTAAAGTCAAAGGAATTGGGCTTAAGGGAAGGTTCTAGTCCAGAGGCCCGAAAATGTGCCTAATTTCATGATTTTTCTTTGAGAGTACATACGTATTTTTTTTAAAAAACTTTTGTGGCACTTATTTGTCTATATTTTTAAAAGTTTACAAAATTTTTTCCAGTAAAAATAATACAAAATGGCAGCTCCAGCCCTCACTGACGGCGGTCGTGCGCGGCGGTGGACAGTGTGCGCGGGGCACTCTACAGCCCTGCCAAGTGATCTGAAACGAAAAAACCAAAAAAAATCTTAAAGTAGATGAAATTTGGGGGGCCTTATGATTTTCCGATTTTTAAAAAACCCTTTTTAAAAAAAATGGGGACCCTTTTTAGGAAAAACACCTTTTTTGCCTTGTTTTATTTGTTTTCGCGTTAAAAAAAACAGTACTAAAAAATTTTTTTTTACAAAAAACGCTTCCTGAAGGCCCCCTAAATTGAATAAGCTTTAATTAGAGCCGCCAAACGTCGAAATCGGTGTAGTGGTTGAAGCGGAATCACGCCCCGCGCGCAAAAAAAAGGTGTTTCGAGAAAAACGCGTTTAAAGTTTGACGAAGAAAAAATCATATATAATGTTTTTTTTTTGACACTTACATCTAATCAGCTATTCCCGCACCATACAGGGTTCCTTCCTCATCTTCAAAAAGCATGTTTTGCTGAACTTTGGTGCTGATTTTGTCAATTCTGGACTTTTTCGCCAACACCGATAGATTCGCCTCCGCCGATGTGATGCGTTTATCATCCGTCTTCGCAGCAAAGTTTTTACTATTTATTCCTATGACGATCCCCAATGTATGCATGGTTTTCAATATTGATGAATAGCCTTCATTGAAGATGCCGGAAGCTATATACGCTGCTATTCTGATTGTTTGTTCGCCACAATGAAGATGTTTCGGGGCCAGTTTCCAAATGCACGCGTTGAAACTTTCGTTATCATTTTGTGTGTTTCCACCGGTGCATCTTTGCAGTAGATCATCGCTCGAAAGAGCTTCATACACCGGTCGAATTGCATTTTGAACTGACTCTTGAAGGGCAGGTTCGTGCTCGAAATCAGCGAGTTCTCCCTTTGCTTCAGCGACACGCCACTTACACCAACTGTTTTCACCTGGGGGGCAGTTCTCGTGTTTCGGTTTCTTGTTTGTGGAGCATTTATGGTCGAACGTTGCCCAAACAGCTTTTCGCATTTCTTCGGCCGAATCGGGGTGTCGTCTGATGGCAAGTCCGTAGTATAAAGTCAAATCTTTTATTAATTTGTCAGTCAATTTTCCTGCACCTTTACCTCCGATTCCTTTATTTTTCTTCTTGGCTGCGCGCAATCTTGTGCCCATTCGCTTCTGGACGTGTCCTATACATTCCTTCTTATGAACGGCGAGGTCGCTGTAAGGATTGCATTCGAGAAGAGCCTTGAACGTTTTTGTGTCACCGTCGCCGATGTATGTATGATATTTCACGCCGAGCGATTCTGATCGACAAAACATTTCTTTCATACAATCGACCTCCATTTTACCAGCACTTCCTGTATGATTAATGCTGCATTGCCCTTCATGACTATCATACCAAATATCGTATTCGTCAGTTCCCTTTTTGCTAGCCCAGTTGCTGCAGCTTTCACAAAACGACGACTTTACAATAAAATCTAACACTTTGTGTGAATATTTCCCGATCAGCGTTGCAACTCCAAATAACGACGAAAAACCTCGTCTTTTCCACGAACCGTCGCCTGACACAGTCAAATGTGTTTCTTCGTTTCCCGCTTCCACGTTCTTCTGTCTTTCTTCGACAATCGCTTTGCGTTGAATAGATTCGAATGTACTCTTTGATGCCGAGAGCAGATTCGTGATAAATGCGTAGTATGTACCATTTGCAAAGCCTGAAGACAATTCCATTAGGGAACAAAAAGTGTTTATCGACTGTAATCCAAGTCCCAGAATTCGCATTACAAACATCAAACGGCGATTTATTTCGTACGCACTATTTACTAACGGGCTCGAAGAAACGCGTTGTTGATCATTACACTGGCACTTGATTACTAAATTAAAACCAAGTCCACGTTCACACGTACGAGAAAAAGTTACATCACTGTCACATTTTTTACACTTTAGACATTCGGATAAAAAGTTGAAAACAGTCAGAAAATTGATAATGACATTACTATGGCCAACGTCAATTTCAATATCATCGTAACTCGCGTCTTTCATTTTTTTGGCTGAAGTACTGGCATATTCTGTTTCTCCTTCAATTTGATCCGGATTGTAATAAAATGTCTTCTTTCGCGGCCGATTCGGACGAATATGTCCCACTGATTTTCGCGTGTTCGGCATTTTCGATCACTGTTACTTGCCAGAAGTTCGAAACGCAACTGAAATACGTTACTCTGAATAGAGCGCTCGTTCGACCGAGGGAACGCAGGTATACGATCACACAATAGAGTGGAATTTACAAGAACTTGTTCTGAGGGGTATAAACATACCACCTATAGTACAAATAACCCGCTCAGGCGGTGAAAACTGGCGTTCGGAGCGCCTTACCTCGAAGCGGCTCCGAGCGCGCGCTTCTACCTGTTTTTCGGCCGACGCGCTCTCTCGTCTATACGCTATAACTCGTAAAATAAATTAGATAGGGAAATATCCTTTTGCCTACACATTTTTAAGACCGTAAGGATGAAAATAAAGCAATAAAAAAAAAAAAAAATTTTGGTCGATTTTGACTAGAACCTCCCCTTAATTACAAAAACGCTGAGAAAATTAATTTTGACTCCATTTGTCGATTAATAAAAGAGCCTGGTACGAATATATCCGTAGAGTTCAGTGCCATAAGACGGGATGCAATGCATCGTGTAGTCACGCGGAGGGAGTCAAAAACCTGTAAACCCGTGCTCATCAAGAGACGACGATGGGGCGAGTACGACTCACTACCGTATGGCTACATAGAATAAGTACGTTAAAGTAGTTGTAAATAACATAGCTTTTTTTTAATTGTAGGGGCCGCGAATATGTACGATTTGTACCCAGACTTGTGAATTGTACACCCCATATATATGAATTAATGATACATTAAGTGTATATTATATACTAGCATTATACATACGGCATTGTATATTTTTACACGAATAAAAAAAAATGGTTTTTTTTATTTTATAAAACATGATAGATCTTAATTGTACTATTTTTACCCCCTTTTTCCTATGATACATCTAGACACGTTTCTCTGACGTATGTATGTATAACCGCGATAATACACTACGATGATTAGTTTATTCACAGTGTAAACGGTCCAAACTTGTTCTGCATGTAACTCAACGCACGGAGCGACAGGGATGATTTAGTTGGGGTAATGGAGGCAATCACAATACGCGGTATTGTGAGCATCATTTATTATTATAATATTTTTTAAAATTAATTTTGTTTGTATTTGGTTTCAGACATCGACCTATCGCTACGTCTCTTCGACAACAATGTCCCAGGTTTTGTTGTCGAAGACTACATTGGAGACTCGGGGTACCGAACTGATTCTTTCTAATGAAATTTATAAATGTATTTTTTTGTTGTTGTATATATCAAATAAATGTTGGCTTGTAATCGATGTATATTAATACTTCCAAATCCTATCGCTCCTCATTATTTAATATGGACCCGCGGTGGAAACACCCCTGGACGTCAATTATCGCTGGTCCTACGGGCTGCGGTAAAACATACTTCGTAAAAAAGTTTTTAAAATATATTTCGGCTATGGCTGATGTTGAGTTTCCGCGTATTCTTTTTTATTATTCGGAATGGCAGGAGGGGCCCGTGCAAAAAAAAATCAATCCATTATTGATATTGTACAGGTCCATACAAAGAAGTACATATAAAAGTACAGCTCATGAGACGATTATGCACCGTCCACAGATCGACAAACTACATCAGGGTGGAGCATTTTAAACATATTTGAAGTAAATCTGTTATATGCTGTTGTAAGTACTCCATAAGTCCGTCGAATATACGGAATGTTTTTGTACTTTTTAATTCGTATGAAGTATGTCTGAAACACGTACGAATTTTAAACGGTGCAAGGCAGTATTACCAACCGAGATAAATCATTCATCACGGATGTATTTATAATATCGGAAAAGTACAGCCATATAGATTAGATTCTACAACATAAGTTGACTGTCGAACTGGTATGCCGATTGTACATCATAGGGACGTATTATAGTCCATGTATAGTAGTAGTGTAGTAGTAGTGTAGTAGTAGTGTAGTCCATGTAGTCCATATAGCCTATAAGTCAAATTTTCTCTTAAACTGAAGTTTGTCAATTGGGAAATTTTTCCAATGACAAAATATAGTTGAATAAATCTGAACAAATTCATTGGGTACTTGAAAATCTAATTCCGCGGAAGACACAAAAAAAAATACCTTATCGGGATCGTTGTCGGATCCGATAAAAACAAGGCGTCCATAACACTTTCACTTTTATAGTTAAATTAATATCACCAAGAAAGTCATCGAGTGGGCTTCATCGGATTACTAAAATTGCATTGTAAAACATTTATTCTCTCTCCAGTACATAAATTAAATAGACGTATACTACTCAACGCAACGGAAGTGACTTACATCTACACGTCATTCCCAAGTGTCTATTCGAATTCGACGGTATTTACAGGCTCGATTATATAAAAACCATCCGGACGAGAATTGTCATCAATTTGAAAACAAATAGTTTGCAAACAATCAACGTTTATGATCAATACCGTGTCTTCTTGTGTGTGGGAACATGAATGTATCGAACTGATCCTAGTACCAGGCATGCTGCTCTCGAATCTGTTAGATGTCTGACACTTTTTCAGTATTGCATAATAATTCGAATTGCAATTCAGACAAATTTCGTCGCAGGCACATTGGGATAATTGTACGAAGGTTTGAATTATTCCTATACCACTTTCGTTATTAAGTTCGTACTTTACACACGATGCGTTCGTCTTTTTTTTTTATTGTATGATTCGCAGTCATACAAAACTCCATTTTTGTACAATCTTTGGAAGGTCCAATATACGTTGCCAATATTGATTTCCTGTCTGTCGAATGCTTCGATAATTAATTGTGGAAGAACTCGTAATGTGGTTAGTTTACCCACTACGAATGTTCCATCAAATATGCGAAATACTTTTCGTCGGCGTTGCTTACGCTTTTCTAATTTTTCACAAAAAGCATGTGTAGCGCCTTGTGGTAGCAATAGTCTGGATTTCAACTCTTCTAAATTAAAAAAAATTGATACCGCTGAACATATCTGAAGCTGAGCGTATCTCGTGCCATGTACTAAACTTTTCAGTAACCCGTTTGCATCCTCAAACGGAAAGCAAGACGTAATCCATAGTGGCCCAAAATTTCTTACTTCGTCCGGTAAGTGCAGCAATAGATGAAGATTGCACGTCATGTGTCTAAGTCCGTACAAATCTTCGAATCTCGCAATATATTCATGGATAGCACGCGATGCTTGAACAATCATTTCGGGCGATATACTCTCTAGATTTAACAAAGTCATAGCAATGACGAGAAGTTTATGATGATCGAAGTAATGTGGTGCCATTATACCCTCTAGAACTGATAGGGAAAAATATAAAAACCAAACTTTAAATTCTGAGGCTTTCCAATATTTCCAATCGGTAATTGTTCGGGGAAGTCGTTGAACAATTGACGGCGGATGAATCGCGCTAATTCTTTTATTCACTACTTTTACGAAACCGAACAACGACGATGGATGAGTGCTGTGTGCTGCAGAAAACCATAGTGTCATCAGTTTCTTGACGACTCCTAAGTATAAACAATGCATCACGTCGATCGTTGTTGTTACGATATAATCATGAGCAATATGCGCCAGGGCTGTTGGACCCTTAACACCTTTTACGGCCGTTTTTAATCGATAGGCCTTTCTGGCGTAATTTATAGTTTCAGCAGATGTTCGAAGTCGCAGATTACGTTTATAGGGATATACTCGAACTGTGTCGACTTTTTTACTCGCTATTGTGCATTTGTGACAGCCGAAAATACCATTATATTGTTTCATGTTCAAAAACACGGCTTTCGCAGGCAAGTCACAGGTTCCGCACAATAATATTCCCCTTACACGTAATAAACGGTTTAAATCAGCGACTTCAAAATGAACTCCCCGATACAGAGCTTGTAATCCTTCGCGAAACATGCTTAGAAAAAGATTAGCTTGTGGCTTCTTCGATCCGAACCACATCCCACCCAAGATCATATTTTCGCGTTTACTTCGCAAGTGGTAAGGTAATTCATTTATCGTGAAGTAAAATGGCCAAATTGAGAATTTGGAGGATTTATACAGGGGTACTCCGTCAGTGTTCCAGGTCAAAGATATGTTTGAACGATCCGACAAGAAAGGTATTGATTTGTAAGCAGTGCCATCATATATGTCTTCATAATTCTCTACTGATTTTTTTTGACGATCGAAACGGTAATTTAAAGACCTATAAAATCCTTCGCGTTTGAATAATGCTGCTAATTGTGCTAAAATTGGTATTTCAATGAAGTAGTTTGATCCTTCCGTTCCGTTGCATTCAGAACATTGCGAATTCGGTGATGACAGTTTTGAGAAGCACCCAGAACAATAATAATGTCGTATTAAAGGAGCCTTTAGGTTTTCGAAGAATTTACGAAACCGGTAGAGTGATTTAAAATATGGGTTTGGCGAAATACAATGTAGATTAATGAGTGCCAACATATCTGTCAAACAAGACCACGAGAGTTTATGCCGCAAAATGAAGACTAAGACCGCGATAAGACTTTCCCCTATCAGCAAAGGTGCTCCTGGGTATATCGGTGAATCAATATCATCTTCACGATCTTGATCATCGTCCGATTCCGATGATTCACTAGATTCGGTACTAGAGTCCTCGGTGTTCTCAGGCTCAGTGCTGTGACCGGATTCATTTTCACTATTGCTGCCGTGTAATTCGTTCTCGCCCTGCAGTTCCGCTACGTCCTCACTTGCATCGCTCCACTCCTCTTCTGGTAGATCCATAGCCTCATCTCCTCCATCATTGTCATCTAATAGTGCCAAATGAAGCAGAATATGAAAAGAGTCATAGGTCGTAATAGAAAAAAATGCAAACCTACTTCTCAATTCATTGACTGGACTATTAAGGTTGGAATGCTCATCGCCACTACGGTTATCGTCACTATCACGATTGATATTTCTCCATCGGTCGCACATATTGTCTTCGTCGCTATCGGTGCTAGAAAGTTCGTCCGCTTTCCTTGCGTGAGCCAATATTCGATATTGACTGGCTCGAGAGTAATCGTCGAAAGTATCTGGTCGTTGCGCCATGGCAGAAATATTTCCATGTGATCCAATATTTTATTAACCTCTTTGAATAACAAGAGAACTTTGATGGAATCTGCTAGAGTTTTACTTCACCTGAATACGATCACGTGTCATATAATCGCCTATCTTCGTGCAGCGTATATCTGTACCGTAGCTATGAACTTGTTTATATTTTAATAAAAGACGACTACCATCAATCTCGTCACTGAGAGTTTGAGGAACAAGCGTGTCAAACTTCTAATGTATCGAACTTTTATGTGAGTTGAAATGTTTGCTCTGGTTCTGTGGCTAAGTCCAGAGCCTCGTACGACGAGCGTTGTACCGGTGACAACGATAAAGCGAGATGGAAAAAACGGTACATCCGCAAAATGGGCTTCGAAGTATTATCCCGTGAAGATTTTGCGAGAAGACGGTAAGTCGAAAAACAGATAGATCTTTTTTTTTGCGTCAGATCGAAGTATTTAGAAAAATCTTCATATTTAGTCCTTATGTTTAGCCCTCATATTTCGATATATATTTTTCCCGAAACACGAATAAAATGTTGGCGGCCGTTACAGATTAGCACGTACTATTATTATATTCATATTTGCAGATGACGAAAATTGGTTGAATAGCCTTGAAGTCGGGATTGATGGCCAGGTCTGGTCACCACAACGCAGGGAAAAAGTGCCAGATGCGATTTTCTTAGAAAAACGCGCGATCCGAAACGTGGAGAAAGAAGCTTCTACCTCTGCCGCAAAGGTCCAACGCTTCTCCGATGCTTCCTTACTTAATCAAACGTCAATCTTCGACGCGGACGATGATATGCGTAATGACAGCAATGGTGAAACAGCGGCTAGAAACTCCAACGAAAGTGATGAAGGTAGCGATAGTGTATGCAGCAGAAAGAGGAACGACATCGAGGATAGTATCGACGATAGCGAGAGCGATAGCATCGCGGACGGGGAACGTACTGGGCAAGAACTGAGCAGAACTTCACATCTAACGAGTTGTGAAGCATGCGCCGCTTTTCCGAAAGGTGAACTTAAATGATAAATCGTTGAGTAGATCATTAAACAATCTGCTTATTCGTTCACTCAATTAATATTCCAGTTACTCCTGAAACAATACACCTCCAAGAGCTCTTTCTGCAGCATCTCAAAATGAGATTGGGACAGCAATCAGCTAGTTCTTCGGTAAGAGATAACCACGGAGGCAGGCGAATTCACGCGCGATTACACTTTCAATATTACATTTCGGTCTTGTTCAGGATGCATCGCAGACAGCTGCCAGTAACACGGAGAGTCCTGAAGTCTTACCATCATCACTTGAAGGAGGAAAAGGAAAGGTAATAACTTAAGTAATCGGTGGTGGAGGATTACAATTGTAGCGACAATTTTTTTTTTATGGTTTCGAGAAGTTCATATAATGTAATAAGGCTCATTTGTTTAAAACTTAGAGGGAGCTTGTACCGAACAGTGCAATTTGGATACAAAATCTGGACTTTGATCACTTTACAAAAAAATATCGAAAAAATCCAAAGGAAATGACGAGAAGATTTTTGAGATGTATTGTTGGACGTGAAAATCTATCGAAAATGACACGAACGGGCAAAACTTTGAAACCGATACCAGCTGTCGTTTATAATGCCGTTCAAGGTAAAAATGATTTCCATCATTAACTATTTTTTTGTTATTACCACATGAAATATTATACCACTTCGTGTTTTTACAGAAGTTGTACACGAATATACCAAATCCAGCCTGAGACTATCGACGGAAGCTTTTGAACGCTGCGTTACACAAATGTGCAACACCATTCGAACGACGGATAAGAATAATATTAAAAAGAAGCAGAACGCAGCCACCGATGTTTCAAAGACGAAGATTAACACCAGAGCTGCTTCGGTCGAGCTAACCGATAGTAGTGATGTTGACTCGAGGGCACAAGGAGGGCAGAAGAGAAAAGAACAACAGAAATGGAAAAGGGAACAACAGATGAGAAAAGAACGCTTTCCGCACATGTGCTCTACATCCGCGCATGGGAAGAAAAGACAGGAAAAATATAGGAATGAACGAGAAAAGCACGAAAGAGAAGCAACCGATAGGGAACAACAAGAACGAGCGAAGCTTGAGATGGAAGAAACGAACGCATTAGATGTCGAACGGCAGGAACTTGCGAGAGAAGAACGAGAGAAAAATGAAAGAGAAGTACAAGAGATGAGAAACAAGCTTGAGGAAGAACATAAGGAAAAGCTTATGAAGGACCGAGAGAAACTTGAAGCAGAACGAACAAACGCATTAGAATTCGAACGACTGGAACTTGCGAGGAAAGAGCGAGAGAAAAATGAAACACAAGCAGAAGAGATGAGAAATGAACTTGAGAGAGAACGTCAGGAGAAGCTTAGAAAGGAGCGAGAGAAACTTGAAATAGAACGAACAAAAGCATTGGAATTCGAACGGCAGGAACTCGCGAGGAAAGAACGACAAAAAAATGAAAAACAAGCAGAAGAGATGAGAAACGAATTTGAGAGAGAACATCAGGAGAAGCTTAGGAAGGAACGAGAGAAACTTGAAGTAGAACGAACGAAAGTATTGGAATTTGAACAAAAGGAACTTGAGAGAAAAGAACGAGAGAAAAATGAAAGAGAAGCAGAAGAAATGAGAAACATGCTCGAGAGAGAACATCAAGAAAAGCTTAAAAAGGAACGAGAGGAAAGTGAAAAAATACAGAAGAGATAAGAAATATGCTTGAAAAGGAATATCAGGAAAAGATCAGGAAGGAACGAGAGAAGTTTGAAACAGAAAGCGTAAGGCACTTCCAAAAAATGCAGTCGGAATTTGACAGTCAAGAATACGAGAAAAGCGAAAACATACAAGAAAAGACGGGAAACATATACGAGAAAGAAATGAAAGAGGGAGACAGAAAGTCATGGGAAAAGAATGAAAAAGAGAGAGAAAAGTCCGGAGAAAAGTCGAAAGAAAAGTCCAGAGAAAAGTCCAGAGAAAAGTCCAGAGAAAAGTCTAGAGAAAAGTCCAGAGAAAAGCCCAGAGAAAAGTCCAGAGAAAAGTCGAAAGAGAAGTCCAGAGAAAAGTCGAAACAAAAGTCCAGAGAAAAGTCGAAACAAAAGTCCAGAGAAAAGTCGAAAGAAAAGTCCAGAGAGATACATGAGGTGAAATCAAGAAACGAAAAGGAAAAAATCGGAGAAGAGAAGGCGAAACTGCGGAATGCGTCAGAGAAGCAACGGAAAAACAAACAATTTACGCGAAGCAGTTGTTCCGATGAAAGGGTTCGAGACAAGGAAAATAGCGATGGAAAAAAAAACAAACGAGGAATTGATGACGAAGAGATGCAGAGAAGATCGAAGCGGCAGAAAAATAGTAACATGGAAAAATACCAGACGAGGAAGCAATCAAAGAAATAAAAAGGGCCACTCACGCTTCTAGATTACGGTTATATACTTCTTGCACTCACGAAAGAGGTTCTTAGGGGAAAAAATTATTAGTATGTAACAAAAAAATTATTAGTATTCAATTTACAAAATACCTATCTTCACACAATTTCCAAAAGTATAAAAAATATATTTAACGTGCGGAGGGCTTTCACACTTATTCGTCGCTTGATCATCGATTTCGAAGCGCACAGAGTGATACTTTATTTAATTAATGGACGTGTGGTTGTAATCGTTGTAATCTTGAATTACTTATCTTCATTAATAAATACATTCGATATTTCAGACTCTTGCTTTATTAACCCTTTATAAGTCACACCTCGATTCCCACTTTTAGACGCTACCGTAGCAACGCGTCGTTAGTTCCGTTTCGGTACGGTTTCGGGTGGTGTGACTTGTAAAGTGTTAACTGCAGTGCACTGCTTATCATTAATCTAGCATCGAACGGTGGCGACATATGTCAATCTAAATAGACAACGATACCCCCTGATTCCTTTGAATCATCGATGGAAATTTGTGTATGCATGAATGCATCCCTAGCTCATGGTTCAAGTCATGCAGCTAATGTGTTCAGGTATACAAGACATTCCCCTCGGGATCGAACGCCTTGTTTTTGTTCAGCTACGACAACGATGTTGATGCCCAAACACCAAACTTTATTTGTGCTGTCGCAGAGACTAGATTTTGAGGTAACTATATATTTTTCAGATTTATGTTAATATATTTTATCATTTAAAGTTTTCCAACTGACTCTAAGTTGAGAGACAATTTGAGGTACTATATACATTGACCATATATAAATGTAGGGTGTACAATCGCCGTACGACTACAGACGAGTTTGCAAGTCAAGTTATGGTGTAGAATTTAATCTATTTCGCAGTACTTTTCACATATTACAAATACATCCGAGACGAATGATTCATCTCAGTCGGTAAGGCTGCCTTATACCGTTTAAACTTCATGTGCATTTCAGAAGTACTTCATACGAATTAATTAATACAAAAACCTTCCATATATTAGACCTACTTATCGAGTACTTACAACAGCATAAAACAGATGTACTTCAAATGTGTTTGAAATTCTCCACCCTGATGTAGTTTGCCGATCTATGGAAGGTGCATAATCGTCTCAGAAGCTGTACTTTTATAGGTATTTCTTTGTATGGAGCTGTACAATATCAATGATGAATTGATTTTTTTTTACACGGGGGTATACCGATTATGGTAAAAATATCGAATTTTTAGAAGGTCTACCTCAAAATGCAGATATTGCTGGTGATCGAAGACCAAAACTCATAATAATCGACGATCTAATGCGCGAGTCCTCAAATGGGGAGATAGTAGATTTATTCACAAAAGGCAGTCATCATAAGAATATTAGCGTTATTTTTATAACGCAAAATATTTTTCACCAGGGTCGTGGACAGCGCGATATTTCTTTAAACACGAATTATATCGTAGCATTTAAAAATCCTCGCGATCGAGCGCAGATTTCGCATCTGGCGCGTCAAATTTATCCTGAAGACCCAACATTTTTACAAGAAGCTTACCACGATGCAACATCAAAACCGCACGGTTATTTGCTTCTAGATTTGAAACAGTCTACTCCGGATAATTGTCGATTCCGCACCTGCATTTTTCCGGATGATGCTCATAATTTTGTATATGTGCCAAAACGAGGATCCGGTTCTCGGTGATTTGTAAAGTATAAATAGGCCGTAACGAATTTACGAACATCATTCGAGTCTCTGCTATGGCTCCAACAACAACGGCTAAAGCTTCGCTTGGGAAGAAGAATATAATCTTACTGCATGCTCTATGCCATCTGGAGAAACATCAGCGCGATTCATTATTGCACAAGATAGATCGAAACGGGGTTCGATGTATTTGTGAGTGCGCGTTAAATACCTTAAACGGTGCAGTCCCGTTGAAAAAGAGTGAACGAATATAACTATCTAAATATAAAAAAATTTTGCGCCGTCTCGTAAATAAAACTGGTAGTTGGAAGACGAAAAAACGTGTAATTGTGCAAAAGGGATGTGGATTCTTACTACCTCTTCTTCTCCCAATCATAGGCACTGTGCTGTCTAATATTTTCACACGTAATTGACAAGATGCAGCACGCAAAGAAAATGGTTTTAGTGCCCCAAGATGCTGCCATGCCATCGCGCGAACAGATAGAGCAGACGCGCTCCGTTCAAACACCAGGCACGACACTCAGTAGACTCGATACCGAAATGGATGATATACTGCGCTCAGTGACTCCTGCGAACCAACGAGAGAAATGGAAACTTTACCAGCAAGTTTTACAACGCCACCAATTTTTTGTCGACGAGGAAAGGCGACCTAAAATTAACACAACCTCTTCGGTAAGTGCCAAACCTGCCGAGCAAGCATCTGAGGAAACGGTCCAGACAACTACTGAAGCTGAGCAAATATCTGACGAAGTTATTCTGGCTAGTGTACCAAAAACATATAGAAGACAAGCGGAGCAGTTATTGAATCATTTGCATGCCAGCTCCAACACCACTCTAACGTGGGATAAATCGGGAGTGGTCCATATCAACGGTGAACCAATAAAAGAATCGAATATTATAGATCTTGTAAATGATACTATGCGCCATAGAAAAACTGTGCGTGCCATTGGTCGTGAGCAATTTGGAAATGAACTCAGGCGTTTAGGGATCCCTCGTGAATTTATTGGTAATACAAGCCTGTTGTATGAGAGTCGGAATCTCAACACACCTCTAAATTCTAGACGAAACTTGGCAAAGTCAAATCCTAATACGCCGGATACAACTCAGAATAGCTTAAATTTATCAGGCAACAGGCGTCGAACTCCTACTAGTGACTCAATACGATCGTGGAAAACATTAAAACTGAAATAAAAAAAATAGAATGGATTTATTAAAGAAGTTTTATTATGATCCTACGCATCACGCTGGATACGCCGGCGCGCCAAACCTAATTAATGCGGCTGATAACGAGAAAATTCCTCGTGAAGACGTCACTAACTGGTTAAGAACACAGGATGCTTACACACTACACAGACCTATACGACGACGATTTCCGCGGCGACACTACGCCGTCGATAATATCGATGACGTGTGGGAAGCTGATCTCGTTGATCTACGCTCTCTTAAAGATGAAAATGACGGCTCTGTTTATCTTTTAGTGGTTATTGATGTTCTCAGCAAGTATGCATGGGTTGAGACGCTGCGTGATAAAACTTGTGCAGAAACTACAGAAGGGTTCAAACGAATACTCTCTCGAAGCAGTGGTCGAGCGCCTGTATGGCTACAGACAGATCGAGGCAAAGAATTTGTCGGTAGCGTTTTGCAGCGATTTTTGAAGAGTCGTGGAATAAATTTCCGAGTGGCCCGAAACCCCGATATCAAAGCCGCTATTGTAGAACGTTTCAACAGAACATTAAAGGAGCGGATGTGGCGATATTTTACGCATAAAAATACACGACGCTATATCGATGTATTACAATCTTATAGTCCAAGCTTACAACGACACAAAACACTCTACTATCAAGATGCAACCGGCGGCCGTGACTCTGTACAATGCGTCGGTCGCGCGTGCGAATATGGTGAAACAATACAAGCTGTGTCACAAAGTGCCTAAATACAAGGTCGGTGAGCTTGTACGTATCAGTAAAGCAAAGTCTGCGTTCGAGAAAGGTTACGAAGCTCGCTGGAGTGAAGAAATATTCAGGATTCACAAGATTCTTACAAACAGACAGCCGCCCATATATGAACTGGTTGATCTGAACGACGAGGAAATTGACGGATTTTTCTATGAAGAAGAATTGAGTATCGTAAAGAAAGAGATTGAAACGGAAGAATTTTTAATTGAAAAAATTCTCAAGACTAAAGGCAAAGGCCGTAATAAACAATATTTTGTTAGCTGGAGAGGATACCCCGAAAATTTTAATTCCTGGATTCCCGCAACAGATATAGTGAACAAGTAGTAGCAAAATAAAAAATAAAAAATGAGAGATCAATTTTACCTCGTGCTACCGAGTAACAGTAGTATGAAGTACTACCCGAATAATACGGTAACACACTATATAACACAGCTTCCAAAGCAATTGAAGATGCCTGGAGAATGGGTCGTAGCCTTAACAGAAATTCAATTTCCCCGTACATTTCTGCATGTAGATGAAACAAATGAACCACACGGTACGGCATCCCCGATTACCGCTTGTAGTACTCATGAGTGGGTTTACAGTAAACTTAAACCCAAAAAGACTCTCGTATCATGGGGTAGCAGCAACCCTCCCACCCACCCGGTCCGTAAAGAGGTTACATCAGATGATGCTGTTAACACCCGCAAGCGAAAATATATTAATCCCCCAAAAACTCACGAGGTTATAATTCCTGCTGGACTCTACGCTAGTGTTAAAGCCCTAATCGACACCATCAATGAAACGGATATATTCAAAGACCATATTCGTCTCGAATATAATGAGGATATTGGAGGGATTGTAAGCCTGAAACGAATACCCGATTATAGTATTATAGATGAATGTGCTCGACCACATCTTATATGTTTGGGCGATAAAATCTCTAAAGCTTTAGGCTTTGAACCCGGAAAAATTAAGGATATCCAAAAGCTACAAAGAAAAAGAAAAAAGTTTCAACCGATAAACGTAGTAAGAAAAAGGGCCGTAAATCAGCAAAACCTAAGAAAAAACCTACCAGAAAAACTAAAAAAACAAAAATTGTTAAGCGTAAAAAACGCACCGTTGCAGATATATTTGGCTAATTAACTAAATAAAATGTCTTTCTTACACGCGCACTCTTGCGAGTGCTTAAAATCAGAGCTGGATTTATTCACTCTCCCACCAACGCAGACAAGTATAGAAGGTTCTCAAGGAATTCATTATAAGCCCATTTCTTCACTGACAGATGAGGCTCCCATTGAATTTGTTGTCCCCGGTCATGGTGATGAATACATTCTAAAAGCAAGAATCGTCGAACGACCGGTTCTAAAATATCCGGATTTCGACAAAACTTGCACCCTCACAACAGACGCATCAGACTACGCCATAGGCGCAGTACTCAGCCAAAAACACGGCGACTTTGACCATCCGATAGCGTTCTGCTCAAGAGCATTGAAGAAAACCGAGATCGCGTATGACGCGATGAAAAAAGAATTACTCTCAATAGTAAATGCGGTAGAGTACTTTAAAATATACTTGTACGGGAAACGCTTTACGCTCGTTACGGATAACAGAGCGTTAACCTACATAAAAAATAAACCTGATATCCCGCAACAACTCCAACGATGGCAAATCATACTAAACGGGTATGATTATGACATCGTACACAAACCAGGTAAACTTAACGTTGTTGCCGACGCTTTGTCGAGAAATCCCGCGGAGATTATGCCGATCAGACAACGCGAGGAAAGCTCATCGGAAAACACGGGAATACAGGAAACAAAAAAGCAGAAACTGACTCCCAATGCATCACCTGAAACCAGAAACCGGTCAACGACTGATACAGGTTCAGGAAATCCAGCGCCGAGGAAAAAGCGAAATACATGGGAGGACAGCCCAGCTGCACCCGACGAACCAATGGAACAGGAAACCAAACAAACCCAACAAGAAACAAACCCACAACCGGAAAAGACAACAACCAAACAACAAATGGAGAGTGTACCCACAAAAACCAATTTAAATATAAACAACGAAACATCAACTTCGGAATTATCCGAAAACGAAGGCGAACTCATTCATCCAATCAAGAAGATGGTTGAAGAGCTGTATACGCAAAGGAGAACTCCGAACCACAATGGCGGCTCTCCAAACGTCCTATAGATACAACGGACGACGAAGGAAATAGGCAACGACCACGCAAACAAATTAGGAACCGACGCGATACAGGAAAACAATATAAATATACAGATATAGAAGATAGTACAACAGAAGAAGAAGAAGAAAGCCCAACGAGGAAACAAAACAAAGAAAGCCCAACGAGGCAACAAAATGGAAAAAGCCCACCGAGGCAACAAAGAGAAAAGAGCCTAACGAGGCCACAAAAAACAAAAAGCTTATCGCAGCAAAACAAAAGCGAGTTTCGTGAAAAAGTCAGCCCAGATGGGAAAACCGGCCACTTATACGGTGACAAAAGCGAAAAAACCAATGGAACCAAAAACAAAAACGACAATCAAAAGGCGAAAAATAAGGAAAAAGATATGGAACATGAAACGGAATCCGCGAACGAGAATAGTGGTAAACCACCGATCCAACCAACCTTCAGATCACCACCTTCAAATACCACACGAAAGACAAAGGATTCGGAGAACGACCAAAACAGCGGGAAACGGACAATACCACCGAACTTCCGTTCACCACCCGCAACTTTAGAATCTCGGAAGACCACAACACATCAGCAACCGAAGAAACGTTTGCCCGAACCAGTCAAAAGGCGAACGAAAAAGACGCCAAAAGAACCGACTAGGCGTAGTGAAAGGTTGGCAAATAAAAAACCAAAAGTCCCGGATAATCAACCAAAAAACCAGCCAATTACAAAAATCCCGAACGATCCTGAGAATCTGTCACCCGAGATGACAGATGAATACTGGGATTCCAAAGTTACGTGCAGCACTCGCAAAACCAAAGGTCAAAAACAAAAAACAAGAACTCGATTCCAACCTCCGGCCTCAACATCCTCAGACTCAGATCCACAACTATCACCACAATTAACACAAGAATATTTTGATTCTAGAGTCACCTACACCAACGACATTATACCAGAAACCTGAATCCAACCAGATCCTGAGGATGCACAGTTAAGAACAGAATCGACTGTGCCAATGTCACCCGAAATGACACAGGACTATTGGGACTCAAAAGTCACGAAAACTCCGGATAATATAACAACGGTGGAACAAACAGTTCCCCCACGAATCGAGCACCCGATCGCAGTGCCAAGCACTTCTAAGAGGACCGACCAACCAACTACTACACCGAGTGCCTCAGCAGAACAACCAGCTGCCACACCAGGGTGTTCATGGCAAATTGACGAACCAGCCGCAACACCAGGGTGGTCATGGCAAATCGACGATTTCACACCAGAACAACCAGTCCTCACACCTAGGTTTTCACAGCAAATTAACGACAGTTCACCATCAATGGACATTGAGCCAACATTCGATTCACCACCATGGATTCCGCACGAGACAACAGAATGCTCTAAATCGGACGAATCACGATTAGCTACACCTCGAGAACCTTCTCGAGCGTTAGCAAACCAATATCACGATATGTCGCCATCATCAGATAGCGACTCCGACAACGACTCAGCGTTCCAACCATCACAATACCAACGAAAACGTCTAACACTGCGAACAACTCCACCAACAACAAGGGGAGCAACAATAACAGACGATGTACACGTAAGAGATAATATCGTAATAACGCAGGAAAACATCCTAGCGCAGGAAGACAACATAGCTCACTTCCTGTCAGCCGACGGTGTCATGGACACAATGGTCTCGAAAATACTCGCAGAAAAGGGTAAACTCACCCATTCGGTATTTACACAGTCCAACCCTGGAATCGGACATATCTTCATCACACGCGACAAAGCGTTACGCTATTTTACAATAATTTGTAAGATCAGATCGACAGACGCTACTAACACACTCACCATCCAAAAGTGCCTAGAGAACCTCGTACAGACTCTAGTGGAAAACAAAATCACATCTTGTACTCTATCCAAAGACCCAAAAATCATCGATACATTTTTGTGGTCTAACATCAAAGGATACCTACGAGTACTCGCGATTAACTCAAACATCACCTTTAGGCTATGCGAAGGTCTCATAACCGTTCCAGACCAGGAAAATAGACAAAACATAATCAGAGAATTACACGGATCCGCAGTCGGAGGCCACAAAGGCGTAACGAAAACATACCAGCGCATTCTCTCGCAGTATTACTGGCGAGGACTAAAAAAGGACGTAGAAACGTTCATTCGATACTGCTTCGACTGCCAGAAAAACAAACTGGGCGCGTAAAAAAAAGCTCCTATGGTCATCACGGACACACCAGCGCAACCCTTCGACAAAGTAGCCATCGATATCGTAGGTCCACTACGCGAAACAAAAAAAGGACATACGTACATACTAACTATGCTCGACTTATTCAGTAAATTCAGTATAGCGATACCATTAAAACACCAAACGTCAATAGACGTAGCGAGAGCACTCTGTACAACCTTGATATCAACTTTCGGTGCGCCTCGTGCGATATTAACCGATCAGGGTACGAACTTTATGTCGGAAGTGTTCAGAGATTTCGCTCAACTATTCCAAATAGAGCAACACAGAACAACTGCGTATCACCCACAATCGAACGGCGCAATCGAACGCAGCCATCACGTTCTTGTGGAATATCTAAAGCACTTCATCGACAGTAATCGAGACTGGGATGAACTGCTAACATTCGCGACACTTTCATACAACACTAGCATACACGAAAGTACAGGGTTCACCCCATACGAATTAGTATTCGGTAGGAGAGCTCGCACACCTTCAGAGTTCCCACCACCTGAAAAAATCATAACATACGACGACTACGTGACAGATCTAACGAGAAACCTTAGAAACGTCCAAGAACTTGCCTTCGAAAAAGCAATAAAGTTCAAAGAACGAACCAAAAGATACTACGATAAAAGAACCGTAGAACCAGAATATCAAATAGGCCAACTCGTTCTCACAAAAAACGAACGCAAAACAAATAAATTTGACAAAGACTGGCTAGGCCCGTACCAAATCATAGAAATCCCAAACAAGCGCAACATTACAATACAATTAGACGACAACACAACAAAAACTCTACACGTAGATAAAATAAAACTGGCATATGTTGCAGATGCCACGCCAATCCCGACTGAACAACGTCGCGAACGCAGAAGCAACCTTACAGGAACTGATACCATCAATTCAACTCGATTCAACTGACAAGAGAAAGAAACGCGCGCCTTTAGAATTCGTAGGAAAAATTAACAAAATACTTTTCGGAACAATGGACAGTGAAGACTCAGACAGAATAAACTCACAAATCGATGCACTTGCAAACACAACCACCGAATTAGCGGAAATCGTACTAAACCAAACACATATAATCAAAGCAGGTTTCAACTTCACCCAAACCCAAATCACTAAATTAACAAACGGAATAAATAAAGAAATCAAAGAAATCAAACTGAAACAGGCATCACTCGAATACGAATTACACGTAATCCAGAAGCTGATAACATACACCATTTCTGTAGAGGAAACACTCATCCAATACGAAATCGATTTGGAAATATTGACAAACGCAGTACTCTTCGCAAAAATGGGACAACTACACCCCGAAATACTTTCGGCAAAAAAGATACTAGTTAGCGCAGAAGCGATTCGAAAATCAACACCAAACACGATATTCCCTATACCACTCAGCTCGGAATACGTTCCGGAGTTGACGAAAATAATCGACCTCACAGCGTTCCATAACGGAGAACGGCTTATCTATGTCATCAAAATCCCACTATTGGACCTAACACAGTACAAACTATACCAACATCTATCCGTTCCAGTACGCCAACTCTCAATGGCAAAAGGCGCGAGATTCGCGAACATTAAACCGGCAGTCCGATACACCGCAGTTTCCGAAGATTTTAGTAGTTATTTCAATTTGGAAGACGAAGGCGAATGTAAATTCATAGTTAATCGATACATCTGCAAAGAAATCTATCCCGTAGCGCAGATCAACGACGAAACTGAATGCGAGGTTCAACTCCTCGTCAACCCACAATTCGGCAATCTAGAATCATGCGATATCAGACTAAAAATGCTAAAGCAAACCTATTGGAAGAAAATTCGTAACGCAAACGCATGGCTGTACGCAGCACCAAAACCCGAAACTTTATATCTTATTTGCGATAATCACAAATCGATCATTGAAACAATCGAAAACGCCGGAATACTACAAGTCGAACCCACCTGCCGAGTTAAAACCCGAACAACGACACTAACTCCTTCAGTGGAAATAAAATCCTCAATCGAAGTAAAATTCGCACACACACCGATTCTAAATATAACAGCAATGATCCAAAAATCAATGGAAAACGTGGAAAACATCAACCTCACAGAAATATAGCGGAAACAGAAACACTTACAGGACTATCAAACACAAATCCGATACACGATGACTTAACGAAAAACGAGGTAGAATTAAAGGCTATCATCACAAAGGCAAGGGAAATTTCAAAAACCCACTACATGAGTCACAGACTCTCCACATTAGAAACCATACTAAAATATAGTGGAATCTCCCTCGCTTCCATCATGCTGTTAGCAGTAGTCGGATGGAAGTTTTCCCTATTCGGAAAATTATCAAGCATATATAAAATCATATCGTGCGTAACAAAAAACCGAAAAACGATAACGCGACAACAAACCGAACAGACTCCCGAACCAACCGTTGTCCATCATAGACAGCCGATAGAGTTGGTCGAAACTCAACCACAACCGGTTACCGAATGTAGGGAGGTCGCTATTATAACAGACCATCCACCCCAACTAGCCCGTAGACCGATCTACGCGCTAACATACCACGACCGTAACGCGCTACCATAAAGAAAAATATAACAAAAAATATATATATATATAATAAAAAAAGACAAAGCGCGATATACTAATAAAATACAATAATCATAATAATGAATAATAATCAAATATACCCTGTAGCGCTCTTCCCGGATGGGCAAAAGCCTACTAAAAACTCCCGCGATCCTTCCCCTTAATTTTCTCCCTCAATCAGGGATGGGCGCCAGGGGCGCGTACGCCCCGGGGAAAGATCTCGAAGAAAACCTCCCGGCTTCGCTGCGGCCTTCTCGAGGGCAGAGTGGGCTGGGCAAGCGATCTGACGTCCCGGGTTACGGGAAAGGAACAACAAAATCTCAGTTTACGGGAACCACGACTCGAAGATTTATTTCAAGCAAAATGACTTCAGCACAAAAATTCTACTGAGGGGAAAACCGGAGTGCCCGGGGTAAAACCCTCGTCCCGTAATTCCACAGTTTACAATAATATTGCTTGTCACAAAAATCATCCGTCCCGTACTCGGGCCCTGCGCTCCTGCACTCACACACACACAACGTACGGTCGCGACTCGCGGAACGTCCAAATTTGCGACACGCGGAATTATCAACGTAAATCGCTCATACCCAGAACCCAAAATCATCCACACCAATCACGCATCCGGCCCGATAAACGCGGCAATAACTTCACACACTCTTTATCAATCCCGCGCGTGGACAGTTCACGCGACCGACGACTTAACCATTAGGCGATTCCCGTGAGAACTCCTCCAAGGCGACAAAATTAAGACTCGACTCGCAAACTAATTAGAAACGCGGAAACAAAACAACCCCGCGGCCCCGAGTAAAAAACCGTCCTCGATTCAACGGACTCGCCGCGCGACAAACGATCCGAACACACACATACACGCGTCGATTCACGGCGATCGCGTCTCTCCCGGAACGGCCGAACAGAGCACGCCGACGGGTACAATTTCTCTACAATAATTCCTTGCCCGATTCGGGACTGTCGGCGCACAAAATAGCAACAATAACGAAATACAGTATTATCAAAGTCCTCGGGCTCAAGCTCACCGGCTTAACGACGTAATCCTCGGGAAACACGGCCAAGATGTAATGCGCCGTACGGAACAAGAAACGTCCTTCCTTCCTTCCGATAATTTCGTCCAATAATTCCGCCTTCGCACGCGGCTCGCTGTCTCGGGTTCACAACGGTGAATGCCCCGAGGCCTCGCTCTCGATCGCGCTCGTTACTCTTCCCCTCGCCCCCCTGCCTAATCGCGACACTCCTCGTCCATTTTCGGACATTTCCGGGACTCGCATCTTCGCACGTTCGCTGTCTCTCGCGGGACGCTCGCTAACCGCCAGCGGCTTGCTATAGTCTCGCACGCGTACAATACAATATACAATCAACGTCGGACACTTAAGCATATTTCGCACGCTGCTTCGCCGCTCGTGCCCGGACCTCTCACGGTACTCAATCCCCGCGATTACGAGGCCGGACACAAATTTCCCATCCGGATGCCTCGATCTTCTCCGGCAGCTCGGACCCCGGCAGCTGCCGGTCCGACGAAAATCTCCCGGTCGTCCCCGGTCCTTCCAATAATTTCCTCGACGATGATGCCCGCGACTCCGACAGCAGGGGGACGAGATACGCCCGAGCGCGAACTTTCCGCCGATCTCCAACCTCTCGCCGCTTACACATGTCCCGTCCGACGTCACTCTCGTTCCGACCGTCAATCCCGGCGTACATGAAACGCGTTCCAAAAAAACATTAGAATTCACTCACACATACAATCAGGCCCTACAGAGTCGCCTTGTGTGAGTCCGAGCGAGCGAGCCACATTGCCCTACGTAGCCACGCTACAACCCTTATCCTACTACATATACCCTCATTAACAAGGGATTCACTATACACTACTCTCTTTACCACAGTACACAGATAAACTTAACCACTATGCATGGTTTAAAACTATATCTTCACCTCATTACCTTTTCGTATCTTCCATTACTATAACAAACACATACACACCTGACAGATAAAGAAAGAAAAAAAAAAGAGAAAGACAGAAAGATGGCCAGTACTAGTAGAGCCAACATCGAGGAGCAACAGGACACGACGGTCAAATGCCTCCTGTGCTGGAAGAGAATAGAGAGCTGCGAGATGTCTCCGCACCTCAATCAGTGCTACGCGAAATTAGTAAAGGGACTGGAGCGTCTGGGCACTGCCGATGCAGCATGCCCACTGTGCTGTTGCGTTTTTGGGGCAAATCAGCTAGCGGCACACGTCGACGAATGTGCCGCACGTCTCGTGGCGGTTCAGGCCCGAGGCCCGCAGCAGCACGAGGCGCAGCAACAGCTGCGTCAGTACCAGGGAGAGCAGCCCCAAGAGATGGAGGACGACGAAGACAACGAGGAAGACGACCGCACATACACCTCACATACACCCGCAGGAACACCACCACCAATACTAAAAGACGAAGACGCAAGTGTAAACAACGACGAAAGCACTGACGACGAAACCGTAGTTATGGACGAAACAATGGACAACAACGCCGACCAGTACTTCAAAACGGACTCTAACGCGACAACAGTGACCGAAGAGACAGTCATGGACTGGATTGACAGACAAGACACAAAGACGCTTGAAAAAATCATAAACCGAGCGAGGATGAACATCTTCCTCGCAGGTTTAAAAGACGAACTTAACCAAGCTAGACAGTAAACGAACGGACATACAAAAATAAACACATCAAATCAGACTAACAAACTAGACCACGACAGACTACAACAACAACAAATCTACTCTACACTTTCTGAATAACACTCATACTTCTACAATAACAGATAATCACACACACACAATCCAAATACTCACCAAAAACAAATAACCATACACAAATAATAAAAATATCATAACCACAAACATAAGCGTATACGCGACACGCGTCGCATAGGCCGAGGGCCAAAATAAAAAAAAAAGAAAAAAAAATATATGAGGACCCTTATTATAAAAAAAAAAGAAAAAAAACCTTTCTTAGTTTATTTTACTTTTGTTTTATTTTATTTCATTTTATTATTTGCCTCATTTTCCTTTTTATATATACTCTGTTTCTTTTTTTTATTATTAATTAATATACGTTATCTTTTTCATATAATATCAATACTTGTGTTCATTATTTTTACCCATTCCAGAAATAACTCCCATCTTCTGCCTACAGAACCAATCCTGACATAACATACCTAACCCACTAACCTACTACTAACCAGATTTAGAATGTTGCAGGCAATAGAGTATCATATAAGTACAAAAAAAAACCAAACAACAAGGAATTTACAAAGAAGAACGATAAAAACAAAGGACATAATAAATACAAATAAACAATGGACTACACAAAAAAAAAAAAAAAATTTGGAACAACAAAAAGGAAATAAGTACATGAAAAAAATAAAATAAATGGACCCCACCAACAAACAAAACAGGACAAAAATTTCATATTTCATTACCGTTTTAACACCAAACAAACCTATCCAATTTAACCAACCTACCCCTACTAACACAAACGAATAACAGTTCTTTTAGATCGTTACAGATATCAACATTCACCACCATATATACATTCAACAACGAGAGTGTACCGGAAACAAATACAATACCAAGGAACAAAATACAAAACTAAATTCAGACAACAAAAAGGATCAACAATCAACAACCAACAAAATTAAATATTAAAAAAAAAAAACAAAAAACACAAAACATAACACATCTACACAAAAAATGAAAATATTTAGAAGCAAAAAAAAACAACAAAAACCCCCCAAAACCTTTAATTTATATAGAATCACACTTAACAAAAATTACACAATGTAAACAAATTTTAATATCCGATGCGGGGGCATCGTTTTTCCTAGAGGGGGAGTGTAACGGCTCCAGCCTCTTCCCACACTGATCATTTTTTCGCGGCGGCGTCGTTTTCCGCCGCGCAGCATTCGGAGAAGCCCTGCAGCTTATCTGCATCCGCTCTCACGGCTCGAAGCCGTAAGAAGGGCCTTATCAGCAAACGTCGCGACTGTCCGTCGCGACATTGTTGCAGGGTCCGAGGCCCTCAGCCTCGCACCTCAGAGCGGCAGTCCAGCTCGAGCCTTCGTACGGTACACTCTCCCGAAACTCTCAACTACGCTGCGACTAATAAACTACAATACACACATATTTTATATCTCGAAGTTCTACTCTTTTATACCTGCACCGGCCATCCGTTACAATTGAATTAAGATTCGAACTCAGGAATGAACAAGAAAGAAGTAAGCATAGAGTAAGATGGAATAGGAGATAATTAAAATAAGTAAAATAAAATTTAAGAGAAAATTAAGAAAATAAATAAAAAGAAGAGTTAAGAATAGGAACAATATAGAGTTAAGATAGTATTCAGAAGAATAAGAAAATGAGAAAGAGTAATCAAGAACATAAAGAAAAATAAGTAAAATTAAAAATAAGATAGAGTTCAGAAAAGAATCAAGATGGAATCAAGAAAAGAGATGGGAAATTAAGAAAAGAACTGAGAGTAGAATTAAGAATAGGTTAAGAGTAGAATAAGAAAGAATTAAGAATAGAACAAGGAAGTCTAAGATGGAATCAAGAAAAGAGATGAGAAATTAAGAAAAGAACTGAGAGTAGAATTAAGAATAGGTTAAGAGTAGAATAAGAAAGGATTAAGGATAGGAAAAGCACTAAGAGTAGAGGAGAGAAATAATTCCAGATAGAATTAAGAATAGAATAAGATCGAAAAAAAAAAAAAAATTAAAAATAGGATTAGGAAAAGAATTAAGAAGGAGATTAAGAATGAATTAAGAGGAGAATGAAGAAAAGAAGTGAGAATGAAATTAAGAAATAAGAAATTAAGAAAAGAACCGAGAGTAGAATTAAGAATAGGTTAAGAATAGAATAAGAAAACATTAAGAATAGGATAGGAAAATAAGTAGGGATAATATAAGACCGAATTAAGAAGAAATAAAATGAATAAAATAAATAAAATAAACCGAATTAAGAAGAAATAAAACGAAAAAAAAATTAAGCATGAGGGACAGTGCCGGGAATCCGTCACGGCATTAAGAGATAAAGACATCGATTCCAGAATAGATCGCGAGAGCGATAAGAATAGCACACCGGCCCACAACACACGCCGAGACAGCGCGGCGCCGGGCCAAGCATCGGGCCGGCTAACAACTGTACTCTCCCCGAGCGCGACCTCGGACGGCGAAGGAGTCGAGCGCGGCGAAGTCCCAGAATCAAAACAAAGGATTAATTCTGGGAACAGAGAAGCTCGCCGCGATCGACTTCCGAATAGAGATGACTCGCCGAATTTCAAGAAATCGAAGCATTATCCGAGGAAACGACAATGATCTCGACGAAGGAATAACAATAACCGTTCGGGATACACCAGGACAATCATCTATGTCTGGTGTATCGAGACTCGCGGCGATAACGCGAAAAAGGGGGAGGGGATAGGATTCGAAAATTACGGGCTATCGAGCAAATTTAATCGCAATCTCGGACAGTAAGAAAGTGAAAGGCGAGATACACGGTGACAAACAGGCGAAAAGGAGAGCGTGAAAGGAGAGTAAGAACAGAAGGAAGGAAAGAAGAGACGAAAGAACGGAAAAAGGAGAGATTAAGAGAGGAGAGCGAAATACGAGAAAAAAGAAAAAAAAAACGACATGACAACATTCAGGAACTTCCCGGCCCGGAATTTGGAAGGAAGCTACAAGGGAGTAGAGGTCCTCACTGTATCAACCCCGAGTCGTTTTTACATCCACCTGCCGGATCCGGAGGGGAAAAGGGCCCGACTCCTAGCCTATTACGCGAGCACGACTCCCGACCACCCGGAAGTGCAGCTCGTACAGGAGGAAGACATATACCCTGGCGCTCCGGTCTACGTTAGCCACGTCCGGCGATTCTACCGGGGAGTGATAACGGGAGGACCGGACCAGGACGGTGACATCCCGGTCTGGCTGGGCGATTGGGCCCTGGAGCTCAACGCCAGACCCGGGGAAATGTTCACCGTCCTCTGGGAACACCGGAGCGTCGGGTTCCAGGCAATCGCCTGCGGCCTCCACGCCACCCGCCCAACGGGAGAGGAGCCGTGGTCTCCCACGACGTGCCAATACGTAAGGGACCACCTGGAGGACAATATTTGGGACCTCCACGTCGTAGACAGGGAGACCGGCACCGACGCGATATGGGTGGCGTTGGAGAGCCCGGACAACGCCGAAGAGTCCATCCGGGACCGCCTGCTCAGGAACGGGCACGGGCAATGGGGTCCGAACCCCAGACCATTCGACTGGGGAGAGGACGGCGGCCGGCTCTGCGTGCGGGTGGAGAGTCGAGGTGGAGGGCGAGAACGAGGACGTGGATATGGAGGTGGAAGACGACGAGAACGAGGACGTGGATATGGAGGTGGAAGACGACGAGAACGACCTAGATGACGACGAATGGGAAGACTGGGAGGAAGAACACAACAGCGACGAAGGATACAGCAGCTATGAAAGAACGGACGACGAAGAAGACGAACTGATGTAAATAAATTAGAAAAAAAAACACAAAAACACAAAAACACAAAAATAAAAACAAACATATGTACAGATAAAATAAAGAAAAAGTACCGTTAAGAGGCATCCCCTTTATTTAAATAGTAAAAATAGAGAATAAACGGAAAAAAAGGGGAATAAAAACCAAAAGAGAATTAAAACATGACTGGAGAAGCTCGGGACGAGCTTCGCCAGTAATGTGGGGGAGAATGTAACTCCCCTACATATTAAGATCTCCCGTGTGGCCCCGGTGACGTCACACCGCGAGACCCCGGGAGACGCGGTCAGCCAGGCGAGATGCCGAGCAGCTGTCGGACAAGCCCGCGGAGAACCAAGTGGCGCCATCCGACGGGATCGAGCGGCGGCTCGATCGATGCCGAGGCAACGAAAGCACGCTCAAGGTCAGAGAAAGGCGAAAGCGAAGGAAAATCGGCCTCGCTGATTGGATGGAGATGACGACACTCCCTTTGCACACGATTTGCTCAGCGGATAAGACCGGATAATCGTCACTAACATACCGACCCGGGATTGGAGGGCAGAGACGGAACAAGGCTTTTAGCCAATGAGAAAATTAATAATCGGGCGACCGCACGCAGGCGCGAGTCCGCCAGAAATCTGCCAAACCGACGGAGTGGGAGTCCAAAATCGGGGTATAAAGGACGGCGATTTCGGCAGTCGATCATCAGTGAACGATCTACCTTATCATCGGCCAACTCCAAAGGAAAAAGTGAAAAGTGAATAAAAGTGAAATAAGTGAAATGAAAGTGAATTTGTGCAAAAAGGACTTATAAAATCGGTGCCGATTTGGACTTATAAAATTGGTGAACATTGGACTTATATACTTTCGTGCAGAGTGAACTTATAAAATTCGTGCCGAAAAAGAACTTATAAAATTCGTGCCGAACAAGGACTTATAAATTTTCGTGCCAAGTGAACTTATAAATTGTGCACCGAAAAAGGAGTTATAAAATTGAGGACAATTTGGACTTATAAATCCATGCCGATTTGAATTTGTGAAAATTGTGCTGGCCCGAACTTATAAAAATCGGGGACGATTTAGACTTATAAAATTTGCGACACTTCTCCGTATAACTTCTCGTGCCAAGTGGACATATAATCAAGGTGTAAAGTCGGACTTAGACATTGGTGCCGAGTGGGAACTTAGGACAGTACGAGTGTGCAAGACTGACTAAGACTCGCAAGTGACGTGAGCCACTGAAAGTGTCAATTGGAGCGAGCGGTAAAGTGACCAAAGTGACCGGTCAGGACGCTGCAAGGATTCGAAAAAGTCATGTCCAGGGTTTAGTTCACTTCCCCTGAAGGCTCCTAGACCATCAAAATCAGGTAAAAACGTCCAAGTCACAAATTAACGCCAATTGCAAATCACGAGGCGAGCGAGCTGTCACAGGCGATCGCCGTGCCGTGACGTCACCGCGAGACAGCCGAGCACAGCGACCAGCTGGACTTCGCGTCGACTGAGAAGCTGCCCGCGCATGCGTGGTGCGGTTCACGCGAAATAAATATTTTTCGATTAAAGATCTCTACTTGAAGCCATTAAATAATACGATAAATAGAGACAATAATCGAAGGAAAAACCAGTGATTGAATAGATTGATATTAATCGTTCATTCTCTTCTTGCCGAAAGAACAATTTCTGTAACCGCTCCGAAGATAAATATAGGCATAGAATAATCCGAGTTAAGCCATAACAGAAAAAGGGTTACTGAATCCTGAAGCCTGTAATTTTACAAATAAAGCATATTTTTTTAACGTCAAAACCGTCTCTGACACGCCAGCCCATAATTCCTTAACGCTCGAGTCCCCGAATCCGTCCGTTTGAGTGCCTTTCTCGCAGAAGGGGGTGCATAAATACGGAAATTATTGTACGAGGAATCTGCTCCTGTTACAAGTCGTTTGGCATTGGATTACAGGAGACGCACGTATGTACAGTCGTGGGTAACTAACCGCCTCGGTGAAATCGATGAATCTACTAACGCTCAAGAATGAAGGTGGGTGCCAACGAAACAGAATCCAGCCGATGAAGCGACACGTAATGTGAGTTCAGTTCCTTCAACTGATTCACGGTGGTTTCAAGGTGCATCGTTTTTAAAACAAAATGAGTCTCGATGGCCACATGTTCAACCAAGCTATACTCAAGAAGTAGAGGAAGAACGAAAGATAGAAAGAGTACACGTCGTCGTCATGGGCGAGACAGCGTTACCATTACCAGATGTATCTCAGTTTTCTTCGTGGATGCGTCTCATTCGATCCACCGCATGGGTACTACTAGCAACAGACAAATATCTCAGAAAAAAAGACAGAGAACTTGGAACAAAACATTTAAGTAGAGCACAGATTTTATGGATCCGAAAGTCAGAAGCAGACAGTTTCCAAGTTGAGTATGATGCACTGAGGAACAACAGGACAATATCTGAACAGAGTAGACTGAGACACTTCTGTCCGTATCTGGACGAAGACGATGTAATTCGGGGTCAGGGCCGAATCTCCGGGACCAAGTCAATTGCATATAATACGAAGTCTCCAATCATTTTAGATGGACATCATGCATATACAAGACTATTGGTAAATTGGTATCATCAAGAAAATGGGCATGCCACTCCCGAAACAGTTCTAAATGAGATTCGCCAAAAATATTGGATTGTAAATGCACGTCGAACTATCCGAACTATAAGTTCAAGATGTCGTTAGTGTAGAATACAACGAGCAAAACCACAAATTCCAAGAATGGGAGAACTTCCAGAGTGTCGACTAGCACATCATAATCGCCCATTTATCTTTACTGGAGTTGACTATTTTGGACCGATGATAGTCACCATTGGAAGATGTTACGTGATAACGCCGGTAAAGCGACGCGATAGCGCAGAGGAAGGGGTTGCGGAAGGTTAGCCGGAATAAGTGGCACAGGCGAAATCGTAACAATAACAAAGAGTTTATTGAAACTTAACAAGCGTGAGTGAGTTGAGTTAGACAGAAATGGTTAGCGAGAGATAGACGTGACGCGTGCGCGCGACACGGTAGCTGGTAGGACACTGTCGTCCTTTCGGTGGGCCAGTGACCCGTATGGAGAGGGGGCGAGAGGCCGCGGTGCTCCGAAAAAGCGACTAATCTTAATTCCGCCACGAGAGCGGTAATGTCGCGAACAGAAGACGACACGAAAAAAGATGGGGAGTGTTATTTACTTATCTGACTTTAAGAGCTATTCACTTGGAAATAGCCTCATCATTGTCCACCGATTCGGCAATCCTAGCACTAAGACGGTTTATGGCACGACGAGGATAACCAACGGAATTGTACTCAGATAATGGGACAAATTTTCGAGGAGCAGCAACAGAACTACGAGAAGCTATGAGGGAGTTAGATTCTACGAGATTACATGTTGAGGCTACAAATCGAGGTATAATCTGGCGATTCATACCTCCGTCAGCTCCTCACATGGGCGGATTTTGGGAACGTCTAATACGATGTGTAAAAGAAGCATTAAAAACCATCTTAAAGGAACGAGCTCCGAGAGAGGAAGTATTAACGACACTGATTGCCGAAGTTGAACACATGGTCAACAGTCGTCCGTTGACATACATTTCAAATAACCTCGAGGACCCTGAAAGTTTGACCCCTAATCACTTTCTGATCGGATCGTCATCAGGAGTCTGTATACCGGGCCTATTCGAAGACAACGACTTCTCGGGAAGAAAGCAATGGCGAATAGGACAACGTCTTGCTGACATGTTCTGGTCAAGGTGGATTAAGGAGTACCTGCCCACACTATTACCACGAAAAAAATGGAATCAAGAACAAAAATCTCTTTAAGAAGGCGATGTTGTTCTCATGATTGAACCTATAACTCCAAGAAATGTATGGCCACGTGGCGTTTTAACGCGTCTCATCCCAGGACCTGACGGACGTGTTCGTGTCGTGGAGGTAAGAACTTCCAACGGAATTGTCAAAAGAACAGTAATAAAGATAATTCCGATAGAGGTTCTTCCATAATGGTACGGAGGTCTCCGTACCGGGGGGGAGGATGTTACCGAACGGTCTGAACGGAGGAAAGAAAAAAGAGAAAGAGACGAGTTAGTAACGGAGTTTTTTTGTTATTGTTTTTGGATCTTTCATGTTTTGGGATCGGACTCGCTTCAGAAAGAACCTAAGAAGAAAA
>CAKJTD010000052.1:204652-382152 GCA_917499995.1 Ichneumon xanthorius | reverse complement strand
CACACACACACACACACACACACACACACACACACACACACACACACACACACACACACACACACACACACACACACACACACACACACACACACACACACACACACACACACACACACACACACACACACACACACACACACACACACACACACACACACACACACACACACACACACACACACACACACACACACACACACACACACACACACACACACACACACACACACACACCGCTAAAATCTATTGAAATCACTTACAAAATGGTCAAAAGGCAAAGTTATACCGATATCATTTAGTTTTCAGACAGTAACAGATTTTGCGATGACGAATGTATAAGGCACTTCTTTTCGCTTACGCTCGGTCGTGCCTAAAAAAGGGCAGTAGAGTACTGGCGGAGTGGAAAAAAAAGCTATCTCAAGTTTTCTACTGTACAAAAGTCATTTGCGAGACTTACTAATCCTCGTCAATTAACGAGATGGGCAAAGCAAGTGAACGAAGGAGGAACGCGGAAAGTAAAATTGATGCATATCGCCGAATTTACATTAAACAAATTACGAAACGCTATAGAAGCTGAATTAATAATAATAATCATAATAATAGTCAATGATTCGGACATCAAAAAATGGGCTCTGGAAGCATGGGGAGAGCAGGGGAGTGGCGATAGGCCTTTCGTGGCCTCTTCAAAATGGATATACAATTTCAAAAAAGCCCATCGGATCGTTTCAAGAAAAATCACAAAGTTTGTCTCAAGAAAGACGATAGAAGACAGTGCTAATTTGAAAAAATCAGCTGATGAGTTTGTTGCTTCTGTCAAGCCTTTTATAGCAGAATACGGGCCTGAAAACGTATATAATTCTGATCAAAGTGGATTCCAGCTTGAAATACATTCAGGACGTACGTTGACGTATGCAGGAACGGAAAAAGTCGAGTGTTCAGCTCAATCCATATCATCTACAACTCATAGTTATACTATTCAGCCAATTGTCTCCTATGATGGGCGACTACTATCTCCTCTACTGATAGTATTAAAAGAAGCAGGCGGTCGCTTTGGTCCTCTAGTAGAAAAAACATTAATCCGTCCTCCGAATGTATACCTCCTCCCTTCGTCATCTGGCAAAATGACAAAAGGTAATGATGTACTGCAATGATAATTTTCTTTTTATTACTGCAATGTGCATGAATATTACTGGTAGCAATGTTTTGCAATTACAGACCACTTCAAAACATGGCTAAAAGAGGTGTTCTTTCCTAACGTTGGAAGAAGAAGCCTACTTTTACTGGACTCCTGGAGCGGTCACTGCAGCAATATTATCGCAGAAACGAAGCCTGCAGATAAAGATGTTGTGTTGATGACTATACCAAAAGGAACTACCGGAAGAATTCAACCTTTAGACGTTTATGGTTTTAGGGTGTGGAAAAACTTTGTGAAGCATTTCTCTGACAATGCGATCCTACACAATTACGATGTCAATCTTCATTTACGGAACAATATTATAAAACTACAATCACTTGTACATAATTAACTATCTTCGCCTAGGTATCGATCCCTTTTTCAATATGCTTGGTATAAAAGTGGCTATGTAGACGACAGATTAGAATGTTTTCCAAATCCTGTCGAATTTGCTTTCGAAAAATCTTCCGTTATGAAATGTGCTGTTTGCGGTGCACTACCGAACACTTTTTCCACGATCATCACTACTGTCATGAATATGAGCCATAATTTTTTGCTACAAAAATGTTTGGTGAACATTATTTTTATCATATAGAATTTTCTGAAATTTTCAGTCCCAAGATTTTTTTGCTTTCCAGAATTAATATTCTTGGAGTATTCCCATATATCCCATATTCCATACATGTATTGGAACGAATAAATTTGGAATGAAAATAGTATCATCTGTAGAAATGTTATATTATCAAATTCACATATTACCTATGCTTCGAATATATATCCCGTGTGCTAAGTTATGGTTTTTGAAAGTAGAATAAAATCCTGTAAACTCTCATTGAGAGTTTACAGGATTTTAGGAATTCGCCCTCCAAGCGAAAACGGGAGTTTTTTTATGGTTCTTTTATCCTGAAAAAAAATTATCAGGGTGGTTTACCCCCCCCCCCCCCCCCAAAGGGGTGGGCGCGTGTCGGACGGTATCATTTTTTAATTCTGTTGCTCTGAAATATATGCTTGCCAAATTTGATTGAAATCCGTCGAGTGCTTCTATGGGAAATATTGAAAGCCTTGAAATATATATACCTGGTCAAACAGTGGTTTTTCGGAAAAAACCAAAAACACGTAAACTGTAATATCATTTTAGCTTCAAAACGATGCTATTTGTATTCCAGTTCGATTATTTTTCGCCGAAAAAAAAAGAAAAAAAGATTTAGATAGGGGTAGTTTACCGCCTTAAAGGGGTGCGTCCGTGATGCACACTACCATTTCTGAGTCCTGTTGGCTCGAGATATATGTATACCAAATTTCATTCATAATCGTCAAGTGCTTCTATGAAAAAAAAAAAAATTATTGTTTTTCTGCCAAACTTTGAGGGGCTGTTTCACCCCTTATATATCAACGAGGGATGATAAAAAAAATACGTGTCCCTTAAATTTCCGAGTTATACAACATGTATCAAAATTATCGAAATCGGGGTCGGACACTTGGGAATGTTTCCTTGTTAGTTGCGGCAATTCCGATATAACCTCAATACTTCAGCGACATCTATCAGCTAATATCCATACCTTTCAGAAAAATAAGATACCTGCATTGCCGATGGCTCGCTTCTCTAAACGTTGGTAATTTAGCTTCTTCTCCGGACACAAACGTACAGAATCGTTTTTCGCTTCATCTGACTTTATGAGGATACATTGTAGTTTTCATGTAGTATGCAGTCGGGACGGGTTCCTGGATGGTGTCTACGAAACGTGAGTCCGTCGGTTTTCGATATTTCTCATGAAAATCATTGTATTATAAAACTTTTTGACTCTATTATGCAAGCGTCTTAGGTAATTCTATACGAAAATTGTATTTGAGCGCGGATATTCTATCTGTTCTACATAAATGATTTCAGGCAATAATGTGCAAAACGCCTTTGTAGAAATTGCAAATCCGGCCGAGCGATTTGTCAACCGATCGGGTTGGTTAAAAATCGCGTCACACTCAAACTACTGCTAGAAAAATATTATAATTTTTTTACAGTATACAGTGGTTAGGCGTTCGTAGGTAGTCAGTGCCATGCGTGTATTCATCGGGATTTTTATATTAATCACAAAAATCATTATACCATTAAACTTTTTGACTAGAATATGCAAACCTATCGGGGGATTCTATACGGAAATTGCATTCGACCGTGGAGTCTTTCCATATTTAGTTTAAAAATTTCGGACTTAAACTGCGCTAGAGACTTTCGATATGACGAGGTTGGTCATAAAATAAGTTTCGCATTCGGTCAAGTGTCTGTCACCCCGAAAAAGAAACACACGGGTATAAAATACAGTACTAAATATAGTAACTCGAAAAAAGAAACACATGAACACACGAAAACACGAAAACACACGTAAACAAAATATAACACTAAAAAAACTCAAGCGAAAAAGCACACACGATATAAAAAGTCGGCAAGTTCATTATTATCGGTTAAAACATGTATATATGTATATATATATATATATTTTTTTTTTTTTTGGGGGAAATAAACATGTTTTAACATATTTTATGTGTTTTCCCGTTAATTCCCTCCGTTTTTTAACATTCGTTCGTTGTACTGGATCGGCGGCGCGTCTGGTTGGCGGTGCGGGGTATGAGCGGGTTCGGCCTACTCTCATCTTCTAATGTCTTCGTCCTTCGGCGCCGGGCGGTGAATACCACGTAGCCGGTCAGGGCTAGGAGGGCGATTGTACTTAGGGAGTACTGCCCACCGTGTGGAAGATTTGGGTTGGATTCGCGCCGTTGGTTCTCGTCTCGTTTATTTCGGTTGCTCAACGAAATAAATACGAGAGTCACCTTCATACTCTCGGTTATCGTCCGCGGTATTACGTCCTCCTCGTCGGGGAGTAACGTGAGGTTATAGGTAGGCACGTAGCACGTGCCGTTCGCGCTATGTTTCCAACGTCTCAGCGTTTCAAGCTTGAAGTCCGCAGCCGTGACTGTACATCGTTCGCTGAGTGTCACCAGACCCGCTCCGTGTAGGATTTCCTGTTGCGTCGGCGTTCCTTGGCAGCCGATGCTCACCGTTTCATCGCGCGGGGATATGTAGAGCCATTGCCCCGGCTGGTGCGTGCTCATCACGAGTGTGTGTGTGAGTCGAATTAGTTTCTTCGGACACTGTTGTCCGTGGCTTACCGTACCCTCGGTGTATAGCCGTATGCCGCATGGCGCATCTTCGATGACCGTCATGACGGGATGTCGGGGCTTGCAATAATATTTGTTGTCGGCGTTTTTGCATGCTTCGAGGTCGTGTACTTTTATTCGGAGGTATTGCCGATTTTTCAGGTCTACCACCACGAGTTCCTCGGCCGTGTCGACGTAGAGGTAGGTATCGTTCCTTCCCCTCCTCGGGAGGGGGTAGGCGTAGTTTACACTGTATTCGGATGGTCCGACGAGTGGGATTTCAAGGACGAGAGTCACTATTTCCTCCTCCCTGTAGGCTCGTGCTGTCGCGAGGCGTAATATGGCCGCTGCGTTATTTTGGGTAACTGGTCGCGGGAAGCTGTGTCCCGTAGGCAGGTGTGGTAGAGCATCTGTAAGGTATTTCACGAGGGTGGCGGTCGTCACCGTGGACGCGCTTACTGTGCCAGATGCCACCTCGGCGAATAATGCTATCATTTTATCCACCTCCCGAAGGTATGTTTCGACGGAGGCTTCGATCAACGTCGGGCTTTCGTCGAAGTGCTGCCTCTTGTGTACAATTTTTCTACGTTCCTCTGGGACGCATGGGAGGTCTGATTGAACATTTCCAACGTTGACTCTACCACTTGCAGTTGTTTTTTCATGCCTTTTTTCAGCACGTTCTGGGTATCCTGTAGGGCTGAGATTTCGGCATCTAGCCGTTCTCCATCGGCTGCATCCATGTTACCCGTAATGGCTTTTAGCACCGTACCGAGTCCGTTGATTAACCCTCATCGTTTTCGGTTTGACTCGACCCCGATGAGATCTTGCCCGACTCCCACATTTTCTTCTATTTTTTCTGAAAGTCGCACGAGGTGCTCGAGCATGTCGGTGCAGTGTCCGTCCGGGCTCCCGAATTTCTCGCACTTCGACCGAACTTCGTCGAGCTGGGCTTTTATTCGTAGCTCCATAAGGGCCATGTTTCTCAGGTTCATGCGTATGGCCAGGGTCCAGACGTCGGTATAGGTGTATAAGGTACCGGCCTTTTCGAAGTATAGCCCTGGGGCGTGTTTGAGTTGTTGAATTGTGTATGGCCGGTCCGCGGGATAGGCCGCGGCCTGCGCGCCTACCATCAGCAACCTGGAATTTTATTTATTTATTTTTCTATCTTTTGCATTTCCTATTGCGAAGCCTTGTCGGAAACCGGTGACCGTCTCGTGGTTTTTTTTTTTTTTTTTTTCTATTCGTCCACGTAGTTTCTTAGACGGTCTACGTGCACTTTTACCGTCCGTCGTCCTTGGCGGAGGGTGTAATTGCACGGCGGGTGTATCTCCTCGATGGGATAGAGTCCGATCCACTTCGGCGTTAACTTTGCTGAGCGTCCCCGACGCACCGTTTCGTCGTGTGTTACGTCCGGGTAACATAAATGAATTGCCCTATTTTTTACCTTAGCAACGGCTAATTAGTCTGGGAAACGGGCTTACGGAGTTTGAATAAACTATCGAGAAATGAATTATATGAATTCTGGATGTTGAAATTAGTTGGTTTATTTATCGGAATTTTTACTACATTGCTCGAGTCTTTTCTCATAGATAATCCGTCGAGGATCGTTTTCAGGAATCCTTGATGGATGTAAGAATTTAATTACAAATTCAATTTTCTGCAAACGATACTGTATGTGGTCAATATTGTGACCAAAAAGAGTTTGAATGAACTCCTCAGTGAAATAGCCGTGTTTATGGTTCCTGGAGTAGCAACTATACTCGGCGGTTATTTTCCGTAGATAGTTCTTGCGTCCACCTGACCGACGTTTACCCACTAAAAGAATGATTGTAACTTTTAGTAAAAATGAATTTAATTGTTCAGACTACGCGAACCCCAGGGTTAAAGGAATAGCAAGCTCGCGGTGGTCCGCGCAGCAAACTATGTTTT
The DNA here is from genome assembly GCA_917499995.1 of Ichneumon xanthorius. Classification (NCBI taxonomy): domain Eukaryota; kingdom Metazoa; phylum Arthropoda; class Insecta; order Hymenoptera; family Ichneumonidae; genus Ichneumon; species Ichneumon xanthorius. Next base: position 375,899 of record CAKJTD010000052.1, on the reverse strand, counting down.
CAGGAGGAATAAGAGTTCGCGGTGTTCCGCGCAACGCTTGTGTTTTGAATTTGGGAATAGAATATCCGGTGAGCTCGCGGTGGTCCGCGCAGCCCGATGGATTTGTAGAAGGATGAGTGAGTTCGCGGTGGTCCGCGCAACTCACTGAGTTTGAAGGATCTGGCGAAGAGTTCGCGGTGGTCCACGCAACTCTGAGTTCGAAGGATATGATGAGGAGCTCGCGGTGGTCCGCGCAGCTCAAAGAAGATTTCGTAGATTTTGTTGAACTTACTTTTACTTGAATTCTTGAGAAGAGTGTTTCTGGTAGAGCTGTACAATTCTTAGCTCGATCCAGAGGGTTTGAAGATTTTACAAGAACTGTTTTTTAAGCATAAATTTCGTCCTTATATACTAGTGTGTACTCTATCTTCTTCTATGCGTAGGTGCGGGAGAGGGCAAATTTTCCCTTAGCTCATTGGTTCTGAAATTTCCCGTCTCCCACTTCCTATCTTTCCAGAAGAATAGGAAGGACCGCTCTTATCTCTTAGGTATTTTTCGGGCCCGAGCACTCCCCTTCCCTTATTGATACCTCAAGGCCCCCATGGTTGTGCCCTGTGTTTGTGTGAAGGGAGTTGCTCGTGCCTGGGTGCTATGTGGTGGCGTTACGGGGATGTAACACGTGTAATAATACGCGGTCTCCGACCTTGAACTTGATTTCTTTCGCCTTTCGGTCGTACTGTTCCTTGGCTTTTTCCTTTGATATTTTTAGGTTATCGTGCGCGGTAGACCAGGCCGCGCGTAGCCGTTCTCGTAATTCTTGCACATAATCGTCGTATGCGTACGTGGGCCTGGGTTCCCTTTTCAAGGACGTTGGTAGCTCTGCGTTGTCGCCGTAGATCAGGCAGTGCGGCGTAAATCCAGTCACCGTGTGGGGCGTCGTGTTATATGTGAACATGGCGTAGGGTAGCCATTCGTCCCAATTCCCCTGATCTTCACCTATATACTAGGGTGTTTCACAAAAAGGACATTTTTTTAATTATTTTGCTCCCACTTTTTTAAAGTCTAGATTTCGATCTCAAATTGAACCTCGCGAAAGGTGGTCTCTAGCAAAAAATTCTAAGAGGTGCCGCATTCGACGTTTGTACCCAAAAATGCGGCACCTTTTAAACTTAATTGTCAACGACCGCCTTTCGCGAAATGTTTTTTTAGATCGAAATATATAATTCTACGGGGTGGGAGATTAACTTTTTGTAATTTTTTGTAGTGAACCCAAAATACATATTTTTAATAATTTTTTTATTTGTAGTCTTTTGTGTTTAATACAAAAAATGGCAAAACGTTAAGCTCCCACCCTATAGAACTATATATATTAATTGATAAAAAAATCCAGCGAAAGACGGTCGCTGACAATTAAGTTTGAGAGGTGCCGCATTTTTTGGGTTAACCGTCGAATGCGGCACCTCTTAGGATTTTTTGCTTGGTACCGCCTTTTGTGAGGTTCAATTTGAGATCGAAATCTGTACTTTAAACAGGTGGGAGAAAAATTTAAAAAACAATGCCTTTTTTTGAAACACCCTACTATATACCCCTTAAGGTATTCGGCGAGTGTCCTGTGCGAGCGTTCGAGCGCCCCATTCGACTCGGGGTGGTATGCTGTGGTTTGTATTTTTTCTATGCGCAGTAATTTGCTTACCCCCTTAAAGATCGCGCTCAGAAAATTCGTGCCTTGGTCGGTAAGGATGGTTTGTGGTGTCCCATACCGACAGATTACTTCTTTTGCGAACGCTTTCGCAACCTCGTTTGCTTGCTGATTTTCCAGCGGTATGGCTACGCTGTATTTCGTAAGCAAGTCCTGGAACGTGAGAATATATTTATTTCTCGCTTCTGTTTCCGGTAGTGGGCCTACGATGTCCATGGCGCATTTTTGGAAGGCTCGAGTAGGTGTGTCGGTGATGACTAACGGCGCCTTTGTTGCCGGCCGAATTTTATTGCGCTGGCACTTGTCGCAACGGCCCACGTACTCTTCTACGTCTTTTTGCATCCCGGGCCAGTTGTACCTTAGTTTTATTCGTGCGAGCATTCTTGTGATTCCCTGATGTCCTCCGAGGGGTGCGTCGTGATGCTCGTGGAGTATTTTAATTTTTTCCTCCTCGCTCGGACAGTCGTTGTCCGAGCACTTTTGTTCGTACTCCGTTTCGCGCGGCGCGTCGGGCTGACCGTCCGCGGACTCGTACTCCTGGCTGACCGTTGCTTCGTGCGGGCGAGTCTCGCCGTCGCTGTCCGTGTCGCTGCATACTTGCTCGGTCTCCTTGTGTGCGTGTGACCGGGTTACCACACATATGCGGCTGAGAGCATCCGCGTTGGTATTTTGCTTACCCGCCTTATACTGCACGTCGAACTCATGCTCCGATAATTTCATTTTCCAGCGCATGAGTCTCGACCCAGGGTCTTTGACACTGAATAGCCACGTTAGTGGTTTATGATCGGTTACTACGGTGAACCGAGTGCCGTATACGTATGGGCGGAATTGTGCAATTCTCCATACGATTGCCAAAAGTTCTTTTTCCGTGGTCGTATAATTTTGCTCGGCTTTATTTAGCGTTCGGCTGGCATAGCAGATTGGTAGATCTTCGCCTATTGGCCCTTGCGATAATATGGCCCCGATGGCCTTGTCCGAGGCGTCGGTGGTAACCACGAAGGGCTTCTCGAAGTCCGGATATTGGAGCACGGGAGCGGTCGTTAATGCGCGTTTCAGGTCCTCCATGGCCTGTTCGTGCTTCGCCATCCATTCGAATTTAACATCTTTTTTCGTTAGCTCCGTTAAGGGCTTGGCGACTTTCGAGAAGTCTTGGATAAATTTACAGTAGTATCCTGCTAGTCCTAGGAAGGACTGCACGCTCTTGGCATCTCGGGGAGTCGGAAATTTCCGTACGGAGGTCACTAGAGCTGGATCCGGGCGTACTCCTTCGCTCGAAATTATGTACCCGAGATAGCGAGTTTCTAATCGTAGAAATCGGCACTTTGCCGGTTGAAGGGCCAATTTCGCTTCTCTTAAGCGTCCAAATACCTCGCGAAGCCGTTCGTTGTGCTCCGCCAGGCTGGCTCCGAATATTACTATGTCGTCGAGATATACATAGTATTTGAGCCCTTCGAGCCCTGCGAGTACGGTGCTCATTAACCGTTGAAAGGTCGGTGGAGCATTTTTTAAGCCGAAGGGCATACGCGTGTATTCGAAATGCCCTTGAGTTGTGGAGAATGCCGTTTTCTCCCTGTCCTCTTCCGCCATCGGAATTTGGTGGAATCCTGAGGCAAGATCGAGCGTCGTAAAATAATGTGCTCGACCCAGCTGGTCTAATATTTCCGTGATCTGCGGTAGGGGGTACGAATCCCCGATGGTTACTTCGTTTAGTTTGCGAAAGTCCACAACTACGCGCATTTTTATTTTTCCTGCCGCGTCAGGTTTTTTCGCTACGACCAGCAACGGCGCATTCCATTGACTTCGACTAGGTTGGATAATGCCGTCCTTTAACATCCCTTTCATTTGTTCCTGTACTTCCTTTTTGTGCGCTTCCGGTAAGCGGTAAGGATGTACTTTTATAGGTCGTGCCCCGGGCTCGAGGGGGATGCTGTTTTCCACCATGTTGGTGCAGGGCAGCTGGTCCCCTTCGAGATGGAATATATCCGCGAACTCGTCGCATATTTCCGTTAACGAGCTCGCTTCCACCTGGTTAAGGTGTGAGGTATCTATTTCTTTTCGTAGTTTCTCGAGCCGCGTGCCGCTCGCCCCCGTGCTGTCCGTGCAGATTCCGCGAGTCGTGGCGGCGGGCGCACCGGGTAATTCCTCTGCTGAGGCCAGCGGCTCGAGTGTCACGGCGGGTCGTTCGACGCGGACGTATTCTGCCGTTGTGTTTACAAGGCTTACTACACAGCTGTGGCCTTGAGGCGAGGTCACACATGCTCCGAGTATAATGCCCTCGGAAACGTTACGTCGCTCGACGATTCCTTCGTCGATGCTTAGCGTTGATACATACGCAATACTCTCACTCCGTGGCGACAAAGTTATGCTCAAACTTCCGTCCACGGGAGGCAGGCAATGCCCTTTGATCCTTATGGTTTCTCGACTGAGTATGTCGACCTGTTTTTCTCTGATAAAGTCCATACCGAGAAGACCGTGCGTATGTATTGTAGCGAGAATTTTCATCTCTCCTACACTGCGGCCCCAACTCTCCGAAAAATCCGCTCTCCCCGCTCGGTGCCGGTTTTCGGGGATCGAACCCACGACGAGATAGCGCATTATCAAGGGACTGACCGGGCATAGCCCCCCCCGCAGGGCAGGGTGGAGACCACTTCTTTACGCGCGATTTGGGCGTCAGGTACCTAAATACCACCGCTCGAAGAACGGCATTTTTATTTTAATTCGCGGCAAATTACGGGAAGGACTAGGGGGAAAGCGGGGAAAAAGGTAAGGCCGGCGAGACTCCGGCTAGCTCAGCCCACCTGGGAGAAATTGGTAGAGGGGGGTGGACGGGCGAGTGACCAAATGCAATATAATAATTAAATAATTTATTATTTGTTTGACAATGTAATTTTTCGCAACCAGACTCGTAGGCAAAACGGTGACAAGTAGCAAACGCAGGCGGAGGAAATAAATTATTATCGGAAGTGGAATGTAGCCAGGGAAGATTAACTATTGACGAAAATGAATGTAGCCAGGGGAAAAATATACTATTGCCGAGATAAAATGTAGCCGAAAAGATAAACTATTGCCAAAATTAAATGTAGCCGGAAAAGATAAATTATTGCCAAAATTAAATGTAGTCGGAAAAGAGAAATTATCGCCAAAATTAAATGTAGCCGAAAAAGATAAACTATTGTCCACAATTGAATGTAGCCGAAAATTACATTGCCGAAATTAGAGGTAACCGAGACCAAAAAAACAAGGCGGCATTTACTACGACGAATAATAAACTCAAAAGATTCAAGAACGGTAAAGTCCTGGAAAAGTGTTGCGATTGCCAGATCAATTCTATCCTTTATGTAGCCGATTCACCGTTCCACGGGACGCGAGTAAGAAATACATAGACCAAACGCTAGCTATAGAACGCCAGATAGCCGAAGTAATCGAAAAGGTTCTCGGAACGGGCCGCGCGATGTAAACACGGCACGCCCGTGACCTTTTACGCGCGATATAGTCAACACGCTGCCGAACGGCCTAACGAACGCTGGTCGACGCGCTTGCCGTCCCTTTGTCTCGCATGATGAAATGTAGCCCCTGTAACCGGCGAAATCGACTTAGCCTCGATATAATACAATTCGCGAGATGTAGCCGATCGCGATTTGCGAAAATGTCGAAAGTCACACCACTGGTGTTCGAAACCAAAATTCGCGGGATGTAGCCGACGTTCGTAGAAAAATTAGCGAAATATAGCCAACTACCTCAGACAATAAGCGGCGAAAGTCTTTACGCGGATGTTCGGATTGCGATAGGCGATATAGAGCCAAGGATAGAATGTAGCCGAAAGATACGCGAAATTACGAAATAGCAATTAGATAAACCCGAAAAGATAAAGAAATTATATCAGGGAGAAAAATAGCCGAGAGAAAACAAAGTATATCAAATAAAGCGAAGAAAAGAAAAGACCAGCGCGAAAATCTCGCCGGACATGTTTGACCGGACCCAATACGTCGCCCGCGGCGACAAGCGCGAGAAAATCGAATAAAGAAAAGACAAAAGAAAGACTCAAAAAGGTAAAGGGGAGCAACGCAACATACCCGATACAATAGAAATAAAATTGGGTCCGGATTCGGCATCCCCGGCGAACACAGAGTATTTGGGAGAGACGGAAGCTTACCGGTGTGCGAACAGCCCGGGAGATCACTGGTCGAAATAAAAGCTGCCACTCGTCACCGCACTCGATCACCGACTGCCGAATAAATTAACGGCTCCCGGGACAGTTCGCACTAGCGCTTCCCCCTCTCTCGCGACTCCCGAAACTAGCCTACGCTGAACGGCTAAGACGCCGGAAGAAACCGGTTTCTCCTCCGGCCGTGCCCCGCTGCCCGCGAGAATCTTCCGCTCGCAGTGATGATTGTCGACGTCCACGGACTCCTTCCTCCCAGGATCCGGTGGGGCAAGATGAACACGAGGGGAGGCCTCCCTCGCGACGTTAAGGCGTCCCTCTTCCTCCGCGGTGGGCCCACACGATACGCCACATAATTACGCCACATAACTGCACCTCGTGCGCAACCTTTCCTCGTAATCCCACAAGTGGAGGCGCCGTGATGAACGGTCCGCGGCGTCCATGGATTCGACGGGACAGGAACGGCTCCAGGCCGTGTAGTCGGGAGGGACGGGAAAACACTGTATATCGGTCACAACCCACGTCCCTCCGGCCTCCTATTCCACGGAAGCGGATCTTCTGCTTCCGCCTGCTTGACGAATGGAGATTCTCCGGCCCACTTAGGCCAATCTCCCCGATGGGCACGACCGAGGGCGGGTCGGAGAGTCGCAAGACTCCCTCGTGACCTTAAAAAAAAACTTCAAAACGCCACAACAACAAAAGAAAAAGAGCCGAGGCGAAAGAAATAGAATAAAAGAATATAAAAGAAAATAAAAGAAAATAAAAGAAAATAAAAGAAAAATCCTTCTCGGCGAGTCGACGATCTAGGCGGTTTGACGAGCGGCGTACTCAGGGCCGTAAATCCGGCCCACTGCCCGACCAAAACCGTGCGGGGTGACGGGACGCGAAATGTCACGTCACAGTATCTGGAGATTTCGAGGTATTATGTGAAACCAATGTTTCACGGATCCGTTCGGTGTTTCGAGCTCGACAAGGGCGGCGTAGTAAGCATTTAGTGAGCCACCTCCGAGCCCTGTCAGTGCGACCGCCGTTTTTTCGGCGGGCGTGTCGTTTTGTAACACGTCTTCGTGTATTAGGCTCACTTGAGCCCCGGTGTCGGCCTTAAGGGTCAGTATACCCTCGATACTAGACGGAGATTTAATATGGAAGTCGCTGGCCGACGCATGTGGCCCCGGCGACTCTACCGCATAGACGCTGACCTCCTTAAGGGGTTCGTTTGGTACCCGATGATTTTTCCCTCGGAACGATGCCACTGTCAGCAGCCCTGTAATCGTTGTCCGTACCGGCGAGGATGATTTCGCCTCGATTGTGTAGATATTGGCCCCCCTTAAGGGCCGGTTCGTGGCGGTGACCGTGTCGACCCGGAATGTCCCTACGGTTCCTTCCTGCGGCGGCTGTCCGTTATTTTGGTCCTTGTTCGGCTCGGCGGATTTTTTGCTGTTATTATTTTTATTTTTTTTATTTTCCGCTTGCTTACGTGACCGGCAATCTTTCCACAAGTGACCGGTTTTTTTACAATAATTACACGTAATGCTCGCGACGTTCACCTCCTTCTCTGTAGGCGCCGAGAGGCTTTGCCTACGTGATCGGCAATTTTTTGCCAGGTGCCCTGTTGTTCCGCAGGTGTAGCAGGCGCCCTTTTTCTCCCCTGCCGCGCCTTGCGACTGTCGAGAGTTGCCACCGCCGTTACCGCCCCCGTTAGGACGTGCCCCCCCTGGCCGCCCCAAGGTCATTTTTTCAACCTCAATGGCCCCGACGACGGAGTTGTGTAGCCCTTGGTAATTACGGGAACGAACGATGGTCTGAATTTCCTTTTTTAGCCCGTTTTCGAAGTTCATCTGTGCGCTTTTCCGGATTGCTTCGCCTATGGCACGGGCGCCCCGTTGATCGGCTCCTTCGCACAGTTTCTCGATGACCTCTACTGTGAGAGTCTCTACCCGTGTAGCATACGCCGAGACGTTTTCCTTTGCGTCTTGACGTAGCGTGCACAATTGGTATTGCAGGGAGGCGAGTGACTCGCGTTTCCCGTGCAATGCTTCCAGCTCGGTGCGTAAATCGTCTAATGTTACGATCGTCTTGTGGCGCATTTCCCGCGTCGCACGATCTTCCAATTTGCTGCTCCGTATCAGTGAGAGAAGAGTAGACCGTTGTCTGGGCCTTACCATGCCCCATACGGCCTCGCAAGATAATATGAAGCCGTCAAGTTTCGTTGGATCGTTCCCATCGAATGTTTTAATGTTTCGAAGGGCGGAACCGAGGTCTAAGTACTCCGGTCCATCCTCATCCGCCATCGTCACCCTGCTTTGGTGCCGAGGGGGCGAATGTTTTGGGGGGGAAGTATCCCCTCGCCCCCCCTTTCGGCCCTCCAGGACGAAGTCCCTTACCGTTTGGTCCATCGCTGTGAGTCGCTCACCCGTGGAGTCTTCATGTTCGTGTCCCCTTTGCCGGCCACCCTGGCCCTCCAGGACGAAATTCCTCATCGTTTCTTCCATTGCTGCGAGTCGCTCGATCGTGGCATCTTCCTGTGCACGTTCCGTCGGTTGGAGCGTCGCCATCGATTGCTCTGTGGCCATCTGCGTGCTCATTTCTTGAATCAGCTGTTCTAGCTGAGCGACTCGTTGCCCTAGCGTGTCCCCGGCGTCGGACCGGGCGTGCCCTTGCGAGGGATCGTCGGACTCTTCCCCCTCGTCCACGCGCTGGAGCGTGGGGAAGAGGGTCCGACGGGCCTTTTGGGAGGCTGGTTGGGCGAATTTTGGTATCCCCTGGCCCGTCTCCGCTGCCGTCCCCAGTACTCCATTCTCGATGTCCCAGTTGAGGGCCGCCTGTCCGCGCTGCGCGTCCCGCGTACGGTTGATTTCGTCGGTAACCATGGCCGGGGTAACTTCACCCTGCCTCGGCGCGAACGAAAGAGGATCCTCTCTGGGTATTCACCCGGGCCATCGGGTTCGGGGGGGCCTCCCGTTCCTGTCGCAAGTCCCTAAGAGGGCTGTCGCTTGCTCCCTGTCGGGACTGGTCCGCAATTTCCCCCAAGACCCGTTCTTGGGGGCCCCCGGATCCTGTTCCTGCCCTGGTTGGGTTTGCGGCGTGCTGTGCGTACTCATTTCGACCGGAGTGCGTGCTAAGTATTTTCTTAAATTTTTCTGGGTGCTTGGTAGCGGGTGCTACTGGCTTCGACAAGGCTGCGCGTTTTCTGTTTGCTATGTAAGATAATGGAGGTCACTTACAGTGCGTTAACCCTCCACATTACGGGATGCCCTTTTGTTGTTGACGTCTAACCCTCGGGGTTCTAGGCTCCCTTTTATACGTCCCAAGGTCTGGCGACGCTCTCCGTGGATCCTGCAGTGATCCGCGGAGACTCTCTTCCGTTATCTCGCCTGAATAACGGGATGCCCACGTTGGCTCTGGTTGCGTACGTGGTCCGCCCGAACTCTTGTCGACGATGCTCGACCCTGGTTCGCGGAACTCTCTCTCTCTCGTGGAGAGTCTTAATTTACCGCACTACGCGGAGATTTCACAACTTGGTATTAGCGATTGTTTATTTTTAATCGTGGGTTTAGTAATAATTCACTCTAGATATCCCACCACTGCCACCAATGTTGTATCCGCAGATACTCAGTTAGCTACTCTGAGTACTGCGGGAGCCGTTAGCTCAAAGGTTTTGGGATTTATCCAGTAAAGGGTTGAAACCCAAGTGAATTATAAAAGCACGATTTATTATATCAATATTAATTACAATAGTTTATTCAAGATTATTTACCAATAGTTGTGTAGTACTCTGTACGCTTATCTTCCTTCTGAAGAGAGTATATGTTTTACGGTATAACTAACTGACCGTAACGTTGTTCAGATTAAAATCGGACTGTCGAGTGCCTGCTCGCGGTCCTTTATATAGGGGTGGGAGCAGGCATGTGAGCTTAATTTTGACAGTGTCAGCTGTTTCGTAATTGTTTAAACAATTACTTTTTCCGGATTGCCTGTCCGGTTCCCTGTTTCCCAATAGCTGACTCGACTAAATAGTTATTCAGCTAACTTCTTAAATGTTATTTCGTCGATACTTCCGTATTTCGCAACGATGCTTCGCGCGCTCGTTGCATACCGCGATTATTGAGCAAGCGCATTCCTCAAATAATCGGGCGTTGACCCGGGGTACAACAATATTAGTCAGGAGAACCGGTGCGATGTGTGTTTAATTATGTGTATAATTAAGTTACAGCATTTTGTTCGATGTAAACGGAGTTTCTCCAGCTGGCTTCCTTTTCCTAACGTCGACAGAAGTTCACACAGATGGTCTACCGAGCGAACCGAGGCATGCATTGCGATGTACAATGCCAGCTTAATGTCGGTGACTTTCTTCTCAGTTGTGATCGGAGCCTGATACCCTTTAAACAATTAAAAAATAATCAGATACATGTATACATGCATTGAGCTACAATCTACAGTGGAACCCCTCATAGCGTACGAGGTCGGCGAATAGCGATGCGATCCGTAATCACGGCACGCGCGAGTGTGGAAGAAGAGGAATGGTAGACCAGTAATCGTCCGACTACGGCGGTTCTGGCACGTCATTTGTACCTCTTATAGCGTACATTATCTCCGCATTATGCACGCTGTGATGGGTTCTACTGTATATTATTGGGTGAGAAACCTTTTTAAAAGTTATGTGAAAAAACATTCAATATCTGTTTTCAGTCTACTTGCAGAAAACTGATTTTTTTCAAAATGGCGGGGACAGGTCAAGAAAACTGTCTATTGTAATTTTGTCAGAGTACTATTGCAGTATTTATAACGAGAAAAATCTAATGAAGGTAGAGCAAACAAATTTAACAACTTTTACTCACCGTGTTGCACCAACGATTTATATTTTGATTTGTTGAGAACTGCAGCGTTCTCCTGGTGGTTCTTCGAACGTGCATATTTTTGAAGATCCGTAACGTGACTTCTCAAAGTCTTCTCGCAGATTTGACAATTGAAGCCGAGATGATATCCGCTTCCAAGGAGATATTTTTTTTTACCGTATACTCGAGAACCCGTGAGAAAAGTTGATTACCGTTTTTGAAACCGACTGACCCCGGGATGAACGGGGACGGAGATGTTTTACATGGTCATAAACGAAGAATCAATCGATTAACCTGCTACTTTGTCAAATATCCTTTTTCTTCACAGATATTCAGTATTTTTTTAGGTTACTTCATTATATTGATTCAAGCATATGTGAAAAATTCCTGCGCTTGGCAGTTCTGGCTTACAGGCGAAAATAAAAAAAAAACAAATAGAGATCGGAAAATCGTCAAAAATCGAACGGTTGGAGGAATGAAGTCGTCAAAATGTCGCCAAGTCGCCAATCGAAATTTTTCGTCGCCAAATGGTCGTCCAGAGTCGCCAATTTGGCGATAAGTCGCCAAATCTGGCAACTCTGGGCGGCTCCCGTCTTCACCGCGGAGGAACTCAATAGAGCATCCAACGCGATGAAGACCGGAAGGGCGCCGGGACCAGACGGAGTACCGGGAGAGATTATCCGGCTGATGGTTAACCTAAGGCCCGAGATATTCCTCGACCTGTACAACACGTGTTTAACAACAGGAACGTTCAGCGCTAGGTGGAAGGCGGCGAGGCTGGTACTTATCCCCAAGGGTAAGGGCGACCCCGGCACGCCGTCGGCCTACCGGCCCCTGAGTTTACTTGATACGACAGGGAAACTCTACGAACAATTACTGAGACCAAGACTCACAGACGCGATACAGATCGGGGGCGGTCTTTCGGACCAGCAGTACGGCTTTAGAAGGGTACGATCAACGATTGGAGCAATCCAATAAGTGGTCGACACCTTCAGAGACACGGACAGACATTGTCACGCAGCGCGGCCAATCGCGCTGATGGCGACCCTGGATATCAGGAATGCTTTCAACTCGGCCAGGTGGGTGGATATTTTGGAGGCGCTAAGAGGCGACTGCGAAATAGACGAATCACTTACGAGACCACAGAAGGACAGGTGACGAGACAAATCAGAGCTGGCGCAGTATAAACTGAACCAGACCATGAGACGCGTCGGACGTTGGATGACCGACCACGGACTACAACTAGCGACAGAAAAGACGGAACTGATCTTTCTTACAAGGAAACGGATACAGACAACACTACCCATGTGGGTTGGGACAGAAGAAATCGAGGCCAGAGGGGAAGTCAAGTATCTCGGTGTGACGCTAGACACGAAGCTGACCTTCTGGCCTCACATACAAAGGACAGCCCGGAAGGCAGCCGAGAGGATAGCATCCTTAAGCCGCCTGATGGCAAACGTGACTGGACCGAGACCGGGGAAACGACGACTGTTAATGTCGACGGCCCACTCGATCGTCTTATACGGCGCGGAGATCTGGGCAGACGCCCTGAACACCAAGATGTACTGCCACGCAATGACGACAGAACAGGGACAGGGGGCGCTGAGGATCGCCTGCTCCTACCGGACTGTCTCTGCACAAGCAGTCCTGGTGGTGGCGGGCGTGATTCCCGTGGACCTTCTGGCGTTCGAGCGCAAGAGGATACACGGGAGGAGCGCGGACACAAGACGACAGGATGCGGCAACCACCGAAAGAAACAGGACGATACAGACATCCCGCATGGAAATGAAGTATATGTCAGATATATAGGAAGATATATAATTTATATACGTCATATATAACGGCAAAAAGTTCTATATCCCGTATATATCTTTTATATATCCGCCAGATATATAACGGGATATATTACAATTTTATATTTTTAATATATACTGATTATATGTTAAATATCTTAACTAATATATGTTCAAATATATATATTATATACGTCATATATATTCATGTATATAAATATTTTACATATTCCTATATATTAACTATATATAATTCGATGTATTTTTTATATATATCTTTGATTTGACAGAACAGCGTATCATCTGTGACTGTACATAGCCTAAACTCAAACTGCTCCGAGAAATATGTAAATAGATATTGGCGATTGCATCTAGAGACTTAGATATCGCGCTACTCCGCAACCAATAATTTTTAAAGCATCTGATAGTACCTATGTTTATGGTCAATATTACAGAAGTAAATTTTGAAAAGTTGTGAACATTTTTCTAAATTATTTAAATTTGACATTCAAAATCATTTTATGCGTAAAAAACTATCACATACAGACGCATAGGCGATCCGTTATTCGGTAGCTTAAACATAAGTATGGTTATTTTTGTTCTTTTTCATTTTGTAATAAGCAAAAGGCTCAATAAACCGATTTACTTTCATCATCAGAAAATTGATGATCATCACTTGAAATAAGAAAACTTTTGTTACGTTCAAATCTCGCTGGGAATGAGAACAATTAAAATGATAGGTGGCAGCGTAGCGGTAAGGTTACAGGTTAGCGTGCGAAAGGTCCCGGGTTCGAGCCCAACTTCAGGTCGTTAGGTTTATTTCTTTCTCCAAATATAGTATTGTATTCTAAATTGATATAATTCATGATGACAAACCAATCAATTTTTTAAATATTCCCATACCATTTTTCGGTACGTACTAACCGCCGTAAAAAGAAATTTGAATGAATATATGTCATGTATATATTGTAGCGACAATTCTCGTCGAAGAGAATTTCCTACAGAACCCTATCCGTTCTCTCCCTTTTATTTTTAACCCGGGGCGCCAGGTACGACCGTTCGTACCGGGGAGAACTAAACAATTTCCCGACCAACCGCTGTCAATCTCCAGGGTAGAGTGGCTGGGTCAGGGGCGCGTTCGATCGGTAAATAAACCATAATAAACAATAATGACTCGAACTCCGATTTTATTGTAACATAAATAAATGACTCGACGGGAAGGAAACCGGGCAAGTCCCGGAGGAAAACCTTCCACCAAAATGACACATTAACGGGTCCGTCACAACTCGACGGTACCCGCGGTAACAAGTTCCAATCAAGTCCCGACAATCCTCGGGACCTCGCTCAACGCTCTCGCACACACACAACACACACCGATCGCGACGCGGGACGATTCTCGGTACCGCGGTCGGCTCAAAGCTCTTACAATACACACAACGCTTTCTTCAACAAATCCATCAACAATTCCCGGCCAAATAAAACAAATCCACAATACTCGAGCACATGAACCGCCGGCGAACCGCCCGCCGACGACGACTCCGATCTCGGCAAATCCCGTGGGCGCGACCCCAGGGTGGCTCGCGGATAGAATATTCCGGCCAACAGACAATAATTCTCTTAATACCGCGGAAGGAAGCATAACGGCGCGAATAATCACGGCCACCCGATGGCCTTGGCGAGGTTCGACCTCCGATCCGGGATACCTTGCACAGAAGCTGCGAAGCCCGCTTACACACACGGAGACCGGTTACCGCGCACATCCACGCGAATAATAATCATTTGAACGACAATGACGACAAACGGGGACTCGATACAACTTTAATAACATATTTAATCGTCCCTGGGACGGACAGGCTTACCGCGGTGACGAAACCCTCGGGAATCCTCTGGTCGAGGGCCCCAAAAAATCGGAGGTTGACAGGCCTCGATTTTTCCCTCGTTCCCTCGATGTTGAACGATTCTCGAACACGCACGTCGGCTCGTCCGGGTGTCGCCGCGACTCAACGAGAAATGCCTCGAGTAACGCGTCTCTCGCGCTCTCGTTAGCCCTATCCCTACCCTGCCTAATCGCTCCCGAATTCTTGACACCTCGGTAATATTCGATGATCCTCGCCGTCCGAGCGCGTGACGTAACGCTGATACTCGTCGCGCTCGGTACAGGTGTCCTCGATGTGGCCGCGAACTTCGATCTTGCTTTTCTTTGCCCGTGCCCGATATTCGGCACGGTACGGGAGACATCCTTCCCCGCAGTATTACGATGCTTTGCGAAGCTGCCGCCTCGGGACGGACTCGACAATCGGCGATCCTTCCTGCCTCGATCGGATGCTTTCCGGCGACTCCGACAGCAGGGCAGGGGACGAACAGACTCTGACTCTCGGTACTGGCGCCCCCAGACACCCAACGTCTCCCGCGACGCTCCTCGTGACGATGCTCAACGTCGGTGGGCCAATCCGCCCAGGGCCCACATGAAAATATTCGTAGAGTCGTCGATAAAAATAATTACGAGACTAAAATCGGTCCGGCAGAGCCACCCCTGAGCCTCGACGAATCTCGGACGGCCATTAGCTGTTTAATTAATGAATAAAATCGAGCGCATATGATCTTAAGTAACGTGGCCAAATTTTGCCACGTTACAATATCTTTCATATATCTTCGTTATACTTTTCAGATATATAATCTGGCAAAAAGTTCTATATCTCAGATATATATTGGATATATATTATATATCCAGTATATATCTCATGTATATATAACATGTATCCCGAAATATATTTATGCATATACTTTATTTCCATGGGGGATGGCAACAACGCTGGACAGAAGGATCTACAGGCAACTGGACGAGACGACTGATAAAGGACCTGAGACCGTGGCTTGAAAGGGAGTTCTGGGATGTAAACTTTTACGTCACCCAGCTTCTGACAGGACACGGTTACTTTAGACGGTACCTCTACAGGATGAACAGGGTACCGACGCCGGACTGCAAATACTGCGGACACGAACAGGATGCCGCGAAACACACGTTCTTCGAATGTGACCTCTGGACAACACTCAGACGGAGACTGGAGACGACCGTTGGTCCCATCACCCCAGACAATATTATCGAGGTGATGCTCCACACAACAGAATGGTGGCAACAAGTTGCCACCTACACAGAGACGATACTCAGACGAAAAAACGCAGACGGCTGCCTCGAATGACAGAGCAGACAAACTGATGTGAGACGAAACGAATAGACAGAACGAACAGACGTACACAGACAAGCTTCCCCAACCAGAAGTAATATTAATATAGTTCCTGGTTGGGGTAGCGCCGAAAGGAGAGGGCGGTTTAGTGGGTAGGCTACGGGAGTCCCACATATCCACTAGCGGGGATGGTGTAATCCGTAACCTGGATTCCGCAACTTCCGTTTTTCTTTACGGAACCCTTAGGGATTCCGAAAAGATAAAAAAACTTCCGCAATCTTTTTATTATGAGAAATAAATAAATGCTCCGATAAACTTATGCTAGCTGAAATATAACCCACGCATTTTACTTTGAATGTGTTCCAAATATTGTGAGGAACCTGCGTCAATTATCGAGAGGTGCCACGTAGTAGATTCTATACAGACTTTATTTAATTTTAAATTGAAGTATTCCCTTAAAAATTGAATCAGTGGCTGAAAATCGTCTGCAGTAAAATATTAATAAAAATCTCCAACCATGACCATCGATACTTCATAACAATTCGTAACTGTTTTATTCGGAGATATATCAATATATTTTTTTGTCAGTACAACGAGCCGCACAAATATTCAATCGGGGAAGATGTTATCGAACCTGCGAGGGTAGCGTCGGCATTCAACGTATCCGAAGTTCGGTGATTCGATCACATTTACGTCAGCTTAAACGTAGTTGCAAAGCATACGTTTATATGGGCTAGTATCGCCATATAGAGTAAATCAGTGTGTTATGGCTACCGGTAGTATGTTTTAACATAACAAACGCATGGCGCTGCTGTTTGAACAGCTTTTAGTATATGTACTGTCACGCTTCCTCTGTTCCTTCCGGCCACTCGGGCGTAACCGAGCAGAGTGCGCCACAAGGTGGCGTCCACCGCAATACTCTTGACTAATCAGGGCGCCAGGCTTTTCTATTTAGCTCGGAAAAAGCCAAGCCGAGTACGATGCCGACTGCTCAGGCTGTGAATGAGAACGAGGGTGGGGTACGGGGGGTCGTACGACCTCCCAAGAATAACGCTGCTGCTACCGCAATTAAACAGATCGGTGTTATTGCGATTTTTTTCTCTTTTGTTTATTAAAAAAAACTAATGAATGAAATCGGCCTTAACACGCGGCCTTAGACGATACCCCAATTTAATAGTGTGTGTACAATAGATTTATTAATAACAGTTTATCTTTTTTTTTCTTTGTTGGTTTGTCAGAAGGACGTACGGCATTGGGAAGCACTGCCGCTGGAAGAATTAGAAAAAGACAGAAATACTATTTTGATTGAATCGGCGAGAATACGTTCTCGCCGGACGCCTCGATCGATCGGATCGACGGAATTAATATTCTGATTATCAAGGCGAGGGACAAGCTCCCTCGCCGTGCGGAAGGCTGAGTTGCGACCTGAATCCGCGCTCTTCCCACAATTACCGGCGCGAAATTAACTATTCCCCGGTCGCAACACCTCGGTTCTTTCTGTTGTCTTTCTTAACAGACAAAAACCACCCACCGGAGACTCTCGTTGCGGCGATGGATGGACGGCTACCTCCTTCGTTCCTTCCT
Source organism: Ichneumon xanthorius (assembly GCA_917499995.1). NCBI lineage: Eukaryota > Metazoa > Arthropoda > Insecta > Hymenoptera > Ichneumonidae > Ichneumon > Ichneumon xanthorius. The sequence continues at coordinate 358,662 of CAKJTD010000052.1, read as the reverse complement.
CGATTTGCTCCGCAACATACAACGACTTCCCAATCCTTCTAATCGGTGCGACACCGAACCAACAAGTGGCGAGCGTTTCAATCGCCGGTCCCTTCGAGGTTCCACGTAGGGGGGCTACGCGGGGCCAACCCCGCGCCCCCTCCCTGCTCCGGTCGTCTTACGCGAAGAGCCTTCGGCGTGCGGACAGCTGTTCGTCGCTACCTCGCCCGTACGCGAAGCCGATCCCAACGCGCGCGACTTTAACGACGCTCTCGATGGCAGCAGAGGCGACGACTCTGGACGTCGACGCGCGGATCTCAGTGTCTTCCTCTTGGGAGGAGGGGCCTGATCTCGCGGCGGAGTGCAGGTCAGCATCCTCTTCGGCGAAGTTGCACTCCGCCGTCAGGCCGTTTTCCCTCGACGTACGGTGTCTGGATTTTTCCGATGGGAATGGTGCGTGCGGAGGTTTCCATCCTCCGCTGCTGGTTGAACGACTCCGGTGGTTCCATCTTCTCTCCGAGGTGCTCGACAAAGGGAAGAAAAGTTGCCATAAGTTTTATGCCCCTTTTTTAGTTCAATATTGTCCCGTCGATCCGACGAACGGTCTCACGATCGGTTTAATTCTTTGTTCGTACTACTAATCTCCCTATTTGGCCTCGAGGCTCCGACTTGTTGGCTGGCTGGGCGCGGAGTTGCCACGCTGAGGGGGGGCAATTGCAACGGGGCGCGGAACGCCACGTTACAGTACATACAATATGATTGCACCTAAAGTTACAATGTTTTAAGTGCCAGGGTCAATACGATATGCCACGTGATACGCCAGATGATATGGCCAATAAAATGGTTTTCTTTCTAGTTTGGCATCTGAAACATTTGACGGAGGTAATTATTGTCTTTCTGTAGTTCATATACACAACATAAAATATACTAATACATGTTTTGTGCGACCCCACAATGCTTCTCGGGATCTAAATCGACTACCATTGTTACTGTGGTTACTATGTCATCCGTAGTGTCCGGGTGATATGGCCGATCGCAAATATTTATTTATGGAGCTGTAATTAAATCACGCATCGAAAATATCGAAAATTCTAAGTGAATTATTTCAGTTTGATGATTCCAGAGTTGGTTATGTCAAAAATTTAAAGGTTTTGTAACGTACAATTTTCATTATTTAAAATGCCATGACCGTATTACCCCGACTTACCCTAACTGTATGTAAATTACCTTTGTATTATAATTAGATTGTCATATGACAAGTTACACGTGACCCGTAACGTGTAATGCGTAATGCGTAATGCGTTACCAGATTCCCAATATCGTAACTTACTCGTGTTTCAGTAACGCGACTTACTCTACACTGAAAGGGCAAAACGTCTCTAAAGAAGTTTCCCTTCAATAATGTGACTTACTACTCTACTATGAAATCTGTGTTAAGCGTTACGCATTGCGGGTTCAATGTGACTTACCCTACTGCGAAATCTGCGTTATGCGTTACGGATTTCCAATAATTCGACCTACTTTACTGTGAAATCCGTGTAACGCGTTACGGACTCCCAATAAACCGACTTACTCTACTATGGAATTCGCATCCCCCATGGAAATGAAGTATATGTCAGATATATAGAAAGATATATAATTTATATACGTCATATATAACGGCAAAAAGTTCTATATCCCGTATATATCTTTTATATATCCGCCAGATATATAACGGGATATATTACAATTTTATATTTTTAATATATACTGATTATATGTTAAATATCTTAACTAATACTATACTAGTTCAGATATATATATTATATACGTCATATATATTCATGTATATAAATATTTTACATATTCCTATATATTAATTATATATAATACGATGTATTTTTTATATATATCTTTGATTTGACAGAACAGCGTATCATCTGTGACGGTACATAGCCTAAACTCAAATTGCTCCGAGAAATATGTAAATAGATATTGGCGATTGCATCTAGAGACTTAGATATCGCGCTACTCCGCAACCAATAATTTTTAAAGCATCTGATAGTACCTATGTTTATGGTTAATATTATAGAAGTGAATTTTGAAAAGCTGTGAACATTTTTCTAAATTATTTAAATTTGACATTCAAAATCATTTTATGCGTAAAAAACTATCACATACAGACGCATAGGCGATCCGTTATTCGATAGCTTAAACATAAGTATGGTTATTTTTGTTCTTTTTCATTTTGTAATCAGCAAAAGGCTCAAACCGATTTACTTTCATCATCAGAAAATTGATGATCATCACTTGAAATAAGAAAAAATTTGTTACGTTCAAATCTCGCTGGGAATGAGAACAATTAAAATGATAGGTGGCAGCGTAGCGGTAAGGTTCCAGGTTAGCGTGCGTAAGGTCCCGGGTTCGAGCCCAACTTCAGGTCGTTAGGTTTATTTCTTTCTCCAAATATAGAATATAGAATATAGTATTGTATTCTAAATTGATATAATTTATGATAACAAAATAATCAATTTTTAAAATATTCCCAAACCATTTTTCGGTACGTACTAACCGCCGTAAAAAGAAATTTGAATGAATATATATGTCATATATATATCTTTCATATATCTTCGTTATACTTTTCAGATATATAATGTGGCAAAAAGTTCTATATCTCAGATATATATTGGATATATATTATATATCCAGTATATATCTCATGTATATATAACATATATCCCGAAATATATTTATGCATATACTTTATTTCCATGGGGGATAACGCGTAACGGGTGGAATTCCCGTAACGCGTAACGGGTGGAATTCCCGTAACGCGTAACGGGTGGAATTCCCGTAACGCGTAACGGGTGGAAACCCCGTAACGCGTTACGGACGCCCAATAAACCGACTTACTCTACTGTGGAATCCACGTAACGTGTAACACGTTATAGGTAACGGGTAACGCGTTACCGATGTGCCAGTAACGCGAATTACTCTATCCTAAAAATGCCAAACGTCCTTAAAGAAGTTTCACTTCAATAACATGATATAATCTATTATGAAATTTGCGTAACGGCTTATCGCATTGCCAGTATATGACTTTACTGTAAAATATGCGTTACGCGTTACGTGTTCCCAATAATTCGACTTACTCTACTGTGGAATCCCCGTAACGCGTAACGTGTAACGCGTTACCGATGTGCCAGTAACGCGACTTACTCTACCCTAAAAATACAAAACGTCCTTAAAGAAGTTTCACTTCAAAAATAAAGAGGGAGAGAGAGGCGAGATTGATTGATTGATTGATATGACAATTTTTCGTGACGCTCGGCCGTAACGCTCCGCCCGTAACGTTCTGCCCGTAACGCTCTCGCGCTCAAACGCGCCCATAGAAGTTTCACTTCAATAATAATAATAACGTAATCGGAGAATTACAGGGTTTGTACATTACATTATTTACTTTGTCCCATAAGAGACATGTTTGAGAATTGCCGGGATGAGATATAGCGAACGGGTAGGGAAAATAATTGGTTTGGTTGGTTTGGTTTGTTGGAGTGATACGAGCACTCAGCCCTGTTGGGCCATTGTACCCGGGCCTTGTGGGGCACTCGCGATGCCTTAATTGTCCACGTTGTGTTCCTCAGACGCGGAACACGACCGACAGGCGTTGTTCGGATCTTTCTTGACTTGACACCTTTCTTCGTAGGGATTACTGGTTACACAGGGTATCATGGTCAGTCCCCCGTCCCCCAGCATCCCTTCTTGGGGTTACCGGTAGCACAGGGTGTCCTGGTCAGTCCACCGTCCCCCAGCAGGCCTTCTTTGGGGTAGCCCAGGGTATCATGGCCAGTCTCCCCCTGTTCCCAGCGCTCCCTTGTTGGGATTGCCGGTAGCCAGGGTATCATTACCTAGTACCCCGTCCCCCAGCATCCCTATCTGTAGTCAAGCTAGGGAAACATCGTCGGCCTCCTTAGAGTCCCAGGTTAAGGAGGCAAGGCTGCAAGTATTCTAGGATAGTCGCCTGGAATCCTAGAAGCATCGTTAAGACGCACCATACCCCGGTGCCATGAATCCCGAGCACGATAGCTTACACTCTGGCCAGGGATAGCTATTGCGGAGCGTCGAGTCTGATACACACAGACTCGGCGTCCCGGGCGATGGGTACGCTACGTCCCCTACGCCGATTCGGTCTCAGGTTCGATTCCCGACGTCGGACTTTCGTCGCGTCTCACCGAGAATGAAAACAATGGAGTACAGCTATATACATCCGACACTCACACTTGGAGTTACCGTGTGCGAGTGACCGATGTATATATCTGGAGCTTCGTCTCGTCCATGTTTTTTTCCCTTCTCGTCGAAACATACAAAGCCGGGAATCGAACCGTCGACCTCCCGATGCTTAGGTCTTAGAGACGAGCACGCTAACCACTAGACCACCGCACCGGTTACAGGGAAAATAATTACTAACGCATGTAACAATGAAAATAAAGATATATTTTCTTCAGCGACAAAGATGGAAAAAATAATGTACAACGAATGCACCGTGCACAGTACAATGAGCCGAACCGAAAGTGTTTGTCGAGTAACCTGAGATGAGACACACAATTATATGAAATTCGCACCAAATACCGGGTGAGCTGACCGTGCGCGATTCGATCCGTTGCACACCTGCTGAGAGCGCGAGTCTCTCCGGCGAAAAGACGCTTGGCACTTGGCCGAGAGAATCCACTCGCGTTATGCTCCGGATGAGCTCGAACGATATCCCGAATTGAAGATACGTCGTACCGTAATTTACTGAGCCAAACCGTGAGTCGAACCGAAGATCAGAACCGTGAGATAACTGTATCCGAAAACGAGCTGTACACTGCTCGACATAAATGCCTGTTTGACAGTTATCTGAGAATTATGTTATCTTTTGAAATTATCTGAACGATATCTTCAGGCCGATCGAGTGACGAGTTTCGAAATGAATGTTGCTTCGCACTGAAAGAATAGCTTTTTCAAGCGTCGAATTTTTATCTGATGTTTTGTTTAATTAATATTTTTTCTTTTTATTAAATTAACTAAATTTAACAGAAAAAATGAATTAAAAAATATTGAGAACTTGAAAAAATATTAATTATTCGTAGTTAAATATTTTCTAGTAAATCCACGCTTGAATCACCGTTCAATCGGTAGGTTTATAGTTTGCCTATGCGACATTTTATTGGGGACGCTGACTTGACTAAATGTAGAAAAATACGATTAAAAAAATGATATGGATATAGGATGTGCATCACGGCGACGAATATTTCATGGAAATTTCGTCGTGATCATATCAACGTAGAAAGAAGGTTCTCTCGAAGCAGTTTGGGTTTCCGTGCATCGTGTTGAAAGGGCAGCACTGGATTGATTAGACTCGAGAACATTAACGAAGAATATGGAATTTGCCGGAAGTCGTCTTTCTTCCCGCCGCGAGACATATTAACTATTTGTAGTGCAATGTTTCCAGTCAACCCAACCTTACATCACCGTTCGATCGGTAGGTTTATAGCTTGTCTACGCAACATTTTATTGGAGGCGCTGACTTGACGAAATTTAGAAAAAAAAACAATAATAAAAAAAATGTTACGGATACGCGATGTGCATCGCGTATTCGTAACATTTTCTTTCCATCGATTTTTTCTAAATTTCATCAAGTCAGCGTCCCCAATGAAATGTCGCGTAGGCAAGCTATAAACCTACCGATCGAACGGTGATTTAAGCTTGGGTTGACTGGAAACATTTCACAACAAATAATTAATATGTCTCGCGGCGGGAAGAGAGACCACTTCCGGAAAATTCCATATACTTCCTTAACGTTCTCGAGTCTAATCAATCCAGTGCTGCCCTCTCAACACGACACAGGAGAGCCAATACTACTTCGAGAGAACCTTCTTGATACGTTGATATGATCCCGAAGAAATTTCAATGAAATATTCGTCGCCGAGACGCACATCGCATATCCGTAGCAATTTATGCGTAGTATTGGCTCTCCTGTGTCGTGTTGAGAGAGCAGCCCTGGATTGATTAGACTCGAGAACGTTAACGAAGGATATGGAACTTGCCGGAAGTGATCGTCGATATTAAGACCACTTCCGGCAAATTCCGGCAGGAAGTGATCTTCCCGCCGCGAAACATTAATTATTTGTAGTGAAATATTTCCAGTTAACCCAAGCTTAAATCATCATTGAATCGATAGGGTTGTAGCTTGCCTACGAGACAATTTATTGTGGACGCTGACTTGATGAAATGCAGAAAAATACGATTGAAAAAAAAATGTTATGGATACATGATGTGCATCGTGGCGACGAATATTTCATGGAAATTTCGTCGTGATCATATCAACGTAGAAAGAAGGTTCTCTCGAAGTAGTTTGGGCTCCACTGTATCGTGTTGAAAGGACAGCACTGGATTGATTAGACTCGAGAACATTAAGGAAGTATATGGAATTTGCCGGAAGTGGTCTCTCTTTCTGCCGCGAGACATATTAATTATTTGTAGTGAAATGTTTCCAGTCAACCCAAGCTTAAATCACCGTTTAATCGGTAGGTTTATAGCTTGCCTACGCGACATTTCATTGGGGACGCTGACTTGATGAAATTTAGAAAAAATCGATGGAAAAAAAATGTTACGAATACGCGATGCACATCGCGTATCCGTAACATTTTTTTTATTATTGTTTTTTTTTCTAAATTTCGTCAAGTCAGCGCCTCCAATAAAATGTTGCGTAGACAAGCTATAAACCTACCGATCGAACGGTGATGTAAGGTTGAGTTGACTGGAAACATTGCACTACAAATAGTTAATATGTCTCGCGGCGGGAAGAAAGACGACTTCCGGCAAATTCCATATTCTTCGTTAATGTTCTCGAGTCTAATCAATCCAGTGCTGCCCTTTCAACACGATGCACGGGAGACCAAACTGCTTCGAGAGAACCTTCTTTCTACGTTGATATGATCACGACGAAATTTCCATGAAATATTCGTCGCCGTGATGCACATCCTATATCCATATCATTTTTTTTATCGTATTTTTCTACATTTAGTCAAGTCAGCGTCCCCAATAAAATATCGCATAGGCAAACTATAAACCTACCGATTGAACGGTGATTCAAGCTTGGATTTACTAGAAAATATTTAACTACGAAAAATTAATATTTTTTCAATTTTTCAATATTTTTTAATTCATTTTTTCTGTTAAATTTAGTTAATTTAATAAAAAGAAAAAAGATTAATTAAACAAAACATCAGATAAAAATTTGACGCTTGAAAAAGCTATGCTTTCAGTGCGAAGCAACATTCATTTCGAAACTCGTCACTCGATCGGCCTGAAGATATCGTTCAGATAATTTCAAAAGATAACAAAATTCTCAGATAACTGTCACACAGGCATTTATGTCGAGCAGTGTACGTTAGCACGTGTTCTTAGATCGCGGCCATTAACGAAGAAGAAGGAAGAAGAAGCCGGGTGCACACGGCACGACGGCATCTTCCCCCACCGCGCATGTGCGAGCGTCGCGCGTGAACTTGGCCGAGTGCGGCCGGGAGGTGCTGCCGCTCGACAGCTGCCCAGCTGCCTCGCTCAACTCAGCTGGGGCGTCGGATTCTCGAACAGAGACATACATTTATTTAGTTTTATTTAGTTTCATAACAATGCTAGCGAAGTGTCAGAGTTCGAGTCTCATAATCGCGAAGTTCTCAGTTCGAATCCAGGTACGAGTTTTTCTTTTTTTTTTACTATATTATTTTTAATACTGTGACCAAACAATTAAAAATTACACGAGTGATTTTTTAAATATTTGTTTATTTAATTTTTTATTTGTTTAGCATTTTTTTAAAATGATTACATCCGCCTACACGTATATTTATATTTACGGTAGACACCGCCCAGTGGCGTCACTGGCGCGCGATAGTGGGGGGAGCGTGCGGGAATTTTCCGAGGGAGCCTCTCCCGCGCGGAAAAAAAAGTTTTGTCGAGAGTCTTAGCGAAAGTCTTGCAAGACTCTTGGCGAAAGTCCCGGGGAGACGCTGACCAAGTGTCTTATAAGACTCTTGGCGAAAGTCCCGGGGAGACGCTGACCAAGCGTCTTATAAGATTCTCGACAAGAGTAACGGATATGATCCGCACCAGGACTCTTGACAAGACTCTTTCCGAGACTACAGAGTCTGCCTGAGACCATTGCAAAGAATCAGATATCTAGTAGCAATCCGCGCGGGAAAAGTCTTAGCAAGAGTCTTACCAACACTCTTAGCGAAAGTCCCGGGGAGACGCGAACCAAGCGTCTTGCTTCGCTCCGTGCATCCCGCGCGAGAAAGGTCGTGCCGAGAGTCTTACCAAGACTTTTGGCGAAAGTCCTGGGGAGACCCTAACCAATCATCTTGCCAAGCGTCTTTACAAAATTAACGGATACGTTTCGTACCTGGTAAGGCATCCCGCGCGGGAAAGGTCTTAGCGAGAGTCTTACCAATACTCTTGGCGAAAGTCGCGGGGAGATGCCAACGAAACGTCTTGCCAAGTATATTGACAAAATTAAAGGATACGATTCATACCGATCATACGCGCGGTAAAGGTATTGGTGAGAGTCTTACCGAGACTTTTGGCGAACGTCATGGGGAGACGCCAAGAAATGATCTTGCCAAGCGTCTTGACGAAAGTAACGGATACGATTCGCTCCGTGCATCCCGCGCGGGAAAGGTCTTGCCGAGAGTCGTACCAAGACTTTTGGCGAAAGTCCTGGGGAGACCCTAACCAATCATCTTGCCAAGCGTCTTGACAAACTTAACGGATACGTTTCGCACCGGGCATCGCGCGCGGGAAAGGTCTTAGCGAGAGTTTTACCAATACTCTTGGCGAAAGTCCCGGGGAGATGCCGACGAAACGTCTTGCCAAGCATCTTGACGAAAGTTACCGATACGATTCGCTCCGTGGATCCCGCGCGGGAAAGGTCTTGCCGAGAGTCTTACCAAGACTTTTGGCGAAAGTCCTGGGAAGACCCTAACCAATCATCTTGCCAAGCGTCTTGACAAAATTAACGGATACGTTTCGCACCGGGCATCCCGCGCGGGAAAGGTCTTAGCGCGAGTCTTACAAACACTCTAGGCGAAAGTCCCGGGGAGACGCCAACCAATCATCTTTCCCAGCATCTTGACAAAATTAACGGATACGATTAATACCGGGCATTCCGCGCGTGAAAGGTCTTAGCGAGAGTCTTACCAATACTCTTGGCGAAAGTCACGGGGAGATGCCAACGAAACGTCCTGCCAAGTATATTGACAAAATTAACAGATAAGAATCATACCGGAGATACCCTCGCGGGAGAGATCTTGGTGAGTCTTAGCAAGACTTTTGGCTAAAGTCCTGGGAAAACGCCAACCAATAATCTTGCCAAGCGTTTTGATAAAATCAACGGATACGATTCGCACCGGGCATCCCGCGTGGGGAAGGTCGTGCCGAGAGTCTTACCAAGACTTTTGGCGAAAGTCCTGGGGAGACCCTAACCAATCATCTTGCCAAGCGTCTTTACAAAATTAACCGATACGTTTCGTACCTGGTAAGGCATCCCGCGCGGGAAAGGTCTTAGCGAGAGTCTTACCAATACTCTTGGCGAAAGTCGCGGGGAGATGCCAACGAAACGTCTTGCCAAGTATATTGACAAAATTAAAGGATACGATTCATACCGATCATACGCGCGGTAAAGGTATTGGTGAGAGTCTTACCGAGACTTTTGGCGAACGTCATGGGGAGACGCCAAGAAATGATCTTGCCAAGCGTCTTGACGAAAGTAACGGATACGATTCGCTCCGTGCATCCCGCGCGGGAAAGGTCTTGCCGAGAGTCGTACCAAGACTTTTGGCGAAAGTCCTGGGGAGACCCTAACCAATCATCTTGCCAAGCGTCTTGACAAACTTAACGGATACGTTTCGCACCGGGCATCGCGCGCGGGAAAGGTCTTAGCGAGAGTTTTACCAATACTCTTGGCGAAAGTCCCGGGGAGATGCCGACGAAACGTCTTGCCAAGCATCTTGACGAAAGTTACCGATACGATTCGCTCCGTGGATCCCGCGCGGGAAAGGTCTTGCCGAGAGTCTTACCAAGACTTTTGGCGAAAGTCCTGGGAAGACCCTAATCAATCATCTTGCCAAGCGTCTTGACAAAATTAACGGATACGTTTCGCACCGGGCATCCCGCGCGGGAAAGGTCTTAGCGCGAGTCTTACCAACACTCTTGGCGAAAGTCCCGGGGAGACGCCAACCAATCATCTTTCCCAGCATCTTGACAAAATTAACGGATACGATTCATACCGGGCATTCCGCGCGTGAAAGGTCTTAGCGAGAGTCTTACCAATACTCTTGGCGAAAGTCACGGGGAGATGCCAACGAAACGTCCTGCCAAGTATATTGACAAAATTAACAGATAAGAATCATACCGGAGATACCCTCGCGGGAGAGATCTTGGTGAGTCTTAGCAAGACTTTTGGCTAAAGTCCTGGGAAAACGCCAACCAATAATCTTGCCAAGCGTTATGATAAAATCAACGGATACGATTCGCACCGGGCATCCCGCGTGGGGAAGGTCTTAGTGAGAGGCTTATTAAGAGTCTTACCAAGACTCTTGGCGGAAGTCCTCTGGAGACGCCAATCAAGCTTCTTATCAAGAGTCTCCCCGCACGGAAAAAAGTCGTCGCAAGACTCTTGACGGTTGTCCCAGGCAGACAATCTGATGGAGCGTGTTTCTAAGCATCTTGATCAAATTAATAGATATGATTCTTGATAAAACTTTTTCCGACACTACAGAATCTACCTCAAACCATTGCAAAGAATCGCGTTTCACGTACTACTACCGTTTTCTCTTTATTGCTAAGAAAAATGGTAATGAGTCATCGTCGGACTGTCTTGATAAGACTCTTGCCAAAACCCCTGCCACGACTGTTCCCAAGACTTGGTTGTCAAGACTCTTCCCAAGACTATTCCCAAGACTATTCCCAAGACTCTTCCCAAGAATCTTCCCAAGACTCTTCCCAAGACTCTTCCCAAGACTCTTCCCAAGACTCTTCCCAAGACTCTTCCCAAGACTTTTCCAAAAACTCTTCCCAAGACTCTTCCCAAGACTTTTCCAAAAACTCTTCCCAAGACGCTTGCCAAGACTCTTGACAAGGTTTGTCTTTGGGAATAAATACCTACCTTTAGGGATGAATTCTGATAAATCTTTATCAGATTGTAGCCGAGACTGTAGAATTTTTGTGAGACTGTCTTCCATACCTGGCATCTCGCACCGTCGTCGTGATTATTACTGACAACATTTTTGTCAAATCTCCATCAGACCGTCGCCAATCTCACGCCGACCATCTTGCTGATTATTTTTGACAAACATTCGTTATGCTAGGAAGGGTAATAGTCTATTTTTAGTTAAAAAAAAGTTCGTATAATCCGTTTGAATCGAAGCATTATAATTCCTGATTAATAATAGGATTTATATTTTGGGAGTATGGGTATGCGAGTGAAATAAATATCGGGCTACAAAAAATCAAAATATTGTCCGAAACTCCAGAAGAATAGATCCGATGGGCGATAATAAGAACAAGATCGGGGTTGAAAATTATTTGTTTTGATTTATTATGAATAGATCTTACTCATTGAGAATATAGGAAAAGAATAATACTAGTACAATATTCCACCCCGGAATAACACGATAACGAATAATAAATGACCGGTTTGGACGGCATGTACATAAATGAACATCAGTTGGACGAATTACCAAAAATAACTGGCTCGGTTCCCCACGCGAACGGCGCAAGAAATAATGTTAATTTAATGATCGAAAGCGTCTGCAATCGGCGCAACGTACTTATAAATATACAGCACGCGAATGCACCATGATCGGTGCGACAATTGATAGAAATATTCGGCGCAATAAAGTATATAAATATATTATGCGTGTACAGCGCGAAATTGCGGAAAAAATAATCGAATTATAATAAGCGAGTGCACCGCGAAATCGGAGCAAAGAACAATATAATTACAATAGGCGAGTGCACCGCGAAGTCGGTGCAAAATTACAGAAATATATGTATTATGGGAGTGCGCCGCGAAATCGCTGCGAGAAAATATTCGAATGAATAATATGCGACATAACAGCGAAAAAATGATCAACCCTTCGACCTACGGTAAAACGTTCACGTCCATTCATATTTAATGAAACATCCTTCTTACTCCCATTCTATTCTGTTTACAGGTTCTATAACGTATTCCCGAAACGAATCTTCAATGTTGCAATAAAAGCAAACGGATTTGAGTTTCGTTATGTCGACAGCGCATTCGTAGTTTTCGTAGTCCAAAACGGTATGTATAGTACTTAATACATTTCTATCGATACATGTCGCAAACTGATTTTCAACAATGCATCGAGTCAGTATGGCGTAATTACGACCAAGACAGTGGCACAATCCAGAACAGGGACAATCCGTTACTCTTATAAAACATCGTATTCTCCCGATGAAATTCTCTTCGTCCCGAAGGCTGTACACACTAAATGAGGAATTCATTCGCTTAGTACGCCGGTATTCAGTTGACGAATACATTATATTCTTCTGTAAAAGTCTCTTGTAGTAGAAGTACTTTAATCCATGTATGTTTCTAGCTACGAACATTTGTTCAAGGTCACGAGGAAGCTGACGTAGTTGTGTGCATTTCCCAATAATATCTAACGAATCGGCAATCCGGTGTCGCTTTATTCTTCCACGTTTCGAATCCAAATTTTCACAGAATTCATACGCCGGTCGTCCTTGTACTAAGCTTTCTGCTTTTAGGGTTGTGAGCTGCAAATACTTTGAGACTGAAGAAAATATTTGCAGCTGAGCAGCGTTGCTCCCATGAACCATGCTTTTCAACCTCCCGTTCAGGTCTTCGTATGGAAAACATGAAGTTACCCAAAGAGGTCCGAATTGAATCACGTTTTCCGGAAGATGCAGTAATTGATGGACGTTATTGGTCATGTATCTAAGGCCATACAAATGTTCGTACCTGGACACAAATTCATGCAAGGCTCGCGAAGCGACTTCAATTTCTTCCGGAGATACAGACGATTGGAATAAAATCGATATCCCGAGCACGAGCAAGATATAATGCTCAAAGTACATTTCATCTATTACGTCATTTATGCACGGTATCGAATAATAAAAAAACCAAGCCTTGAGTTCGTGGGCCTTCCAATACGATAAGTGATCCTTGATTGATCGAGGGTGTCTTTGAACAAAACTTGGTGGTGTAAGCGAAGTCAGTCTCTGATTAATCAGATCACTATGTTGAACAAGCGATGAAGGATGATCTGAGAACTGCGGAGAACACCAGAAGTTCAATAAGCTTTTAACCACGCCTTCGAAGACACAGTGCATTGCATCAACTGCTGTTGCCCTCATGTATTCGTGAACCATTGAATCCAAAATAGAAGGACCTTGCACCCCGCACACTGCAAACCCAACATCGATGGCCTGTTCAGCGTGAAGGCAGGTTTCCTCATCTGTGCGTAAGCTGATTGGCTGGTACGGATAAACACGAACGTTGCTATCTGGTAGATATTGCCCTTCTTCTTTGCATTTTTGACAACCAAATCTACCGTTATATTGGTTCATATTCAGAAACAGAGCCTTTGCTGGCAGATCGCAAGTGCCGCAAATGATAATTCCCTTTACGAGAACAGGAATGTCGGCGTTTGGAATTTCTACCTCAATCCCCTGGTACAACTCTTCCATACTCTGCTCGAGTGGTTGAAGAAATAAATTTGGGAATGGTTTTTCATCGCCGAACCACAAGCCCCCGAATATAACATTTTCCTTCTTCGTCCTGAGTAGAAAGGGCAGTTCGTTGATAACCAAGTAGAATGGCCAAATGTTAAATTTCGATGATTTGAAAATTCGCACACCGTCAGTGTACCACGTCAGTGATATATTCGCGGGGTTACTCAAAAATCCGCCATTACGACTTAAATCTTTGTAGATCGTGCCGTCGTATATGTCTTCGTAATTATCATGATTCCGATGAATGCGACTGTGCCGGTATTGAAGCGACTCCTGAAAGCCCGGACGTTTGAAAAGTGCTCGAATTTGTGGAATAATTGTTCCTTCAATGAAGTAACCAATTTCCGATTGATCGCCGCAGGTCAGACAAACGGAATGTTGGGTTTCAACGGAAAGAAGACATGACATGCAGTAAAAATGCCGCACTAACGGTATTTGCCTTTCCGAAAAATACCTCTCAAACGTGTATCGCGTCGTTTTGCACTGATTGTCGGGAGGGCAATGTAAAGCAATACAGTTCAATATGTCCGTCAGCAAGGTACTACTAATATTATGCCGGAGAGACAAGCTCAAAACTGATATTAGGCTTTCTGATGTTGTTAATGGAGCTCCCTCGTATAAAGGGGTATCGTGATTCTGTGGAGCCGCATTGGCATTTTCAATGTCACTTTCGTAACTGCTACACTGAGATTCAAGATCGATCGATGTGCTAACTGCATCATCAATAGTTTCTTCCTCGTTTGCGACATGACTTTCGCTTTGCGCTTGGCTTCTCAAGTCCTCGTCCGAATTGACGGCTTGAGAGCAAACCATGGATTCACAATCTTTGTCGGATTCCGATTCGCTGTCATCACAATCTACCTCGGTTTGGTCAGCGTCGTCGATAAGTTGCCTATGCTCCGCCACGGGTTCGCGATGTTCACCAATCGAGTGGCTTTCGACTGAGTTCAAATCACTGTCATCAAACTTGAGTTCATTATGGTCAGGATCAGGTACGTATTGATGTGATGAATGATTCGAATCTTCATGGGAATCGTCGTTTTGTTCAGAAACGTGTTCGATAGAATGATAGCCAGGCTCATCATCCTCGGAGTGTTGGTCATCGGAAGAATCGTTACAGCACTGTCGTTTGAATCGGTTTTGAGCAGACCAGGAATAATCAGCATACCTTTTCCACGCTCGAGGCATTTTTCAAAGCAGTTTTCGTCAAGGTTCCACTGCTCCAGGTTTCATTGCCCTTCATTTCTTGCCCTTCATTTCATTGCTTTCATTTTTTTTCTTGAAGGTCATTTGTAGATTCTGCAATTTAAATTTCAAAGTTATAGATTCAACGATTTCGACGTAAGAGTAGAAAATCGGATAATATCAGTCCCGATTAGGTAACCCAAGCAAACGGTCGTGGTTACAATTTATAGCGACATATAGGGCATACAGTGCTGAGGTGTCCGGCACACGGGAGATATTATACAGAATATACTGAAGACGGACAATGCAATTTTGCGAAGAAACGAGGCGATTATATAAATGTTATTCAGTATTCGAGAAAGTAATTTTGCTTGGAGATAAGGCGCTTAAATAATTATTTAATCGCTTCGTTAAAAAAATAAAGAAAAACAAATTGTCATTAAATCCAATGAAAGATGTTAAGAATGTGAGCAACGTTTTTGTACCAGCTATCAAGACTTTGCGTCTAGATGTGTTACCGTTTCGACGTCAATTACATATAGAAGTGAATAGAATTTGATGTGGTAATTAAATAAATCACAAAGATTTGCCCAAATATAATATTAAAGTAGTCCTTGCGCGGTATCTAGTCAACAAAAAGTCCATAATTTTTGAGATCGGAAAGCAACAATGTATCATATATTTAGTTGTCCTAATAATCATTATACGAAAGGAGATGATTTTAGAGATGTGCGCCATGTCCATGTGTGAAATTGTATAAAACATCTAGTGTGAAAACAGAAGTTAGTTTTGACTCAGGTTGTCTAACCGGCGACCATCTTACAATTTTCCTCATATGCACAGCAACACTGTACTCGGAGACTTGGATGTCAGTTGTACTAGGTGTACATTATAACTTTGTTTACAATTAGTGGATTGTCAGAAATGATTTGCAATGGATCGGCATAGTCTTCGTAATAATCACGGTCGTAATAAAGGACGATTTGTGTCGAGCAAAATCTATAACTGGCGAAATAAAGTACGGGCGTCAAGGGAAAAACAAAGCGATGGACAAAGTGAGGTTATCCCACCGGACAGTTATTTTGGACGTCGCGTCGTCGACTTTCGTACTCTTGGCCACGATCTCTGGTGTAATGATTGCAACATCCCACTTTCGCTTCGAAATATATTACATGAGATCAGATATGGCCTGGCGAGCAAGCTCGATGTTTTGTGTGTGTCAAGTGTAATAAAAATCATACTGTTGAAACGAAGGGACGTCCGGAGAAACGGCGATTATACGATGTTAACAGTAAAGCTGCGATAGGTATGTAGTAGCATCGTTTGATTTATTATTATATTTATATTATATTATATTATATATATTATAGTTACTTCTATGGCAAGGGAGAAGAGAGTTCTTGACGAGTGTGAAATTGCCACACGAGCCGAAGGCGAGTGCGGCATTCACACGAGTCAGGAATTTTGTGTACCTCCAGGTGTATTTTCATGAGTGTCTTTTTAATTTTTCTTGTTATGGATTACAGCAATGATTGATGCAGGCATAGGGGAGGCTCAATTGAATACACTCTTGTCAGCTTTGAATATTCCAGTATTGCCCCCTACACTCGTGAAGCGACATGAGCGACTCGTTGGTCCGGCAATCGAAACGGTAGCTGAAGACAGCTGCCGGAACAGCATAAAAATAGAGAAAGCGATGACTATTGCTGCGAAAAACGGATCGGAACCACAGCAAATTGAGTGAGTATTGTTATGCTTATAAGTAAATTTGCACTACTTTTCATATTCCTTGTACGCTCATTATACAGTAATCAGTGCTTTGTGTTGAATAGTTTTTGTGATGAACTTGTGATTTGAATTATTTTTATAAATTCTGCAGCTCAGATAAAATAAGAATTCAGTATATTATCGCATAAATAGCAAAAAAGTTTTGTTTTCATCAGTTTCACAGAATCACTCGAACAAGAACAAGAAGAACCTGAAGAACCAGTGGAAATAGCTGCATCGGTTGACGCAGGATTGCAGAAGCGTGGCACTGGACGTGCTTACAACAGCCTCTCCGGTTGGCATTGCGTGATATTAATGATTACGATAGTCGATATAATGTGAGCACTGTATTTCATAATTTCACAATACAGGTCACCTGTCGTTGATTCGTCATATTTCGAAGAAGATCTTGTGTTACACTGTACGGAGTAAGGCGTGTATCATGTGCTCTTGTGGCCATGCTCCAGACGATCACGACTGTCGAAAAAATTTTGAAGGAAGCGCCAAATCTATGGAGCCGGACATGGCTGTTGAGGCAACGGTGAATAATAATTTATTGAAAGAAGCTAACGTCAGGATCTCAGTTCTCATCGGAGACGACGACTCGTCAACGATTGCGGCAGTACGGCGAGAATCGACGATGAAAATAGAAAAATGGTCCGATCTAAACCACGCTTCCAAAGCTCTGAATAATGCCTTATATGGTTTACGGCTGCCGGTTAAAGTTATCGGATACCTTTCGCGCTGTTTCACTTCTGCGCTGAAACAAAATCAAGGCAGTCCAATAGCCGTAGCTCTAGCTGTAAAAAATATAGTGTTTCATGCATTTGGAGAACACGATAACTGCGGAGATTGGTGCGGTTACAAGACCTTGGGAAACAACTATAAACATAAAGGGCTTCCAAAAGGTCGGCCACTGAATGATCCCGGACTCCGTGAGTCGCTAACCGCAATATTTGCGCGTTTCGCCCAAAACTCACATAAATTGGCACCATGTGCTTCGAGCCAGGCAAACGAATCCTTTAACAACACCGTAGCTAGCAAAGCTCCAAAATCAAAGTTCTACGCCGGATCGGAATCCCTCAATTTTCGAGTGGCGGCATCGGTTTCTTAAAAAAACATTGGTGTCACTTACATCGAGCAAGTCAACAAAATATTAGAGCTATCGCCGGGTACCGTAACTAACCAGTTTCGACTCAGAAAAGAACAGGCTCGAAGATCGAAAATTGAAAAATCGAGGACCGTGGAAATGAAGAAGCGAAGACTGTTCCACAAGAACGAGCGATCGTCGAAGGGAGCCTCGACGCAACGTCGCGAAGGCTTCACATATGAAACCGAGAGCGGATTAGCTTGTGTCTCCGAACTTATCGACGAGCCTTTTGTTTCGTGTATGTATTACTTGCCATAGTGTAAAGCATACTTAAAATGATCTACTGGAAATGAATATTTGATTGCAGGCGATACTTTGCAGCAAGAGACGGATGTTTCCGAGAACGCTATTGTAATCTTTGATTTGGAGACGTCGGGACTTTCAAATACGGCAGAGATATGCCAGATAGCAGCTGTTCATCGCGATGAAGTATTCAATGTGTATATAGTACCTTCTAAAGGTATATCAAGCAGGGCAGCAGCAGTGACTGCCAAGTCTGTGGGGGCGAGATGTTTCTGAATGAGACACGAGTTCAAACTACACCGCCTCAAATGGCACTCAAGAATTTTATCGAGTACCTACGCACTATCGGAAATGGTGTCATTCTAGTCGCTCACAACGGATTCAGGTGATGGTTTGATGGTTATCAGGTTTGCTAAATAGTGTCCCTAACATTTACATTGGAATAATCTCAAACAATAATTAATCAACAGGACTTCTCGCTGGACAAAAAAAAATCTATCGTTTCTCGCGGTTTCTCATTATCGTGAAATGTAACAAAATAATTTATGGCACTCGGTGCGAAAATGGACGTTTTGTGCACGCTCCGCGTGCACAAAACTTCCATTTTCACACCTCGTTAAGTAATAGTACATTTCGATACGAGTGCGAAAAAACTTTTTCTGACGATTGTGAGTTTGCAGCACGAGTCTAAGGCGAGTGTTGCAATCACACGAGTTCGGAAAACGTTTTACGCACGAGTGAAATAAAATTTCGTACGATACACGTGTGATAAAACTTCTTCTGACTCGCGTGATTGTAGCACTCGCCTTCGGCTCGTGCTGCAAAGTCACACTCGTCAGAAGAACTTTAATCGCACTTGTATCATAAACTACTATTAAATAGAGTCTCATGGTGTGTAATAGGTTTGATGCACCGATGATACTGCGTTGTATGAAAGAGTGTGGACTGCTAGAAGAATTTCAATCGATCGTGAAGGGGTTTGCGGATACCTTGATTCTCTTTCGTGATCTCTTTCCGGATCGGAAGAAAGAAAAGAAGGGGTATAGCCAAACAGCTCTCGCGGAAGATTTTTTGGGCGTGAATGCAGCCGACGGTGCTCATAACGCCATTAACGATGTATGTATTTTGAGTCAACTAGTGTCGCGCAGTGGAATCTCCGAAGATGACATAAAAAGCAAGGCAAAGTCGACAAATGAAATATTGTCTGAAGGAAAAATGGCAGTTATGCATGCTCGAAACAGAGAAACCTTACTCGACATGAAAGAAACGGTATCAGCTGGTATGAGAAGCAAAATGGCAAAGGCTGGGATCACGATGCAAATTCTACAAAAAGCTTTCACAGATTCCGGACCTAACGGAATTCGCATACTTCTCGGCGAAGATGTAAAAGGAAAACCGCGAGTTACAAAAAATAATAAAGTCCTTAAAGCCGTCGTAGCCCACGTCGAAAAAATAATTCGTTGATAATCATAATAAGTATATATGTTGCATAAGCTTCTGATGTGATCTTAAGATATTAAGATATTAAGATGTTGCCAAAGTTTATATATAATAAATAATATATATGAATACGTAATTAAAAAGGTATATGATTAATTTTTTATTTTATATCACGACTTATCATTTCTGCAATCCCTACTTCCCATATTTTCCCTAATTACAATATCACCGAAAATCCAAAAATTGAATGGGGATAATGAACAGAAAAAAAAACGTAAAAAAAGTGTTCTCAAACGTAAATATAAAAAAGTTTGTCTAGTGAACATTTACTTCATATGATTGATTAAGGAGGGTCGAGCGCGAGACTCGGAGGGGATAGGCTCGGTGGGGCGCAAGGTGCGGGGCAGGTCGTGTGCGAATGAGAGGTCCGCTATGCGGCCTCTCACTCGCACGCGCCAAACGTGCCGAGATAAAGCCGTAAAGTTCCATGTAATTGCTTATTGTTAACTAACGGTGAAGAACAATTGTCTACATTTTTATACAGAGCTTCCTGATAATATTCT
Organism: Ichneumon xanthorius; assembly: GCA_917499995.1. Classification (NCBI taxonomy): domain Eukaryota; kingdom Metazoa; phylum Arthropoda; class Insecta; order Hymenoptera; family Ichneumonidae; genus Ichneumon; species Ichneumon xanthorius. The sequence continues at coordinate 338,544 of CAKJTD010000052.1, read as the reverse complement.
TTACAGTTTTCAATAATTTGTTTGCAACGTTTCCGCATGAAACTTCCCTAGAAACATTAAAATCCGTCGCTTATTTTCAATCTGCCATAAGAACCAATGTTAAATGGTTCAAATTTAAAAAAAATATTTCTCGAAAACGGTGAAGACGAACGCATTCAAACTTTGCAGTTACACTTAGACCGTTCATATCAATGCGTACAAATAAATCAGCATACTTTTCTTGATGACGTTGTAACGCTCGACCCTCCTTAATTAGCGGTCTATAATCCACAAATTATAACGGGGCGAAATTATTATTTAGCGAAATAGAACTTCGTTACGATCGTATTGATGCCAACGATTTGAACTCCCGCCGAGCGGAGCACAGCTGACGTTACGCGATGTTGCCAAACCTACACCATCCCGATTATGGTAGCAGAAGATGGTCGACGCACGCGAAATCAGTTCATTTATTCGATGATTTCTATTTAAAACATTCCGTGACTTGTATTTTTTATAGGACGTACGTAACCGTGATGGTTTCCCCGAAATTTAGCACTTTTTTTTTGTCGTATCTAATCGCGAAAGTTCCACATTCCGGTCACAAAGTTCTGTGGGCATAGATGTTGTATATGGTGTGGGCTAAATATCATGATTTCACAAATTAATTGTTATTGCAATTAGTCGGTAGCCTGTTTGCAAATTTCGTAGACGTTATATTGTATACTCGGACTACAACATATAAAAAAATCAGATTTTTTTCTAATAGGGAGGCTCGTGCTCATACTACCTTAAGTGACGTTTGTGGTATGAATTACGAGAAACGTCCGATGTGATCGCCCTGTAATATGTATTATTAATCGGTGCTGATTTATTGTCCACTTCGAAACACTGAATTTCACACCGTGTTGTTAATTACATACAGAGTTTTACAACTCTGACTAGACTTTTCTTACTGCGCGACAAAAAAAAAACCCCTATGCTGAGAATTATAAAAATGCAAAGTCCAAATTATATCAACGGTGTTTCCAGTATACACGTTCTGTTGATTATTTACCATTCTTTCCACTTTTGTTGATTTTTTTTGTTTCCGATACTGATGAATAAGTCCGTTTCTGTATACCGCTCAGTGAACACATTTTATTGAGGCAATATAACATGAAAGTTACATGTTATTAATCCCAGTGTTATATGCAATTAATGGCACTGTTACATATCGGTATGTCTTAACACTTGTGAACCAAAATTCGTGTAACTGTTATGTAACCTGCTTGCAAAAATGTCAACGTAACTTACCAGTTATCATCTTTTTTTGCAGAACATAACATGGAACTAAAATGTAATGTATCATTCCCATATAGCACGAATTAGAAATAATTTTGGAAACATTTTCAATGTTTCAAATGTTATGAAATATTTCTGAAACACAGTTATGAAATATTGTAAAATATTTTTTAACATTTCATATATTGTAACGGGACGGCGGCCGAGGCAAGGCTCCTCCCACGCGTCAAGTGCGTATACCCTCTCACGGGTAACTGCTGGAGAGATCCACAGCGCGGAAATCAATAGCGTAGCGGGAGGTGTCACCGTCTCTCTCCGCATGGCAGCACCGAGCGGATTGAGTGCTACCATACCAGCGCGACACAGCGGCCCGTACGCACGGGTAACTACCGGCGTAGGTAAAATAGAGATCCACCCGATCTCGTGCCTAAGCATTCACCAAGCGATAAAGTTTCACCGAAAAGATAACCTGGGATTTATCTGATAAATCCCTTATCCCTCACGACTGAAGAAGACAAAAAGAAAGACTGGCAAAAATGATGACTGTAATAGTGTACACCGTCTGCGGTATTCTGGCACGCGCGACAGTGTTTACTGTCTGAAGAATGTACCGTTAAAAAGGTAATTAACAAGGAAATGAATCAGTGATTAGCTGATTCTAAACAGGCTGGCTTAACGCGTCTGCTCCGCCGCTCTGGATCAGCCATCACCCGAAATGAATAAATAAATAAATTAAATAAAAATAAAACACCATAAATGCGTCGAGGGGATCAATCTCAGTTAACTATTGTTGCTGAAAAAATGCAACAACTAAAATTAACGAAGAAGATAAAATTTGACCAATCCCCTATGCGCTGGACATGGCGCGATTTCATCCCTACTCTGGAGTCTTTTTCCTCCACCCGAAGGTCCGTTATATAAGAGTCAGGTGACATCGCGTGATTGTATCCCTACTCGACGATTCTTTCCTCCCACGTCGAGGGCACCTTATATAAGACCCCATGTGACATCGCGTGACATTGTTCCCACCACCCAATTTTTCAACTCTTCTCCTCGAACGTCAAAAATGCTTTATAAGCGGCGGGCGCAAGCGACTCGAGGCATTCTTACCAATACGCAAAGACCGTTCATACGTCGTTATTTGCGCTAAAGCCCAGTACTCCTGTACTGTTAGCATAGAGAGTGACTAGAGAAGGACTTACATCTGATTAGGGCCCTTTAATTATTCTTTGATCTTTGGGCAATTGCGTCCTGAGGTGGAGAATATTAAAGACGTATCCGCGAGCACTGTCTTGGGTTAATTGCAACCTGAGGCAGCACGCTTCTACGGAAAAGTGCATTAGGTTTGGCACACGTACGTGAGTGCGTGTGGGAGTGCCAGATTCCAAGTCAGGTGATCGTAGGGGAATCGTGGAGATCTTTCGATCCCAGAGACCCACATGGTGCCGGACGGGCATCTGGTGCTTACACCGGGTGCGCTGCTCCGTCCCCCCCAGCTCAGGGAATAAGGTGTCAGGAGCAATAAATTAATCAAAGACATAAAAATTTACCGGATAAATCAACTTACTAAATTAAAAGAGATTAAAAAACTAAAAAGAGATAAATAAGAATTTTGCAAGTTGAGTGTAAAGCTCCGTACAACGAGCATCGAGCGCGTTGCGCGAATTTAACGACAATCTTTTTAAATTAGAAATAATTTTCTCCTTCCGGTCCTTCAGACCGTTCAACCAGGAAGGCGACGGAAGCCTGTGTAGGCGAGAGGATTAAGGCGAGCAGCGCGAAACGTCTCCTCAATTCCTTGTAAGCTAGGCAGGCTCCCATATCATCACCACTGAGATATCAAGACCCTTATCCTTGGCCTGTGATGAAGGGTCTATTCACTCGATTCCTTTCGGAATGTGAGTGACATAAAGTAACTTGTCTGAGGCCATGTCCAAACACCCAAATAACCCCTTCTTTTCCCTAACCTACACCGTCCCGTCCAGCACCCGAATCCGAACCATCCAGTAAACGGGGAAATTCATGATAAAAATAGAAAAGAAGTCGACTAGACATTTAAACTTTACCCCGTCGAGAATATTTCGCGACGGTCAAAAAAGCGAGTAAAATTACAATATATATTGTAACTGTTTGGCTATCGGCGACCACCTAAGGCCGAGCCAAACCCGATATTATTGGCATTAAGTGATATAGCGCGATGTGTAAGTGGCGCCATCCGACGGGATCGAGCGGCGGCTCTATCGATAACCAACGCCGCGCATGCGTAGAAACATGTAAGAACGAAAGATCGGAAGCAGAGCGGCGTTGCCGAGCGGGCTTGCGGCGAAATCACACTCAAGGTCGAAGAAAGGCGAAAGCGTGGGAAAATCGGCCTCGCCGATTGAACAGAAATGACGACACTACACTTTGAACACGGCACCGACCGAGCACACCATTTGCTCAGCGGATAAGACCGGATGATCGTCACTATAATAGCGACCCGGGATTGGAGGGCAGAGGAAGAGCAAGGCTTTCAGCCAATAAGAAAATTAATCATCAGGCGACCGCACGCAGACGCGAGTCCGCCAAATTCCTGCAAAACCGACGGAGTGGGAGTCCAAAATCGGGGTATAAAAGACGGCGATTTCGACAGTCGATCATCAGTTCATCGGATCTACTTTACCATCGGCCAGCTCTTCAAGGAATAAAAGTGAAAAGTAAAAGTGAATAAAAGTGAATTAAAGTGAAAGTAGTGCCAAATTGGACTTATAAATTTTGCGCCGATTTTGGACTTATAAATTTTTGTGCCAAGTTCGGACTTATCAAAATTTGTGTCGAGTGAGACTTATTAATTTTGGGCCGATATTGGACTTATAAATTTTCGGGCCCAGTGAACTTATAAAATTGGTGACAATTTGCACTTGTAAAATTCGTGCCGAAAAAGGACTTTAAATTTTCGTGCCGAGTGAACTTATAAATTGTCGCGTCGAGTGAACTTATAACAATTGTGCCAAAAAGAACTTATAAAATCGTGCGATTCGGACTTATAAATTGTCGGACCGAACGGGACTTAGAAACAAATAGTGTCTATGCGTAATGACATAAGACAGCTGGTGAACAAAATCATCCACAAAAGTGCAACCGGTGCAACGATTGGAGCAAATCGATAAAGTGACCAAAGTGACCCGTCAGAAAAGTCACAAGTGCCAAGGAATCATTTTACGACACCAAGGACCCGGAAAAGGCACATCCAGGGTTTAGTTCACTTCCCCTGAAGGCATCCATACCGTCAGAACAAGGTAAAAGCGTCCGATTAGCGATTAATCACGAATTTCAAATCGCGAGGTGAGCGTGCTGTCGCCGTCGATCAACGTGCCGTGACGTCACAGCGAGATAGCCGAGCACGGCGGCCAGCTGGACTTCGCGACGACCGAGAAGCTGCCCTCGTATGCGTAGTGCGGTTCCCACACGAATAAAGACTGTCGATTAAACCATCACGACGTCAAAAGATTAATAAGATGAAATAAATTCGGAGACAAATTCCAGTATTCCAGTGCATTAATAATCGCTTTTTACGTAATGTATTACCGACAAGACTGATTTATGTAACTATTTCGCATATTAATAGATCACATAGACCGATTAACACGAAACAGAAAAAGGGTCGAACCCTATGAAAGCCTGTCATTTCTTCAATAAATGCATTATTTAACATAAAAACCGTCTCTGACACGCCATCAATAATTCCTAGACGCTCGAGTCCACGAATCCTTCCGTTTGAGGGCCCGTTCCTTTTCAGGAATCGCGCGAATACGGAGAAAATTATCGTAAAGAGCTTTGCTCCTGTTACAATATATATTAATATTGGTAAACTGTTACGTAACTGTTACGTAACATGCAGGCAACAATGTAAATGTAACTCTGTTTATGGTCAGGTGCTGTTATTGGGGTATAAAATAATAACATTACAATAATCTAATGAGACTCTACGACGTTTACATAACATGCTTACAGCCGCTTTCGTAGATAATTATGCGGTGAGTCTCAAATTACTTTTTGACAGTGTGAGCTTTTTTTTAACTTAGTCATCAGTTTTGGTTGTAATGTCGATGAAATTGGTAATGTGTAAGAAAGTTTCCCATTAGATTGCAATATCCCAGTATTGATTGTGCATATTTCTCATTTATACTGATAGTGTAATTTCAATCACGGTCTGTTAATAAGCAGTTTGAACGGTATATACCATTTACCAAAACTTTATTCCCAACTCTTCTTCTTCTTCTCCTTCTTGGCTATCACCCTCTGTTGAGAGCATGCGCCACTAATAAAACTCGCAATAGTTAATTAGAAATAATTATTCTAAATTTGAATGAACGCGCCAATCAGAACGAACGATCTTGCCGCGCGGAGACGCTCGATATGGCCATGCGGCAGTCTGGCAACATTGGACGGGAGCACAGCATCTGTTATCTGACAGATTCTGCGATCGTGGCGGTCAACCCGCGCTGCCCCTGTATTACAGAGGGTGAGGTTAAGAATGAGGGCTATCGATGCCGATGCAAAATCCTATGTTACATATTTCCGGTATGACGTCACTCTTGGGGAAAAATTAAATTAGCGTCGTGGATGGGGACGGAATGGGGACGGGATGCGGGTTGATGGAATCTGATCACGTGTCATGAAACGAAGGGTCCCTCAGCTGGCACGCTTCAGCTGATTAGTCAGTGGGACAAACTTCGATTTTTTTTCTGAGTACTATTTTTTCAAAGATGCCCGAAAATTAACGTTTTTCGTATCTGTTAAGAGTTAAAAAGTCACTTTTTGTAACAAGTGCACAAAAAGTCCCAACTTTTGTGACCGTAGCCTAGCGAAAACGTGAGAAAAAATAACTAGAGTGTAAAAAAGTGTGCAAAAAAGTAGCTACAGTTTTTTGAAAGTGTGTAAAAAAGAAACTAGTGTGATGTGCGCATGCGCAGTATTTTTCTCACTTGTCTTACTAAAAAACGTCACTTTCGCCATGCGTTACAACCAGGAGAAGTGGGACTTTTTGTGCACATGATACAAAAAATCGATACTGCCGCCATACTTTACAGGTACGAAAACCCATGTAAGCCCGCATGCCAATAAGCCCGCATGCCAATGTTGCCAACATTGGCATGCGGGCTTGGCTCAATCATCGAGGGAGCCTTGTATGATAAGTACTTGTAAATAGTAGCACCCAACATTGGCCCGAATATCGATCAAGAGGATCGGCCGATAATTGGTTGTCAATGTCGGCTCTCTATAGGTTACATTAGGGTGTTTCACAAAAAGAACATTTTTTTATTTATTTTGCTCCCACTTTTTTAAAGTCTAGATTTCGATCTCAAATTGAACCTCGCGAAAGGTGGTCTCTAGCAAAAAATTCTAAGAGGTGCCGCATTCGAAGTTTGTACCCAAAAATTCGGCACCTTTTAAACTTAATTGTCAACGACCGCCTTTCGCGAAATGTTTTTTCGATCGAAATATATAATTCTACGGGGTGGGAGATTAACTTTTTGTAATTTTTTGTAGTGAACCCAAAATACATATTTTAAATATTTTTTTTTATTTTTAGTCTTTTGTGTTTAATACAAAAAATGGCAAAACGTTAAGCTCCCACCCCATAGAACTATATATATTAATTGAAAAAAAATCCAGCGAAAGACGGTTGCTGACAATTAAGTTTGACAGGTGCCGCATTTTTTGGGTTAACCGTCGAATGCGGCACCTCTTAGGATTTTTTGCTTGGTACCGCCTTTTGTGAGGTTCAATTTGAGATCGAAATCTGTACTTTAAACAGGTGAGAGGAAAATTTAAAAAACAATGCCTTTTTTTGAAACACCCTGGGTTACATATGTAGGGCGAGAGTGGTTTTAAAGCAATACTTTTTATATTGTAAAAGTTGGAATATCCCTTTTTTTATGCTTCGCATGTCTGCAAGAGATGTTATTTTATACATTTTCTCCTGCGGGAACTCTCGAAGCGATCATACCTTAGTCAATGTATTGGCAATACATATTGTATATTGGTATGTGAATGCATTTATTGACCATCGAGTACGAAACCCAAAAATAATACGCATACTTTGGGCAAGTTAAAAAAGGTGTAATTTTGCTTGCTCTTATATTGACGCTCGGGTACACTTTCGCTTGCGAAAAACAACTTTGGTTAACGCCATCTAGCGGCGAAAAATGATTGATAGTCGAATGTTGATGTCACATTGGTAGACCAATGTTTCGCGACACGATATTCGGTCGAACATTGGCCTGAAATCGGCAGTCCCCAAACTATTCCGACTATTTCGACATAAATCGCGTCGAGCGAAGTTAAAGACACCGAATCCGTGTGTTTCGTAATTAGTATGCCCACCTTACACGGGCACCACTATTGGAGGTAAACGTCGAATGAACTATTGTACCATTATAGTATTAATACAAGGCAGCAGACTAAAAGCATAACTATAACGCAAATATCCACCGACTCTCGGTCTAGGGCATCGTAATATACCGCTACACACCATTGTATATTCAGACTGGATATTCTGTGTTACTTTAGCTCTTCCGCAACTGTCTGTATACATTTGCAATACGGTAGGGTCCGTCATACTGTTGACTTTTTCCCTCTTTGGAGTTCACAAGTGACATGACCTCGCGACTTTCCAGTCAGGCTGTACGGAGCCTGGTGACAATGAAGGAGGGTGACTGCGATGGGTGGCAAGAGCTGTTAACATGCCTGATATCGCCTGTAACACGTAGTACCACGTATGTATAGGCTAATTAGGGCTGATATGGGCGATTTGCAACATGTGCCAATCGCCCATCTGATTTCAGGAGTTTGAATATTCCATCCATCCAATGTGTCGAATCTTTTAAGTCGAAACTCGTCCAGAGGATATTTGGATTGAAGTTAATCTCATCCCAGTTTTAAAAAAACTCCACGATCATGTCAGCTGGCATTAATGTAATAATGGTTTTGTAAATAAACAGACTACCGCACGAACCATCGTCGGATCGAATTCGAGTAAGCTTGCAACACGGTGGTTTTATCATCGAAACTACCATCCAAGCCACAGTCCGAGAAAAGTTAAGAGATTTTGCGAGCCCGTTATTTTTACAGTGGAAATCACCGCACAACCACTAATCGGATGAGCTCAAAGTACGGTTTCAAACGGATGAGGCCATAATTGGTTTCACTTTGAAACTAACAGAATTGAATTTTTCGTTGACAGCGTCGTGGAAATCGTCGTCGCATTTCAAAATAATAAAATAATACTTATTTGTGTTAATTAAGACTCTAAACTTGTCTGCAATACCAGTTATTTAAATACCTCCGCTATTTTTAACAACGTTCTTTCATTGTCAATGCCATGCCGAGCTTAGGTGTTCAGTGATTGAGCTGTCGTCTTAGTTCGGAAACGATTTGAGATAGCGGGTTGAAAGTTTGTATACTAGTACAGTGGTTACGTCTCTTCATTCGATGCAATTTTCATGAAGATTGAGGCTCGGTTCGAGATTTCATGCAATTTTGACATTTTTGAAAAAGTTGTCAAAACCTGACCCACGGACGTAGTAGTCGACAAAGTGGGAAGACGTTATTGGGCTTAAGGCCTTCCCAGTGGGAGATAAAAGAATGCTGTGGAATGAGATGATTTTAAGGGGTTCTCGTTTCAATCCGTTATTTTACGTTTATACGCGGGGGAGTTGAAAAATTGAATTTTCGCTTTGAAAACCCGGTTATTCGTGTGTGAATTTTAGACTGGGAGTCGTCCACTAACACCGAAATGGTGGCTGTGTAGTGGAGAGAGGCCTGGATGCTTAGCAGTGATGTGTTTCAGTGTGTGCACACCTAGCAACATAGCAAGTCGCTTAACAGCGATGAATTTGCAGAGTGTATGTACCAAGCGGTACAGTACGCTCGCTTACCAGCGAAGAGACATCATTATGGATTTTGCAAGAAGTGAAGTATTCACGAGTGATATCTTAATTTACTTCGAAAAAGCTTAGCGCAACATGTGCACACTTCCCCAGAGGCAACAATGTACACAGGTAAGTGTTTAATTTTAATCCGAGGATCTCACCTGTTTGGCGAGTGTAGGATTAATTATCGAGATTAATTTATGTTTTTTAATATGTTTCTGATTTGCCAGTAGCTGTAGCGGTTGTCACCGTACCACTCCGAAGGTTGATCGGGCGAAGGTAAAGGAGCTCTCCGATACAGTCCATGTGGTGGAACATTGTCCGAGGACTTATGTAAGTTTTTATAACAATAAATAAAATATTGTGTAACGTTCCACTTTTAGACCTAGGGTTATTTGCTAGGGGACGTTCTGGACGTTGGGTTTGAGGCGTGCGAGAAATATTGATAGGCAAGCGGTTAAAAGAGAAACAAAGTACTTATTGAAAATTGGAGAAAAATGCGGTACAAGAAAAATAATTCTTTTAGTGCAGAAAATTCTTCTCAGCGTCGTTTTATTTAACGAGGGAGAGACAGAGCGTTTCTTTCCGAAATTAAACCAGTGTCTCTGGTGTTTTTTAATCATCCAAACAAGCAAATCGCTTTTTAATGTTTTTGATTCAGTGACTAAATGTTATGTCTAATCGGGTTCTTTAATCAAATTCTAAATTGGAGCTGAATCTGGCGTGTATCATTTCTTCCAGTAAGACAGATTGCACGGGGCTCTCCTATTTATACCGGCCCCTTTCCGGTGTCTTTTTCGTAGCGTACGCACTTACCCGTTTTTTATACTTCTAAGTTTGCAGACCTGCGATTCACACCATAAGTGCAACTCTCAGGGCGGGATCTCGACAAAAACTTCTGCTTCCACGAGAGCTGCGTTAGTGTGACGTCACCACCACCCTCACCGGTACTCGCTTCTGGGTTGGTTCTGTCGGGTTACCGGACTACTGTTTTTTAGCTACAGGGAAGAGACAGCTAAGATGGCCAGCGTCACCACCGGTTACTCCTAGCCTACCGGATGTTACTCGGAATATGCTTGCGTCACCACAAGCTACCTGGACCAGTAGGAAAGAGGGGTTCTGAATTACATTCTCTTCGTCGCCGTCGAGAAATGATGCTTTTCTGGTGCTGTGCACGGCCTTATATATTGTCCACCGGCTTTGCGCCCGGCACTCTCGCTCTCCCTACCGGAGGCGAGTCCCCACTAGCGGGGCCCCCCACGACAGCGTGCTATCGGCGCATGCCGGGGGCGCTCGCGTGGGGTAACGCTTTCGAACGTTCTAGACCTTTCTAGCATCGGCGTGCCGAGTGGAGGTACTACTGGTGCCCCGTGTCGCGCTGCTCAGGGCCGGCTCAAGCACGGGATACGAGAAGCATGTCTCAATTAATATTTTATTTTCGGATTTCAGGTAACGCTGCGCGGAAGCCGCTATACGTCCAGGCGTCATCGCCGTCGGAGGCGCATCCGTGCCGGAGGATGACGCAGCTTCATCGAGGGATCTCCCCACCAGGTAAGAAGGTTTTTAAAATATAAGATTTATTATTTTAAGAATTTTATATTTTAATTCTGATCGTATTTTTTCAGGTGTAGGAACCCTCGGCGAGACTACGGTGGACCCGGTACTGAGGAAGACGATGGACGTTGTCGAGGAACACCACAACGAGGCCTAGAGCTTTTCGTTGCCTGGTAAGATCATAGTTCCGTAACATAAAATATGTAATATAAAATATAAATATAAACGATTTTGAATGTGTAATATAAAATAATAATAAATCTGTGGTTTTTTTCTGTTTCAGCTTTTAGCGTCCGAGCAAGGAAAAGTTACGCCATCGGCGTACAAGAAAGTCTGTGGTAGCTGTGGTACCTACATTGGCACAGAAATATATTTGAAATCTTTCAACTTTTTTTCGAGCTTCTGAACAGACTGCCGAAAATTATTTGTGAAATGTTTTAAAAACGTTTGGAAAATATTTTTTTGGTCACTCATAAATCTTATATTGAAATGTTTCCGAAATGTTTTTAAACTTTTCAGCGACAAGTCAAAGAGTGCATCACCACTGCAATTTGCATAAACACTCCCGCTTAAACACGAAAATAATCGTAGAAACCCAGAAAAAAATGATCATACATGATCATATATGGATCAGATCTGAATCAGATCTGATTGATCATATCTGATCAGATAAGAGAAATGGCGAGATCTGATCATATCTGAACATATCTGACCTTACTTGGACAGATCTGTACAGATATGGTCACATCTAAAATGACATTATTCTGGCGATCATAGATAATCAAATCTGATCAGATATGATCATATCTGACACAAGATTCTGTCGAAAAAATGGTTAAAAATAGATTTTGATGATGGGTTTTCTCATGAAACAACATTTTTCATGGAAAAACTCATATTCGTAATAGAATATGTGGAAAAAAAGAAAAAGAAGAAAAAAAATGAAAAAAGAAGAAATCAGTAGACGGGAATCGAACCTAGAGCTATCGCGTGATGAATCATGTAAATTACCACTCCGTCAGGAGAACTTTCGTGACAAAGTATTAAAACAACAAGTATATAGATACGTACGAATGAAGATTGGACTTAGAACATTTTTCTTTTTAGACGATAATAAATGATTTTCACTTCAACCACACAATTATTCGTTATGTTGCAAGCGTAATGCTTAGAAAATGTTAATTTCTTATCTTTATCAATGCACATCGTTCATGAGGATACGAAAGTAAACTTGTTTAAATCTGACACCAGATAGCCGATATGTTCGGATATGATTAATATATGATCAGATATGTTCAGATATTATCAGATATGATCATATATGATCAGATATAATTTCACATAAGTACAACGCGATTATATATTATCAAATATGATTCATACACAATCAGATACGATCAGATATGATTTTACATCAGCAAAACGTGTCCAGATATGATCTTGCATGCGTAGATATGTTCAGATATAATCAGATATGAATTCATATCTGAACATATCTGATCATACGGGATCATATCTTACCATATATGAAACACGACCTTATCATGCATGAACTCATGCATGATTATGTTCATATCTGATCGTATATGATCATATATTATCCGATCTGATTCATATCTGTTGCAGATATGGACATATATGATCAGATTAGATCCATATCTGATACAGATATGGGCATATATAATCAGATATGGTCATTTTTTCCCGGGAATGTTTCGGTGAAACATGAAATTACAAATATTTTTAAAAATGTATCAAAGTGTTTAACAAGTGTTGAAAGGTTAAGTACGTTTCTAAAATGCTTGTGAAACCTTCTATTGGAATATTCTGATAGAATCTTTCAAAATATTGCGTGCTATATGGAAACTAGTGGAAATTTTCAGCTATCGTGCTAAGTCTGCAAACAAATGTAATACTATGATCAGACTTTTGGTATTGCAATTGGCCGAGATTTTGAGTTTTATGAAAAATTACTAAAAACAGTCTAACTCGAGTAATCATGGGGGTATCGAAATTTGACACGGGCATGCATTAACACTGTACAACATTTGGTATTACATTTGGCAAAAATGGATCTGTCGTTTGAATTTTATGAGATTTGGAAATTTTCGAATTTTTCGGAATATTTTCGTTTCGTCCGACACGAGTTTATGCACGAAACGTCACTTTAGGAGTTAAATAATGCGGAGATTCGTGGTAAAAATACATTAGACAATCAGAAAACGACCCATTACGCAAATTTCAGTTCTCCATTTTCTATAATAAATTTGGCGTAAATTTTTGACCGTTTCAATTTTATAGCAGACATCTTTTAATGTTACAAAAAAGGTAAAAAGTAATTTGCACATGGCTTCATAATTTATTACAACTTTGCGCACACCTTCCTCTGTGAGGAAGTCAAAATTCGTCAACGAACTATCTCATAGAGACAGCTGTGCGCAAAATTGTAATGAATGAGGAAGCCATGTGCAAATTACTTTACAACTTTTTAATTTTTATTTCACTCATTTTTCAAGTTTTTTCGGGTTGTGTGGAACTTCGTAATTTTTAAGGACGGTGAGACTATTATTTCGGACAAAAAAAAGTGCAATTGAAATATAAATGCCATCACAGTGATTAAAATTTGGTTGAAAAATGAGTGCAATGAATTATTAATGCAACTCACATGAGTATTACGTGCAACAAGCCATGTGGCTTGTTGGGCGTAAATAATCAGTTTATCGAATATTAACAAAGACATTTGGTCGAGTTCCAATTACTCGGGAATCATCGTCACCTATTACTCCCAACATCGAGAAACGGAATGACGAATCATTTGCAAAAACTAATATAAACCATTTTCAAAGAACTCTAGAGACATAAAACGATCGAAAGACTAATAATAATTTCGTGTCGTGGATTCACAGATTGTGATAAAACACTCAAAAATATGTTTTTTGGATCAAAACTCATATGAGGTTAGGTTTGGTTCTCTGAACGCGTTGCGTGCATTTTTTATGTTGAGCCTGATACTGTTCATTACCGATATAATAATGATTCGTGATGAGAAAATCAACTTTATGCCAATAAAATATTGAATTTACTCGGGGAGAATTCCCATTTTTCAGGCAAACTTTAATGTTTCATCTAATACTTAAGGCTAGTTTTTCAAAGGCCTCAGTTGGCCCGGTATGTACTAAACTAGTAATTATTCTTTTCGGAGGGACTGTCTCCCACAGTAGAATATAAACGATAAAGTCAAAATTGGTCAATTTCCAAATCGTATTACGGAAAAACCGTAGTGTAAAAAATTCTCAACATCTGCCTAAACTGTTCATACTTAACATATAAAAAATTGAGGACCTCAGTTGGAATTCATCTGATAGTCGTACCGCCGTAGGAAATTTAATGCCTTCTAAGGTTGTCGAACATTCTGTCCTCTACAAACTTGAGAGTTTCAACTGCCCGTATTATCTTCTCGTAATGATTAAAAACTTCCTAGAAGCACGCTCGCTGACGGTCAACATAGAAGCCCACACATCCACAACGTTCACACCCGAACAAGGTGTACCACTAGGTTCACCACTATCACCATTTCTCTACAATGCCTACTGTAACGACATATATAACCATAGATACACCGACAAAAACTTCATAGACTTAAGCCAGTACACCCTCCAATTCGCCGACGATACAGCACTAATATCTCATAAAAACACGTTACCTGAAACAATGAATTCACTCTAAAACTCCGTAAACGATACAAGCAACTGGTTCAACAACTGGAGTCTAAAACCAAACCCACGGAAATAAGACTTAAAGATCTCACCCAGCGATTCGCCTTTGAAAACTTTGAATACATCGAACCACTGTCCATTCAACGACCAACATACATCAACACTACGCATAAATACCCCACACACACCATACACGAAACCCTGCGAAGATTGTACAACGAAAATTATACATAAAAACTAGCTCACTGCTGCTCACATACACTAACTTACACTCATATTGTTATATAGAAATCATAGACAACCGAAAAGATCAAAGTAAATCTCGAGCTGAAGGACCAAGGCCGATGGCACGTTAGCAAACACTGTTACTTTACTGTTATGTAAACTACCAGGACACTTGTAACATAATTGAAAGATCGAGAAACTATGTAACATGTTACTAATAAATTACTTGTACTACTACTACTCGAACGTTCTGTAATTAATCAAGAATGTTTCGTATTGAATCAGTTAAACATCCCACCAACGCGATACAACGAATGAATGCTTTAAGGAGGTCGACCACGTACATGCCGAGCCAAAAGGGACATTCTGATAGCATCTTGAATATTTCCCAGTGGGGTAAAATACGGAAAAATTCAACCATATAGAAAGTGCTGAAAAGATTGATTTTGCATGATAATAATTTCAAAAAGTTGTTTAAGAATTAGTTAAGAAAAAGAGATCACCCGTAAATATAACGTTCTTTTTCATGGTGGCGGCGGTCTGGGAAAACTAGGAAAACTGGCAAAAGTTAGGGAAAAAGTAAATTGTCGCCAAAATTTTTATAAATAAATAATATGTACATAAAAGGGAGCCTTACAAAAATTGGGGACGTTTGAACAAAAATAATTACATCCCAGATAGACAAGCGCCATGAAAAGTAGCAATATTGGCGCGATATTTGCGACACGTGCGGCACATGTCACAATTATTGCGCCAACTGCTACTTTTTGTACCGCTTGTCTATCAGGGATATTATACAGTAATTAGTCATTTTTTTAATAGACACCGTTAGAATTTTGGTCAGGGGACATTTTTAATTGGTCAATGAAAAGTAAGGGAATTTTTTCAGTGAAAAATTGTCATCATATTTTTAGACGAAATTGATTCGTTCGTTGTTTCTGAATACATACGAATTTTTCAGAATTTTCCGTTATGATTGAAATCCCCACTTATCGATAAATGTTCAAGCTAATATTTGCGAATCTGTTAGATCAATTTTCCGAAACTTCTTGAACGTAATAATGTGCAGTCTTTTTGCGAAAACTTATTCGAGATTTATAATTTTTATTCATTGTTCACAGAAAAATTTCGAAAGTTAGAAATAAATCTGAAAAAATTCGTAAATGTGCGGAAAAATTAATGAAACAATTCCATCGAAAAAGTTATGTTTCCGGGTGTTTTTTTACAATATTTTTTTCAGTATCTTGTTAATATATTTGTGGAATTATTATTATGCAAAATCAATCATCTAATTATCTTCTAGATGGTTGGTTTTTTTCAGATTTTTACCCCATTGGGAATCTCTTTAGTCTGGGAATCTACATAATCGACATGCTTAAGCTACCCACAAGAACAGGTACCAACAATTGAGATTAAAACAAATTTATTACTGTGTTGGGTAATTTGGTAAATTACACGAATTTTGAACCATTTGTTAAATCGAATACACCACAAAAATAGGTTTTAAGGTTTTAGAAACATTTTCGTTCACAAAAATTGAGTTTTTTCTTCTTGATTTTTCCATTTTCTGTATGTTAAAAATCCTGTTCGTTTATAAAGTGAAACTGTTAACTTGACACGAAAAAAGTTGTGGATGTTTGTGGACAAGAAATGTTTATCAAATATAAGAACCTTATTTATAGGGATGTGCGAATAGCATTTGAATTGAATTGAATTGAATACTGATATTCAATTCAATATTCGAATTGAATTTTCATTTTTTGAATAATTCGAATAATTCAAATTATTCAAGGTATTCGAATAATTCAAATAATTCCAGAGCTGGGCAGCATTTTAAATACCAGATGTATTTTAGGTATTTTAAATATGTATTTTAAGTACTCAAATACTTTTCTAGTATTTTAAGTACTTTTCGGGCCTTTTAAGTACAAAATACAAAATACTTTTGCGTCTACTCCATATTAGGGCTGTACGGTCCGGCCGGCCAAGCCGGCTGTTGGATGGATGGAGGATGGATGGGTGGATGGATGCGTGGCTGGATGGCTAGATGGGTGGGAGGACGATGGACGATGGACCCATGGACCCATGAACCCATGAGTTCATGGAAAAATTCCAAAAAATAAAAAAAAAATTGAAAAAATCCAAAAAATATTTAACAATTAAAAAAAAATCCAAAAAAGTCAAAAAATATTTTTTTTAAATCCAAAAAAAGTCAAAAAATATTATTTTTTTTTATCCAAAAAAAGTCAAAAAATATTTTTGAAAAATCCAAAAGAAGTTTAAAAAAAACCCAAAAATTAAAAAAAAAGTTTAAAAAACCAAAAAAAATTGTTAATATTATTTAAAAATCTAAATTTTTTGTTTATTTATTTAAAAATCCAAAACAATATTTTAAAAATGCGAATTTTTTTATATTCAAAAACTCAAACCGCTGTAACTCGAGTATGCCTCGACCGATCAAGCTGAAATTTCACACACGGTATGTGTGGTTAATAGTCAATGTTTCTGCAAAATTGCAGGCAAATATTTTCATTTGTTTTTTTTGTACGCCATTTTTCATTTCTTCAAAAATTTCGGTTCGCGCTGTAGCGCTCACAATTTTTTAGCTATCTGGCTAAAAACGCGTACACGGATGGAATATGATCGCCCGATGTACCCATTAAAATTTCGAGAGAATCGATCTAAACGTTTAAATTTGAAGTCATTTTGAATTTTTCGAATTTCAATGTTCAACTTTTTTCAACATCAATGTCGTATTTAATTTTTAGGCAAAACTACTGGCTGAATCACGTTTAGCGTGAAAAAATACACCAACCTTGGGCTTTTGGTCAAAACGGATGTGGGATCTGTGTATTTTACTCATAAATGAAAAAAAATTTGGATTTTTAAATTATATGAAATTTTTTTTTTTGTTTTTTAAAAACTTTTTTGCATTTTTTGGGTTCTTTAAAAACTTTTTTTGAATTTTTTAGGTTTTTTAAAAACTTTTAAAAAATTTTTTCGGTTTTTTTTTAAAACTGTTTTTGAATTTTTTGGTTTTTTTTTAACTTAAAAAATTTTTTTTTGCATTTTTTAAAAACATTTTTTTTCAATTTTTTGTATTTTATAAAAAAAAATTTTTTTATTTTTTAAAAATATTCATTGACTTTTTTTTTATTTTTTCAATTTTTTAAATATTTTTTTGGAATTTTTCCATGGGTCCATGGGTCCATCGTTCATCGTCCCACCCATCTAGCCATCAACCCACGCATCCATTCACCCATCCATCCATCCATCCATCACCGGCTTGGCCGGCGGGACCGTACAGCCCTAATATTGAGTAGACGCAAAAGTATTTTGAATTTTGTACTGAAAAGGCCCGAAAAATACTTCAGATACGTATTTAAAATTCGTAAAATACATAGGGTATTTAAAATACTGCCCAGCTCTGACTTTCAATGAATTATTCAATCAAGTTGAATAATTCAAATAATTTGAATTATTCAAACTATTTGAATTATTTGCACATTGAAAAATGAATTATTCATATTCAATTCATGACGAATTATTCAATTTTTTGAATATTCGCACATGCCTACTTACTTACTGTGTAAGATAAAACAGAACAATATAACAAAAAACCTTATGAGACATCGTCTTGCCTGGCATCTTCCCTGTTTATCGATGTACGTATGAAATCCTAAATATGTTCGACACGTTTCCGTGTCAATATTTGAAAAATTCATTTGTTGAATACAACAAAAAATGTCTTCCGAATGTATTACAGCTCGCGAAATTTTACCAGCATATTTATATCAAAGTGAAAGATATTTAAAAAAACATTTTCACTAATGTACCAAAAACAGTACAATGTGCTGCGAGGCTATTTGAAATCTTCTTTCTACTTAACTGCCAAACTTAGCAATCAAGTAGAAAAAAAAATGAAATGTTTCCGTTAACTAACGGAAACATTTTATTTTTTCGAAGTATGCTAAATCATTCGGAATCAATAATGTTAACATCTGCGCAACTGATGTATGAAGATGCTATCAATTTGCGTGTTTCTCGAAATGTTCAAAACACACAGATAAACAGGATACAGTTTTTGTTTCTGACCGAATCTATTTCGCATGGTCGTGAGAAAGTAAAATACCGAGACTGTGTTTTGCTCGCTCTGACGTGAGCGCTCATAGCCGTATCTCTCGTACTCGATCGTGTATCTAATGCTCGTCAAGGACAGTGAAACGAGTACGAGTACGAGAGAAATATCGACGATTTTCAAATAAATATTTTTTAATAATACTAATTTAAAAAAAGCGAATTCGACCCATATGCGCACAGTAATTACGCGTTCGGCTCGAATTTCCTTAAAAAAAAAAAAAAAAAAAAAAAAGAAGTACATTACACTTTTGTTACCGATCGCGATACTTCAGTTTCCCTTAAGCCACGTTTTATACAGCAAAATCGCCGAAAATATTTTTTCATCGTAGGACGGTCAAACGTTCGAACGTTACGGCAATTATTTTTTTATGTATATTCAATTTTCAATGGTATGGTAGTCGCTGTCAGCAATACCAGAATTAAAAAATGATACGGAACCCACAGAATAATAAACTCACAGACATGCAGGCTGAAGTAGGGAATTTTTTTTTGCATTCTAGGGCATATTAAACAGTTATTTAGATCCTAATTTGAGGCGCCCAATTTCGTTCGATTATCATATAAAGTAAATAAGTATTTTCCCATGCTCTATAGTATGCAAAAAAAAACCTTCATCCTATTTCTGTCTTCATTTCAGTGACGCAGTTTAATATTCAGTGGAGTCTGGATAATTTTTTGACACTGGTACAGCTGACCGCGACAACCAGCAATTAATTTAAAACAATTCGAAAAATAGAAAAATTTAAATTGCTGTTATTTTCGAACGTTTAGCCGCCCACGACAAAAAAATTACAAAAAAATGGAGACTTCCTTGCAAGAATTTGGTGAAATTATACCGGTAACGATATTGCGTGGTCCTCTCGTGAAAAAATAACAATTTACGATACTAGTGCGATAAAACATTTTCTGACGAGTGCTGAATCATACGAGTCCACTCGCCGCACTCGTATCACAGGGAGCACTTACCTTCGGCTCGTGCAACTCTGTTGTTGACAGTTTTTATGAATATTTAATTGAGCACAAGGAATATTATACTGGAATTCGATGAAGATCGATTTACGAATATCAATTTTAGAATATGTGCAACTGTGCGAAAGATTATTAGTTAATGAAATGGAGTTAATGAAATCTTGACCTATCGAGCTGAAATTTTGTACACTTGGTCATCAGTATGAAAGTAGAGTTCTAACTTTCAATTTTAGCTTATCAATTAGGTAATATTAACCTCTAACAGCGTATCAGGATTGCATATTTGGACATAACAGAACATCTTTTTATAACTCCCGACTGGAAAATTGTTGGGTCAAAACATTACCTGACAAAAACTATCCTGATACAACGTATAATAATTGTATATAAAATTCTGAACATTGGATATTTTCACATTACTTCTTCATAATTTTTCATAGAATGCTTTGTCATAGAAGATGCTTTGTGAATTAAGAAAAATGATGAGAAGCAATGTGAAAATACCAAATTTCCTGGTTTTTTTATATTTGTTTGCGAAGCGCCCGTCAAAAAACTGATTTTTCTGGGTATGGGAAAGCCAAGAAGACTCACGTTCGGCGGGCGGAAAATGGTTGCAAGAGGGAGGCACGTGCAGAGGCGCGCTTTCTTGATCGTCACACACTCGGCATTAGTGACGCAAGAACAGGGGCAGGGATGCCGACACTTGGACTGTCTGTTTATCGCATGGGACAGGAGTATATGGGATTGTGATCGACGATTTGGCACTTCGCGCGCAAGCCGCGCGTGCCCGGAATCAGGTCTCGGCACCGTTGATTAACTTAGGCCTCGCTGCTCAAGCAATCCGTACTGACGAGGCACTCGGGCCTGCAGGACTGCCGAGGTAGTTCAGCGTGCAGGTGCACACGGATCGACGATTCACCTCGCGGGAGATCCTGGAGGATGATATAACAAGGAAAAGGAAATAAAAGAGTTGAGGAAAAAAATAAAATATATGTTTTTTAATTTCCAATTAATTTCGCGATCGGGTATACCTTGAACTCGTATGCACGAAAACAGAACGTTGCCAGCAGTTCTCGGTAAACAACTACACATCGGTATGTGATTGAAAACGTTGTACTGCCCGTTACCGCCGTAAGTGCCCGAACAAAGATCGACGCACTTGTTCCTCACGCAGGCTCTGTCGCTGGGACCGTCGTTGTTCAGCACGTTTTCCGGTCTACATTCGGAGTAGGGGTCGTCGGAGTACTCGGGATTGCAGGTACACAGGCCGTTGTCGTGCATCGCGTTCGAACCGCAAGACGAGGGATTGCAGGGATCATCCGATATGGATGGGTCGTTGACTGAAAATTAAAATAAACAAAAATAAACAAAACAGTCAAGTCATTCGAGTACACATGTTTCAAAAATTGTTTCGACACGTTTTAAAGGAGACGTTTTTGCGAACTAAGATGGATTTACATCAGAGCTGGGCGGTACATCAAGTACATGGTACTTGTTTGGTACTTGAAGTACGGCATTTCAAGTACATATGTACTTGAAATACGGGAAGTACTTAAAGTACTTCAAGTAACGAGTACTTACAATACTTGTACTAAGGCACTTAAATAAAGTACATGTACTTAAGTACTCAAGTACTTCAAGTACTTTGTTCAGCTCTGATCTAGATTAATGAGTTCTTTATTTCTGTAGAAAAAAATGTACAGCAATGAATTTACAGAAAAATAACTCAGCTTATTCCAATAAATCCACGGGGACATTTTTAGGCAATTTTTGTGAAGTACAATTTGGAATTTTTGCCTGATCTTGACCAGTGACAAGCTTATTTTTTAGTTACAGCATTTTTTACGAATTCACTGCGTAATTTGCTTCGTTTACATTCTCAATCAGAAGAAAAGTTTAGTTAATTGCTTTTTAGTTGGTTAGTTGTTTTTGCATAAATAAATTCCTCTAATTGTTAAAGGATGTATATTATCATTAATGTACTCCAGTGAGTTCGGAGGGTATCTATCGAGAAACAAAATGAGCTTTTACTCGTCAAAATCGAACTAAAATAACAAATTTGACGTTACAAAAACAGCGTAAAAAATGCCTGTGTGAGAAAAAAATTATTTTTTGCTCAAAGGTGTAAAAGCTAGTTTTTAACTCACAATCTAGTAATTTATTATGCAAAACTCTACAAGATATTGTTGTTTTCTGGAAGGTGTAAAAACTATTATTTAATTCGCATACTAGTCATTTATTACTTATTACGGTAAACATTTTTTTTCCTCGACGATGTAAGTTTTTAACTTGCAAACTAGTCACTTAGTACTCAAAACTAGCTTGTTTTTATCTCGTAAACTAGTAATTTATTAGTTAAAACGGTATGATTTTTTTCTGT
The DNA here is from genome assembly GCA_917499995.1 of Ichneumon xanthorius. Lineage (NCBI taxonomy): Eukaryota > Metazoa > Arthropoda > Insecta > Hymenoptera > Ichneumonidae > Ichneumon > Ichneumon xanthorius. The sequence continues at coordinate 316,381 of CAKJTD010000052.1, read as the reverse complement.
GTAGGTGTAAGAGCTAGTTTTCAACTCGAAAACTAGTAATTTATTCATTAAAACTATACACTTTTTTTTCTTGAACGTGTAAAAGTTAGTTTTTTAATTCGCAAACTGGTAATTTATTGCTTAATAGTGTGTTTTTTATTTATTGGTTGATATATATAAGCATAGTTCTGTACGTACATCTATTTTTTTTTCATCGATTCGATGGCGGGTTTGCTCTGGGGCTGTATATCAGTGGAGGCTGCGACAAAATTGCCCCGTACTGGAACACTGTACCACTGAACGGTATTTTTTCTGGTACCTATTGAAGCATAAATCTATATATTATAATTGTTGTTTTTTCACAAAATAATTTCATTAAAAAAAAAAAAAAAACTATCCAGATGGCCAAGCACCCAGACAAAAAGTAGCAGTCAAGGCAATATAACAGCGCATTCTGCAAATATTGCAACGACCACTACATTTTATCTCCTCAAGTACGTGGCGGCATGATCGATGAGCTATGACTTGCCTTTGCATGTACGAGAGGATAGAGTTTGATGCACAGCTATCGTCTAATCGTCCAATGGTTGATTGCAGTTATACGTCGTCACCGATAGCTCGTTCTCATTTAATTCAAGTCAAAGAGTTAACGACAGGTCCACCGTTGAACGATGTTCCCTCGTAATCCCGGAGACTGCGACAAATCGTACGCTCGAACGCTGTACAATTTTATGGTGTCTGTTAAAATATAAATCTAGATTCATATACAAATTGTTTTTTATTCACAAAATAAAAAAATAATAATAATAAAAAAAACACATATCCCGAAAAGTCGTTGAGAAAAATGGTTTAAAAAATAGACAATCACGTTTGAATTGTTTAACAATCAGAAAAATGCATGTAAATTGTTTAAAAAATCGCAATTTGTGTTCAAATTGTTTAAAAAATAGAAAATCGGGTTTAAATTGTTTAGCAAATCGAAATTAACGTTTTTTTCTTTAAAAAATGAGTTTAAATTGTTCAACAAATCAAAACTGACATTTTAATTTGTTTTAAATTTTTTATTTAACATTTAATTTGTTTATTTGTTAAAAATTCGCGTTTCAATTGTTACAAAATAAAAATTCACATTTAATTTCATCAAGCATTTTACATTGCCTCTTAATTTGTTTAAAATCTTAAAGAAAACCTTTCATTTCTTTCAAAATGTTAAGTTAACGTTGAATTCGTTTAACAATTTGAAATTCGCGTTAATTGTTAGAAGAAATCATAATTGACGTTTAATTCGTTTGAAAATCAAAAGTCAATGTTAAATTGAACAAGCGAACTATTGTTAGATATGCTTTAAGATTGATTTTGGTGCAAATCCATCGGAGCGTACACTGAATCTTTTTTCCAGCCCGGAATTGGGCGGAAAAAGATTACGTGGCCGCAAGATAGTCGAGCCGGCTCGTGGACACTAAATATTTTTTTTCGTGACGTGATTTTCGATTTGTTAAACAATTTTACCGCGAATTACAATTTTTTAAACAAGTTTCCCGTGAACTTTGATTTGTTAAGCAATTTAATCGGGATGTTCTATTTTTCAAACAATTTAAACATGAATTACAATACAATACTAATGTAATTTGTAATTAAATCAAGTTTAACTACATTATATACTAATTACTGATATTGTATTGTATTGTGCTTTATTGCGTCCCCGAAGGGTTACAAGGGTTCCGTTTCCTTACATTTCTCCTTTACAATTCCTTTTCTCCCTTTACACCCATCTCCTCTCTCCACTCACGCTTTACAATTATTTTCTTTTTTTTTTCTGCTTCCACTCTCACACTCTCCGCTCCTGTTTTCTTCACATTCTGCTTTTACATTTCTTCCTTAAGTTTACCTTTGCTTTTATTTATTTATTTCCTTCTACACTTCTTTACACTTTTTACAATTGTACATTTCCTTACTTCTATCTTACTCTATTTACATTTCCTCCTTCTTTCCTCCTCGCTCGTCGCTCTCGCCTGCCCCGCTCGCCTCGCCCGCACGCTCCGCTCGCCTCGCCCGCACGCTCCGCTCGCCGCTCTCGCACGCCTCGCTCGCTCTTTTTTGTTTCTTTTCTCTTTACTCTTATCTCCTCCTCCGTCTCTCTCTTTCTCTCTTCCTTCGTGCTTCATCTTCGAGCTCCGCTTCCGTCTTATCCACTCCATTCCTTCTCGCATCCCCTGTTTTCAACCCATTCTCTCACTATCTCTCGCTCTCTCTTTCTGCCTAAACCCTATCTACTCCAATCGCCCTTCATCCGCTCCCCGCCTCCTCTCTCTCTCTCTTTCACTCATCTTTTCTCTTCTCTTTTCTTCTAATTCTTTCATCCACTCCTCTCCCTGTCCGCTCGCATCCAGAATCTCTCTTACTCTCTCACCTATCGACCTATCTACTTCCCCTCCTGCTCTACACCTATCCAGTACGTGTTCCCACGTCTCGATTTCCCCCTCACACATTCTGCATCTCCTCTGTTCCTCCGACTTCCAATATTCTCCTTCTCTCATCTCGTTTCCGAGCCTGAATCTGGCTATTCTTTTGCTCCTTTCCTCCTTCCACTTCGATCTCAAATATTGCGGTGTTCCTTCTGTCCTCACTTCTCTGTACCATCTGTTATATTTTGACTCTCTTATTCGTTCCCATCTTTCTCTTTCCTGTTCTCTTCTGTCCGCTTTCTCCACTTCCTCATACTCTGTCTCTCTCTGTCTCTCCTCTCCTTCGTTCCGTCTTCTCGCTTCTCGTCTTTCTTGTTCCCACTTCGACTCTCTCTCGTCCGCTTCCCTCTCCCTCTCTTTTATCTCTTCTAGGCACTCCCTCGCTAGCTCGCTTCCTTCCCCTTTCCTCAATTTCTCTTCATACCTACATGCCCTTCTGCATGCTCTTGTCCTCAACTTGTCTCTCTTCGTCTCTTCTCTTACCATGTATCCCGGCGTTTGCCAGTCTACTCCCATTGTCCATCTCAGAAATCTTTCCTGCATCCCTTCCAGCTCTCTCTTTTCTTCCCATCCCCATATTTCCGCTCCGTATCCCATTACCGTCCATACCAACGTGTCAAACAGCCAAATTCTCCTTTCCCAATTTTTCTCGAACTTCCTTTTGCCTATTCCCCAGGCCTGTTTCATCACCGCTCCTGCTTTCTTCGCTCTGTCCTTTATGTGCGCTTCCTGTCCTCCATTCTTCTTGAATACGTACCCCAGGTACTTGAATTCTTTGACTTCCTCTATCTTCTTGCCTCTCCATCTCCAATCCACGTCTTTACTCCTTCCTCCCCCTCTTCTGAATCTCACTATCTTTGTCTTTCCCACGTTCAGCTCCAGCTTTTTATTTTCAAAATACTTCTCCAATCTCCTTATCATGCTCTTCATTTCCTCTTCGTTTCTTGCCAACACCACCACGTCGTCCGCATACGCCAACGAGCATATCCTTCTCTCTCTCACCTTCACTCCGCCCCATCTTCCTTTTCCCAATTCTTCCTCCATATCGGCCGTCATCAGATTGAACAGAATAGGGCTCATCGGGCAACCCTGCCTGACCCCTCTTCCGGTCCAAAAGCTCTCTCCTACCTCCCCTCCGACTTTCACTCTGCTCTTCGTCTCTCTGTATACCTCCTCCACTCTTTCTCTGAGTCCTTTCCTTACTCCTCTTCTCTCCAGCGCCTCCATCATTTTCCTTCTGTCCACCGAGTCGAAGGCCGCCTTCAGATCTATAAACAACGCAATGACCTTGCCCTTCTCTTCCGTCAACTGCCTGCTTACTATATAGTTCAGGACATAGATGTTGTCTATCGTCCCTACTCCTCTCCTGAATCCTGTTTGATTTGGTGGTATCATCCTTCTTTCCTCTGCTTCCTCCTCCAATCTTTTCGCCAATACCGTCGTGTATACCTTATATAACGACGGCATTAGCGTAACTCCTCTGTACTCTTCTACCTTCCTTCCGCTTCCTTTCTTGACTATTGGGGCTATTATCCCCTCCTTCCAATTTTCCGGCCATCCATCTCCTCTCCATACCCTCGCACATATTTCCCATGCGACCTCTATCGCCTTTTCTCCTCCATACTTCCACGCCTCGTTCGGTATTTCGTCAATTCCCATCGCTTTCTCTTCTTTCAGCTTTTTCACCGTCTTCTGGATTTCTTCTCTTCTTATATTTTCTTCTTCCCCCTCTCTTCTTGCCTCTTCCGTTCCCATTCTTACTCGCCTCTCCACTCCTCCTATCAGTCCCATGAAATATCTTTTCCATTCCTCTTTTTGTATTCCTTCTCCTATTTTCTTTCTTTCCTTTCTTCCTCTGTTTATAATCTCCCATACCTTGTCTTCCGTTTTCGCTTCCGCTATTTCCCTTACCATCCTCTCCTGCTCCTCTTTTTTCTTCCGCTCACTCAGCCTCTGGTATTCTCTCTTTCTTTCCCTGTATGCTTCCTTCGTGCCTTCGTTCTTTCTCCACCTCCTCAGTTCTTTTCTTGCTTCTGCTTTTTTCTCTCGACATTCCTCGTCCCACCATCCTCTTCTCTTTTGCTTCCTTTCTCTCCCTCCTTTTTCTTCACTTCTTCCTATCTCTTCCTTTATTTTTATCTCCATTTCACTTACAGCTTCCAGTCCTCCTCCTCTCTCGACTCTCATTTCTTGCAAGCCCTTGGCATATTCTTCTTTCATTTTCTCTGACCATTTGCCTCTTCCGGCTCTTCCCCCTCCTCCTCTTTCCTCCTTCTTCCTCCCTCTTCCTTTTTTCACCGTGACCACCAGTGGATGATGATCCGACTCCACTCTGTCTGCTACTTCCAGCTTTTCTATCCCCTTCCTTGCGTTTTCATCTCCCATCACATAGTCTATAACCGTCTCTCCTCTTCCTCCTGTGTACGTGAACTCTCCTTCCTCATCTCCCTCCATATTTCCATTCCAAATCTCCCAGCCTACCTCTTCCAACAGCTTCGTTAGTTTCCTTCCTTCAGCGTTGACCTTTTTATCCTTCGATTTTCTTCCTCCCTCTTCTTCTTCCTCCGGACCTCTTACTCTTCCTCCCTCCGTTCCCGTTCTCGCGTTAAAGTCTCCTCCTATTATCGTTCTTTCTTCTTCGCTCTGTCTTTCCATCCATCCTCTCAGCTTCTCCATTTTCTTGTCCAGATCTCCGTTTACATACGTTGCCACCACGTTCCATACCTCATTTCCCGCTTTCACTCTCTCATGCATGATACCTTCCTCCTCCTCTCGTGTTTCATCTTTCTCCATTGCCATCTCCTATCTCACTCCCATCACCATTCCTCCCATCGCTCTTCCTTTCTTATTTTTCTTCCTCGCTCCCTGACTCGACCATTTGTATCCCTTCGGCATCCTACTGCTCACCTTGTTCCAGTTTTTCTCCTCTGTCCACGTTTCCATCAGCACCACTACGTCCCATTCCTCTATTCCTCTCCAAAATTCCTTATCCTTGTTGGCCAGACCCGCTACGTTCCAAAATGCTATCTTCCAGTTCTCCTCCTCCTTTCCTCCGATCTCTCTCCTCTCTTTCCTATTTTTTTTGCTTAATCGTTTTTTGCTTCCTCCTCTTCTCCTCCTGCCGCTTCTTCCATTTCTTCGCTCTGTTTCTCCTCGGGCTTTCTCACCTCTCTCCGCTCTTCCGCTCTTTCGTCCTTTTTCTCCTCGTCTTTCCTCTCTCTTCTTCCCTCCTCTACTCTCTCTCTCCCTCTTCCGTCTTTTAGCACCTCGTCCTTTTCGTCCCAGAATCATGCCGTTCCATTCACGAACAGCTTACCGTGCCCGATTCTCACCCTCTTTCCCTTCCTCCTCTCCCCTTCCGCTATTTCCTTTATCAGCCATTGCGTCCTTTTCTCTTTCCACGTGAGGTCTTCCTCTATTCTCTCCTTCCTCCCTCTCAGGTTTCCTTTCTTCCTCATTACCTCTGCCTTTCCTTCCACGCTCTCCATTTTCACCTCTATACTGCCTTCTCTTCCACCGCTTCTCCTCTTTCCAATCTCCTTCGCCCCCTCCATTCTTGCTTGCACTCCAATGCTCTGCAGAATCCTTCTCGCCGACTCCGTCGCCGTGCCTTGCATATCTACTCTCTTCATGATTATATTCTTTCTCCTTTCCTCTTTCTCTCTTCTCTCTATCTTCCTTTCCATCTCCTTCACCCGTTCCTCTAGCTCTGTGCTTTCTGTCTCACTCTCTTTTTTCCTCGCTCCTTGCGCTTCCTCTTTTCGCTTTTCCATTTCCAACTTTTTAATTCTCTCCTCTACCTCTTCTCCCCTCTGTTCTCTTCTCTCTACCTCCTCCACTCTTCTTTCCAGTCCTGCCATTCTCTTTGCCAACTCTTCTCTCTCCCTTCTTCCTCTCTCCTCTCCCCTTCTCATTTCCTCTCTCATCCTTCCTATCTCCTCTCTCACCTCTCGTCCCTGTCCTTTCACATCTTGTCTTATCTCCCGTAGCTCTTTTTTGAATTCTTCTCTCATTTCCTTTATCAGTCTTTCCACACTCGATTCCTCCTCCGCCTTCTTCTGTGGGGACCTCTGAACTTTTTTACTCTTCTGAAAGATCTCCGCTTCCTCCTCTTCTTTTCCTTGCTTTTTCTCCTCCATCTGCTCTCTTTTCCTTTTCCATAGATCATTCAGCTCCACTATCGAGCCCACGCTCGCACTTCTCTCTCTCTTCAATTTTTCCGCATTCGTCGGTCTTCCTCTACCCTTCACTTCCTCGTCTTCTCTATCTCCTGTTTCAACCATGTCTTCTCTCTTTGCTTTGCTTCTATTCCGCTCGACTCTTTCACTTACTTGTTCAGTTCGCGCGTCTCTCTAGCTCGCCACTCCCTACTCTTTCTCTCTCTGCCACTGACTTACCGTCTCCCACTCACTCGCCGCTTCTTCACTCCTCCTACTGCTGTCGCTACCTGTCTACCTGTCGCTCTATCCTCTGTCTCCCTCTCACCTTACTCTCTCTTTCTTTCTTTCCTAACCTCTACTTTTGTCTCTACTTTTCTTTGCTGTTTTTCACTCTACCTACCTTTTCCCCTCTTCACTCTATTATTTCCCCTCTTTCCCTATCCTGCTCGCTACTCTTTCCTTCCACTCGCACTCTCTCCGTTCACTCTTATTATTCCTACCTTTACTTTTCCACTCACACCTCTGACACGCGTTGCTCTCCTTTCGCACCGGAAACGGAACTCTACTAATTACTGATATAATTGGTAATTGGATTTTTTTCAATTACAATTTTGCCCATCTCTGATTGTCTTTGTTTAATAAAATAAAAATTTCATCTCAAAAAATAAAAATACATTTAAAAAACACACATCCAGCGATAGACAAGCACGCAGACGAAAAGTAGCAGTCGAGGCAATGTTTGCAGCATGCGCTGTATGCGTTGAAAATATTGCCTCGATACAAAAATATAGAAGCAATATTTTCAACGCATACAGCGCATGCTGCAAATATTGCGACAACTGCTACATTTTGTCTCGTCATGCTGCCACGTAAAACAATTATGATATGAATATCGATATATATTTCAACAGACACCATAAAATTGTAGTGTTCGATTTGTCACAGTCTCCGGTATTACGAGACGCAGATCGTTCAACGGTGGACCTGTCGTTAACTCTTTGGCTGGAATTAACAGTGAACGAGCTTCCGGTGACGACATACAACTGCAATCAACCATTCGTCAATTAGACGATAGCTGCGCATCAAACTCTGTCCTCTCGTACATGCAGGCATCGGCGGAGCTGACAACAAAAATTAATAAAAGGTAAGTTACGACCTACCTTTTATGAATTTTTGTTACGACTAACCTTTTATGAATTTTTGTTGTCAGCTCCGCCGATGCCTTTTATTGCTGATCATTCACCGCGTTGGGGTCTGGAGAACTTCGAGATGACGCGCAGCTATCCCTCGTCGAATCGACCGATGAATTATCCGGCGACGAACGAAGATCTTGACTGCTGTGAACTTGGATTTCTTAAAAATCCAAGTTCATAAAAAATTCGATCTCGAATCTCTTCATTTTCGGAGCAGCCTGATGACCCTCTGCAAATCTGAGTGAACTTTTGTAGAAAAAAAAAAAAAAAAATCGCTTCGCAGTACAGGAGGCAGACCGGTTTCCTTCGTCCCCGGGGAGCGCTGTGAGTCGTAACTTACCATAAAAGGTAAGTTACGACTTACCTTTTATGAATTTTTGTTACGACTTACCTTTTATGAATTTTTGTTACGACTTACCTTTTATGAATTTTTGTTGTCAGCTCCGCCGATGCCTGCATGTACGAGAGGACAGAGTTTGATGCGCAGCTATCGTCTAATTGACGAATGGTTGATCGCAGTTGTATGTCGTCACCGGAAGCTCGTTCACTGTTAATTCCAGCCAAAGAGTTAACGATAGGTCCACCGTTGAACGATCTTCGTCTCGTAATGCCGGAAACTGTAACAAATCCTACACTCGAAACCTCTACAATTATATGGTGTCTGTTGAAATATATAACGATATTCATATCATAATTGCTTTTTATTCACAAAATACAAATTAAAAAAAATAATAATAATAAAAAACACATGACGAAAAATAGTAGAAGAGGTTATGTTTTCAAGCACATGCTGCAAATATGTGGCGGCATATCCAAGGTGAGGTTAATTTTTTAAATTATTATTTGTATTATTTGAATTTATTTGTTTATTTATTATTTTACTTTTTTTCTTTTACCTTTTATTGCTGGTCATTCGCCGCGTTGGGGTCAGGAGAACTTCGAGATGACGCGCAGCTATCCCTCGTCGAATCGACCGATGAATTATCCGGCGAGGAACGAAGGTCTTGACTGCTGTGAAACGTATGTTAATTACCGGGAGAACTGATACCAATTTTGGGCACATACATATGCGTGTGAGGGAGTAGTTTGTATTTTAGCGTCGTGAAATATCGCGAATTTTCTCGATCGCAAAATGGCGGCTACGCGCGGTAGTGTCGTCCGTGGCTCTGCGCAGCGATGCAGTTCGATGAAGACTGAGGCGCCTGTAGCTGGGTTACTACCCGCAGACACATGAGTGGACCCCTTTATTTTTCGTTACGAAGTGCTGAATACAGTCTATATGTTTAAAATATTGAACAATATATACAGCACTAAAATATTGATAATTTATTAAATATTTCAGAAAGATGTTTAATAAATATGTAACCAACATTTAACAATATTTGTTACCGGACGATTATCTCGTCACCTCGCGTAAGCGTGGATTTCTCGTTAATTTCCACGTACTCTCTCTTGAGCCTTATTTGGTTTTTTAATTATTGCAATTCAACGACGATTGACCACCAAACGTTGTAATTACACTACTAGTCACTATCAAACCACCAGCAAACGATTAGTATTAGTTTATTTTTTAAATTAATTAAAGTTGCATGTTTAACTTTATCCAGCTCATGTGTTAGTGAAATTGTAAGTCACCATGAGACCATATCGTTTTATTACCAACGTGGTAATTTTAAAGCGGTCACTTACCTATTTTTCCGGTAAAAATAGGTAAGTGCGCGTCCGGTAAAAATATCGCCCACATCTCTACTAGACCATCTCTACTAGAGATGTGGGCGATATTGTTACCGGACGCGTACTTACCTATTTTTACCGGAAAAATAGGTAAGAGACCGCTTTAAAATTACCACGTTGGTAATAAAACGATATGGTCTCATGGTGATTTACAATTTCACTAACACATGAGCTGGATAAAGTTAAACATGCAACTTTAATTAATTTAAAAAATAAACTAATACTAATCGTTTGCTGGTGGTTTGGTAGTGATTGGTAGTGTAATTACAACGTTTGGTGGTCGTCAATCGTCGTTGAATTGCAATAATTAAAAACCAAATAAGGCTTAAGAGAGAGAGTACGTGGACATTAACGAGAAATCCACGCTTACGCGAGGTGTCGACATAATCGTCCGGTAACAAATATTGTTAAATGTTGGTTACATATTTATTAAACATCTTTCTGAAATATTTAATAAATTATCAATATTTTAGTGCTGTATATATTGTTCAATATTTTAAACATATAGACTGTATTCAGCACTTCGTAACGAAAAATAAAGGGTCCACTCATGTGTCTGCGGGTAGTAACCCAGCTACAGGCGCCTCAGTCTTCATCGAACTGCATCGCTGCGCAGAGCCACTGACGACACTACCGCGCGTAGCCGCCATTTTGCGATCGAGAAAATTCGCGATATTTCACGACACTGAAATGCAAACTACTCCCTCACACGCATATGTATGTGCCCAAAATCGATATCATTTCTCCCGGTAATTAACATACGTTTCACAGCAGTCAAGACCTTCGTTCCTCGCCGGATAATTCATCGGTCGATTCGACGAGGGATAGCTGCGCGTCATCTCGAAGTTCTCCTGACCCCAACGCGGCGAATGACCAGCAATAAAAGGTAAAAGAAAAAAAGTAAAATAATAAATAAACAAATAAATTCAAATAATACAAATAATAATTTAAAAAATTAACCTCACCTTGGATATGCCGCCACATATTTGCAGCATGTGCTTGAAAACATAACCTCTTCTACTATTTTTCGGCATGTGTTTTTTATTATTATTATTTTTTTTAATTTGTATTTTGTGAATAAAAAGCAATTATGATATGAATATCGTTATATATTTCAACAGACACCATATAACTGTAGAGGTTTCGAGTGTAGGATTTGTTACAGTTTCCGGCATTACGAGACGAAGATCGTTCAACGGTGGACCTGTCGTTAACTCTTTGGCTGGAATTAACAGTGAACGAGCTTCCGGTGACGACATACAACTGCGATCAACCATTCGTCGATTAGACGATAGCTGCGCCTCAAACTCTGTCCTCTCGTACATGCAGGCATCGGCGGAGCTGACAACAAAAATTCATAAAAGGTAAGTCATAACAAAAATTCGTTAAAGGTAAGTCGTTACTTACCTTTTATGGTAAGTTACGACTTACAGGTTACGAGGCAGGGTTCGCCCCTCCGGCCGAGGGACGAACCCTGCCTCGACTCACAGCGCTCCCCGGGGATGAAGGGAACCGGCCTGCCTCCTATACTGCGAAGCGATTTTTTTTTTTTTTTTTTCTACAAAAGTTGACTCAGATTCGCAGAGGGTCATCAGGCTACTCCGAAAATGAAGAGATTCGGTTTCTCTCCTTCGCTCACACCCGTTTCTGCAACGCTGAAAGAACATCGGCGACCTTGCGAGCAGCCACTGACACCGGGGGTGCCGTATAAGTCGAAACCGTAAAAGCTTGGTTGTTTTAATTACACTCGTTCTCATTTAAATGGGAGACGACCGATGGTTTAAAAAAACGTCTCACCTCGTGCGGACTATTAAAACAATGGTCTGACATTGAATTAATGCACCACGAAATGGAGCGAAACTTTAAATTTCGATATTTAACATTTTTTATTTAAAATTTCTTTAATTTAAAAGTTAAAAAATTAAAAACTCAAAGAATGTAAAAGCTTAAAAATGTTTTTATTAAAAAATCTAAAAATCTAAAAATTGAAAAATCTTTCCAGACAATTTTTTGACAATGCATCTCAATTCCGGAACAATTTATTTCCTCAATAAAAGTTGTAAAAAAAAAAATAAAAAAATCCACACAAAAGTATTTTAACCAGACCCTTCGACCAAATTTTGAAAATTTTTTATCGTGTTTCTGAATACACAAACGATAAAAAAACATTACAAAATTTAACGATAGTTTCTTTTTTTTCAATTGTCTCTTCCTCGAGTTATTCGTCGGAGCTTCGGGGTGGAGAAGGGACCGGATTGCTCGTCGAGAGAGCGTTGCCAAGGGCCAAAAGCCCGCCTAAATCAAGAGATTACAGCGACAACGAAAGTCTCCAGCCTTCGACTCATTCTCTCTTACACGATCTGTCTGTGGATTCTTTTTTCCGTCCTTATTTTAAAAAAAATGTTTTCCTAGTTATTTTTTCAACTGACCACCGACCTGGCCGGCCAGCCGGCCAACATCGACTTTGGTTCTTTATGCCTCGGACTCGCACAACGGGATACTCTCCCGTGTTTATTCATTGCCATTCTGCTTCTATTGTATTCTTCTTCCATTATTTTTTTTTGTTCTTCCTCTTCTTCTTCTGGACGCATATTTATTATACGCGAGCTGTCCGATCCTTCTCCAGGCCAAAATAACTTTGGTCCAGTGTGAGAGGGTAGTCTCGCGTGAGAATCCTCGGCATTCCATCAGATCGGAAGTAACGCCCCGTTTCTTCGCTTCGAAGCGGCTTCTTTAGCGGGTGACAACGTCGAAATAACACCGTGAAAAAAATAACACATGCCAAATTGACATGAAAAAAATGCTCAAAAAAACGTGGAACCGTTAGTGTCATGTTATCTTATTTTCATGTTATGTTATCTTTGTTATCTTATTTCAACCTTATGTTATTTCTACGTATTGTTATTTTCGCGTCATGTTATTTCCACGGCCTGTTATTTCCGCGTCGTATTATTTTCGTGTCATGTTATTTCCGAGTCCTGTTATTTCCGCGTCATCTTATTTCCGCATCGTGTTATTTCCGCGTCGTGTTATTTTCGTGTCACGTTAATTTCGCGTCGTGTTATTTTCGCGTCATGTTATTTCCACGCCGTGTAATTTTCACGCCGTGTAATTTTCACGTCGTGTAATTTTCACGTCGTGTAATTTTCACGTCGTGTAATTTTCACGTCGTGTAATTTTCACGTCGTGTAATTTTCACGTCGTGTAATTTTCACGTCGTGTAATTTTCACGTCGTGTAATTTTCACGTCGTGTAATTTTCACGTCGTGTTATTTTCACGTCGTGTTATTTTCACGTCGTGTTATTTTCACGTCGTGTTATTTTCACGTCGTGTTATTTTCACGTCGTGTTATTTTCACGTCGTGTTATTTTCACGTCGTGTTATTTTCACGTCGTGTTATTTTCACGTCGTGTTATTTTCACGTCGTGTTATTTTCACGTCGTGTTATTTTCACGTCGTGTTATTTTCACGTCGTGTTATTTTCACGTCGTGTTATTTTCACGTCGTGTTATTTTCACGTCGTGTTATTTTCACGTCGTGTTATTTTCACGTCGTGTTATTTTCACGTCGTGTTATTTTCACGTCGTGTTATTTTCACGTCGTGTTATTTTCACGTCGTGTTATTTTCACGTCGTGTTATTTTCACGTCGTGTTATTTTCACGTCGTGTTATTTTCACGTCGTGTTATTTTCACGTCGTGTTATTTTCACGTCGTGTTATTTTCACGTCGTGTTATTTTCACGTCGTGTTATTTTCACGTCGTGTTATTTTCACGTCGTGTTATTTTCACGTCGTGTTATTTTCACGTCGTGTTATTTTCACGTCGTGTTATTTTCACGTCGTGTTATTTTCACGTCGTGTTATTTTCACGTCGTGTTATTTTCACGTCGTGTTATTTTCACGTCGTGTTATTTTCACGTCGTGTTATTTTCACGTCGTGTTATTTTCACGTCGTGTTATTTTCACGTCGTGTTATTTTCACGTCGTGTTATTTTCACGTCGTGTTATTTTCACGTCGTGTTATTTTCACGTCGTGTTATTTTCACGTCGTGTTATTTTCACGTCGTGTTATTTTCACGTCGTGTTATTTTCACGTCGTGTTATTTTCACGTCGTGTTATTTTCACGTCGTGTTATTTTCACGTCGTGTTATTTTCACGTCGTGTTATTTTCACGTCGTGTTATTTTCACGTCGTGTTATTTTCACGTCGTGTTATTTTCACGTCGTGTTATTTTCACGTCGTGTTATTTTCACGTCGTGTTATTTTCACGTCGTGTTATTTTCACGTCGTGTTATTTTCACGTCGTGTTATTTTCACGTCGTGTTATTTTCACGTCGTGTTATTTTCACGTCGTGTTATTTTCACGTCGTGTTATTTTCACGTCGTGTTATTTTCACGTCGTGTTATTTTCACGTCGTGTTATTTTCACGTCGTGTTATTTTCACGTCGTGTTATTTTCACGTCGTGTTATTTTCACGTCGTGTTATTTTCACGTCGTGTTATTTTCACGTCGTGTTATTTTCACGTCGTGTTATTTTCACGTCGTGTTATTTTCACGTCGTGTTATTTTCACGTCGTGTTATTTTCACGTCGTGTTATTTTCACGTCGTGTTATTTTCACGTCGTGTTATTTTCACGTCGTGTTATTTTCACGTCGTGTTATTTTCACGTCGTGTTATTTTCACGTCGTGTTATTTTCACGTCGTGTTATTTTCACGTCGTGTTATTTTCACGTCGTGTTATTTTCACGTCGTGTTATTTTCACGTCGTGTTATTTTCACGTCGTGTTATTTTCACGTCGTGTTATTTTCACGTCGTGTTATTTTCACGTCGTGTTATTTTCACGTCGTGTTATTTTCACGTCGTGTTATTTTCACGTCGTGTTATTTTCACGTCGTGTTATTTTCACGTCGTGTTATTTTCACGTCGTGTTATTTTCACGTCGTGTTATTTTCACGTCGTGTTATTTTCACGTCGTGTTATTTTCACGTCGTGTTATTTTCACGTCGTGTTATTTTCACGTCGTGTTATTTTCACGTCGTGTTATTTTCACGTCGTGTTATTTTCACGTCGTGTTATTTTCACGTCGTGTTATTTTCACGTCGTGTTATTTTCACGTCGTGTTATTTTCACGTCGTGTTATTTTCACGTCGTGTTATTTTCACGTCGTGTTATTTTCACGTCGTGTTATTTTCACGTCGTGTTATTTTCACGTCGTGTTATTTTCACGTCGTGTTATTTTCACGTCGTGTTATTTTCACGTCGTGTTATTTTCACGTCGTGTTATTTTCACGTCGTGTTATTTTCACGTCGTGTTATTTTCACGTCGTGTTATTTTCACGTCGTGTTATTTTCACGTCGTGTTATTTTCACGTCGTGTTATTTTCACGTCGTGTTATCTTCACGTTGTTACTTCGACGTTATGTGATTTTGTCATGTTAAGTTCGATTGGTTCCTCATACGTCCTTGAAACGGCCGTACGAAACCTGGCAATAGTACATTTCGGGACGAGTGCAAAAAAACTTTTTCTGCCGAGTGAGTTTGCAGCACGAGCCGAAGGCGAGTGTTGCAATCACACGAGTTCAGAAAACGTTTTTCGCACGAGTATCGAACAAAATTTCATTTCACAAGGTGTGAAAAGGGGGGTTTTCGCACGCGAAGCGTGCGAAAAAAACGCCATTTTCCCACCGAGTGACATAAAATTTGTGACGAAATCCTCGGAGGATCGATATGCGTGCATATTTTTTTCAAACTTCATCTCATCCTCCCCCCAAATATCGATTACGGCCTTTCGCCTTCGATGATTCGAGGCAACAAGCCTTTTATTCATTAAAATTAATTTTCATTAATTTTACTCGTATCATCGACATGCATATTATTCATCGATTTACATTTTCCTCACGCGATGGAAAAATAAATAAAACATCCCAACCGGGCGGTAGATCATTATTAATATTTCATCGTAGGGGGACGAAATTTATTTATTAATCGTAAGTTTATTTATCTATTTGTACCTGAGCCGAAATCAACATTGCCACACCAATTTCCAGGTAGTTACGAATGTCTTCTTCTGAATTAACGCAGCCTTGCAATTGATTTCATTTCGGTATATTACATTTTAATTGCGGAAATTTTGCGAAATTAAATCAATTACGAGGCTGCGTTAATTCAGAAGAAGACATTCATAACTGTATGGAAATCGGTGTGGCAATGTTAATTTCGTCTCAGGTAAAAATAAATAAATAAACTTACGATTAATAAATAAATTTCGTCTCCCTACGATGAAATATTAATAATGATCTACCGCCCTAATTTGTCGAACTCGTGAATCGTGAATCGACATCGTTTATTTATTTATTTTTACCTGAGACGAAATTAACATTGCCACACCGATTTCCAGACAGTTAGGAATGTCTTCTTCGGAATTAACGCAGCCTCGTAATTTATTTGTTTTCGCAAAATTTCCGAAATTAAAATTAAATTTGCCGAAACGAAATCAATTACGAGGCTGCGTTAATTCAGAAGAAGACATTCGTAACTGTCTGGAAATCGATGTGGCAATGTTGATTTCGTCTCAGGTAAAAATAAATAAATAAACTTATGATTATTAAATAAATTTCGTCTCCCTACGATGAAATATTAATAACGATCTACCGCCCTAATTTGTCGAACTCGTGAATCGACATCGTTTATTTATTTATTTTTACCTGAGACGAAATCAACATTGCCACACCGATTTCCAGGTAGTTACGAATGACTTCTTATGAATTAACGCAGCCTTGCAATTGATTTCATTTCGGTAAATTGAATTTAATTTTAATTTCGGAAATTTTGCGAAAACAAATCAATTACGAGGCTGCGTTAATTCCGAAGAAGACATTCCTAACTGTCTGGAAATCGGTGTGGCAATGTTAATTTCGTCTCAGGTAAAAAAAAATAAATAAACTTACGATTAATAAATAAATTTCGTCTCCCAACGCTGAAATATTAATAATGATCTACTGCCCTAATTTGTCGAACTCGTGAATCGACATCGTTTATTTATTTATTTTTACCAGAAACGAAATTAACATTGCCACACCGATTTCCAGACAGTAAAGAATGTTTTCTTCTGAATTAACGCAGGCTCGTAATTGATTTCATTTCGCAAAATTTCCGAAAATTAAATTAAATTTACCGAAATAAAATCAATTGCAAGGCAGCGTTAATTCATAAGAAGACATTCGTAACTGTCTGGAAATCGGTGTGGCAATGTGGATATCGTCTCAGGTAAAAATAACTAAATAAACTTACGATTAATAAATAAATTTCGTCTCCCTACGATGAAATATTAATAATGATCTACCGCCCTAATTTGTCGAACTCGTGAATCGACATCGTTTATTTATTTATTTGTACCTTAGACGAAATCAACATTGCCACACTGATTTCCAGACAGTTAGGAATGTCTTCTTCGGAATTAACGCAGCCTCGTAATTGATTTCTTTTCGCAAAATTTCCGAAATTAAAATTAAATTTGCCGAAACGAAATCAATTACGAAGCTGCGTTAATTCAGAAGAAGACATTCGTCACTGTCTGGAAATCGGTGTGGCAATGTTGATTTCGTCTCAGGTACAAATAAATAAATAAACTTACGATTAATAAATAAATTTCGTCTCCCTACGATGAAATATTAATAATGATCTACCGCCCTAATTTGTCGGACTCGTGAATCGACATCGTTTATTTATTTATTTTTACCTGAGACGAAATCACCATTGCCACACCGATTTCCAGGTAGTTACGAATGTCGTCGTCTGAATTAACGCAGCCTTGTAATTCATTTCATTTCGGTAAATTGAATTTTTATTTCGGAAATTTTGCGAAATTAAATCAATTATGAGGCTGCGTTATTTCAGAAGAAGACATTCGTAACTGTCTGGAAATCGGCACGGCAATGTTGATTTCGTCTCAGGTAAAAATAAATAAATAAACTTACGATTAATAAATAAATTTCGTCTCCCTACGATGAAATATTAATAATGATCTACCGCCCTAATTTGTCGAACTCGTGAATCGTGAATCGACATCGTTTATTTATTTATTTTTACCTGAGACGAAATCAACATTGCCACACCGATTTCCAGACAGTTACGAATGTCTTCTTCTGAATTAAAGCAGCCTCGTAATTGATATGTTTTCGCAAAATTTCCGAAATTAAAATTAAATTTGCCGCAACGAAATCAATTACGAGGCTGCGTTAATTCAGAAGAAGACATTCCTAACTGTCTGGAAATCGGTGTGGCAATGTTAATTTCGTCTCCGGTAAAAATAAATAAATAAACGATGTCGATTCACGATTAACGAGTTCGACAAATTAGGGCGGTAGATCATTATTAATATTTCATCGTAGGGAGACGAAATTTATTTATTAATCGTAAGTTTATTTATTTATTTTCACCTGAGACGAAATCAACATTGCCGTACCGATTTCCAGACAGTTACGAATGTCTTCTTCTGAAATAACGCAGCCTCATAATTGATTTAATTTCGCAAAATTTCCGAAATAAAAATTCAATTTACCGAAATGAAATGAATTACAAGGCTGCGTTAATTCAGACGACGACATTCGTAACTACCTGGAAATCGGTGTGGCAATGGTGATTTCGTCTCAGGAAAAAATAAATAAATAAACGATGTCGATTCACGAGTTCGACAAATTAGGGCGGTAGATCATTATTAATATTTCATCGTAGGGAGACGAAATTTATTTATTAATCGTAAGTTTATTTATTTATTTTTACCTGAGACGAAATCAACATTGCCACACCGATTTCCAGACAGTTACGAATGTCTTCTTCTGAATTAACGCAGCCTTGCAATTGATTTCATTTCGAAAAATTTCCGAAATTAAAATTCAATTTACCGAATGAAATCAATTGCAAGGCAGCGTTAATTCATAAGAAGACATTCGTAACTGTCTGGAAATCGGTGTGGCAATGTTGATTTCGTCTCAGGTAAAAATAAATAAATAAACTTACGATTAATAAATAAATTTCGTCTCCCTACGATGAAATATTAATAATGATCTACCGCCCTAATTTGTCGAACTCGTGAATCGACATCGTTTATTTATTTATTTGTACCTTAGACGAAATCAACATTGCCACACTGATTTCCAGACAGTTAGGAATGTCTTCTTCGGAATTAACGCAGCCTCGTAATTGATTTCTTTTCGCAAAATTTCCGAAATTAAAATTAAATTTGCCGAAACGAAATCAATTACGAAGCTGCGTTAATTCAGAAGAAGACATTCGTCACTGTCTGGAAATCGGTGTGGCAATGTTGATTTCGTCTCAGGTAAAAATAAATAAATAAACTTACGATTAATAAATAAACTTCGTCTCCCTACGATGAAATATTAATAATGATCTACCGCCCTAATTTGTCGGACTCGTGAATCGACATCGTTTATTTATTTATTTTTACCTGAGACGAAATCACCATTGCCACACCGATTTCCAGGTAGTTACGAATGTCGTCGTCTGAATTAACGCAGCCTTGTAAGTCATTTCATTTCGGTAAATTGAATTTTTATTTCGGAAATTTTGCGAAATTAAATCAATTATGAGGCTGCGTTATTTCAGAAGAAGACATTCGTAACTGTCTGGAAATCGGTACGGCAATGTTGATTTCGTCTCAGGTAAAAATAAATAAATAAACTTACGATTAATAAATAAATTTCGTCTCCCTACGATGAAATATTAATAATGATCTACCGACCTAATTTGTCGAACTCTTGAATCGTGAATCGACATCGTTTATTTATTTATTTTTACCTGAGACGAAATCAACATTGCCACACCGATTTCCAGACAGTTACGAATGTCTTCTTCTGAATTAAAGCAGCCTCGTAATTGATATGTTCTCGCAAAATTTCCGAAATTAAAATTAAATTTGCCGCAACGAAATCAATTACGAGGCTGCGTTAATTCAGAAGAAGACATTTGTAAGTGTCTGGAAATCGGTGTGGCAATGTTGATTTCGTCTCAGGTAAAAATAAATAAATAAACTTATGATTATTAAATGAATTTCGTCTCCCTACGATGAAATATTAATAATGATCTACCGCCCTAATTTGTCGAACTCGTGAATCGACATCGTTTATTTATTTATTTTTACCTGAGACGAAATGAACATTGCCACACCGATTTCCAGGTAGTTACGAATGTCTTCTTATGAATTAACGCAGCCTTGCAATTGATTTCATTTCGGTAAATTGAATTTAATTTTCGGAAATTTTGCGAAATGAAATCAAGTACGAGCCTGCGTTAATTCAGAAGAAAACATTCTTTACTGTCTGGAAATCGGTGTGGCCATGTTAATTTCGTCTCAGGTAAAAATAAATAAATAAACTTACGATTAATAAATAAATTTCGTCTCCCAACCCTGAAATATTAATAATGATCTACTGCCCTAACTTGTCGAACTCGTGAATCGACATCGTTTATTTATTTATTTTTACCTGAAACGAAATTAACATTGCCACACCGATTTCCAGACAGTAAAGAATGTTTTCTTCTGAATTAACGCAGGCTCGTAATTGATTTTATTTCGCAAAATTTCCGAAAATTAAATTAAATTTACCGAAATGAAATGAATTACAAGGCTGCGTTAATTCAGACGACGACATTCGTAACTACCTGGAAATCGGTGTGGCAATGGTGATTTCGTCTCAGGTAAAAATAAATAAATAAACGATGTCGATTCACGAGTTCGACAAATTAGGGCGGTAGATCATTATTAATATTTCATCGTAGGGAGACGAAATTTATTTATTAATCGTAAGTTTATTTATTTATTTTTACCTGAGACGAAATTAACATTGCCACACCGATTTCCAGACAGTAAAGAATGTTTTCTTCTGAATTAACGCAGGCTCGTACTTGATTTCATTTCGCAAAATTTCCGAAAATTAAATTCAATTTACCGAAATGAAATCAATTGCAAGGCTGCGTTAATTCATAAGAAGACATTCGTAACTACCTGGAAATCGGTGTGGCAATGTTGATTTCGTCTCAGGTAAAAATAAATAAATAAACGATGTCGATTCACGAGTTCGACAAATTAGGGCGGTAGATCATTATTAATATTTCATCGTCGGGAGACGAAATTTATTTAATAATCATAAGTTTATTTATTTATTTTTACCTGAGACGAAATCAACATTGCCACACCGATTTCCAGACAGTTACGAATGTCTTCCTCTGAATTAACTCAGCCTCGTAATTGATTTCGTTTCGGAAAATTTAATTTTAATTTCGGAAATTTTGCGAAAACAAATCAATTACGAGGCTGTGTTAATTCCGAAGAAGACATTCCTAACTGTCTGGAAATCGGTGTGGCAATGTTAATTTCGTCTCAGGTAAAATTAAATAGATAAACGATGTCGATTCACGATTCACGAGTTCGACACATTAGGGCGGTAGATCATTATTAATATTTCATCGTAGGGAGACGAAATTTATTTATTAATAGTAAGTTTATTTATTTATTTTTACCTGAGACGAAATCAACATTGCCACACCGATTTCCAGACAGTTACGAATGTCTTCTTCTGAATTAACGCAGCCTTGCAATTGATTTCATTTCGAAAAATTTCCGAAATTAAAATTCAATTTACCGAAATGAAATCAATTGCAAGGCAGCGTTAATTCATAAGAAGACATTCGTAACTGTCTGGAAATCGGTGTGGCAATGTGGATATCGTCTCAGGTAAAAATAACTAAATAAACTTACGATTAATAAATAAATTTCGTCTCCCTACGATGAAATATTAATAATGATCTACCGCCCTAATTTGTCGAACTCGTGAATCGACATCGTTTATTTATTTATTTGTACCTTAGACGAAATCAACATTGCCACACTGATTTCCAGACAGTTAGGAATGTCTTCTTCGGAATTAACGCAGCCTCGTAATTGATTTCTTTTCGCAAAATTTCCGAAATTAAAATTAAATTTGCCGAAACGAAATCAATTACGAAGCTGCGTTAATTCAGAAGAAGACATTCGTCACTGTCTGGAAATCGGTGTGGCAATGTTGATTTCGTCTCAGGTAAAAATAAATAAATAAACTTACGATTAATAAATAAATTTCGTCTCCCTACGATGAAATATTAATAATGATCTACCGCCCTAATTTGTCGGACTCGTGAATCGACATCGTTTATTTATTTATTTTTACCTGAGACGAAATCACCATTGCCACACCGATTTCCAGGTAGTTACGAATGTCGTCTTCTGAAATAACGCAGCCTTGTAATTCATTTCATTTCGGTAAATTGATTTTTTATTTCGGAAATTTTGCGAAATTAAATCAATTATGAGGCTGCGTTATTTCAGAAGAAGACATTCGTAACTGTCTGGAAATCGGTACGGCAATGTTGATTTCGTCTCAGGTAAAAATAAATAAATAAACTTACGATTAATAAATAAATTTCGTCTCCCTACGATGAAATATTAATAATGATCTACCGCCCTAATTTGTCGAACTCGTGAATCGTGAATCGACATCGTTTATTTATTTATTTTTACCTGAGACGAAATCAACATTGCCACACCGATTTCCAGACAGTTACGAATGTCTTCTTCTGAATTAAAGCAGCCTCGTAATTGATATGTTTTCGCAAAATTTCCGAAATTAAAATTAAATTTGCCGCAACGAAATCAATTACGAGGCTGCGTTAATTCAGAAGAAGACATTCCTAACTGTCTGGAAATCGGTGTGGCAATGTTAATTTCGTCTCAGGTAAAAATAAATAAATAAACGATGTCGATTCACGATTAACGAGTTCGACAAATTAGGGCGGTAGATCATTATTAATATTTCATCGTAGGGAGACGAAATTTATTTATTAATCGTAAGTTTATTTATTTATTTTCACCTGAGACGAAATCAACATTGCCGTACCGATTTCCAGACAGTTACGAATGTCTTCTTCTGAAATAACGCAGCCTCATAATTGATTTAATTTCGCAAAATTTCCGAAATAAAAATTCAATTTACCGAAATGAAATGAATTACAAGGCTGCGTTAATTCAGACGACGACATTCGTAACTACCTGGAAATCGGTGTGGCAATGGTGATTTCGTCTCAGGAAAAAATAAATAAATAAACGATGTCGATTCACGAGTTCGACAAATTAGGGCGGTAGATCATTATTAATATTTCATCGTAGGGAGACGAAATTTATTTATTAATCGTAAGTTTATTTATTTATATTTACCTGAGACGAAATCAACATTGCCACACCGATTTCCAGACAGTTACGAATGTCTTCTTCTGAATTAACGCAGCCTTGCAATTGATTTCATTTCGAAAAATTTCCGAAAATAAAATTCAATTTACCGAAATGAAATCAATTGCAAGGCAGCGTTAATTCATAAGAAGACATTCGTAACTGTCTGGAAATCGGTGTGGCAATGTGGATTTCGTCTCAGGTAAAAATAAATAAATAAACTTACGATTAATAAATAAATTTCGTCTCCCTACGATGAAATATTAATAATGATCTACCGCCCTAATTTGTCGAACTCGTGAATCGACATCGTTTATTTATTTATTTGTACCTTAGACGAAATCAACATTGCCACACTGATTTCCAGACAGTTAGGAATGTCTTCTTCGGAATTAACGCAGCCTCGTAATTGATTTCTTTTCGCAAAATTTCCGAAATTAAAATTAAATTTGCCGAAACGAAATCAATTACGAAGCTGCGTTAATTCAGAAGAAGACATTCGTCACTGTCTGGAAATCGGTGTGGCAATGTTGATTTCGTCTCAGGTAAAAATAAATAAATAAACTTACGATTAATAAATAAATTTCGTCTCCCTACGATGAAATATTAATAATGATCTACCGCCCTAATTTGTCGGACTCGTGAATCGACATCGTTTATTTATTTATTTTTACCTGAGACGAAATCACCATTGCCACACCGATTTCCAGGTAGTTACGAATGTCGTCGTCTGAATTAACGCAGCCTTGTAATTCATTTCATTTCGGTAAATTGAATTTTTATTTCGGAAATTTTGCGAAATTAAATCAATTATGAGGCTGCGTTATTTCAGAAGAAGACATTCGTAACTGTCTGGAAATCGGTACGGCAATGTTGATTTCGTCTCAGGTAAAAATAAATAAATAAACTTACGATTAATAAATAAATTTCGTCTCCCTACGATGAAATATTAATAATGATCTACCGCCCTAATTTGTCGAACTCGTGAATCGTGAATCGACATCGTTTATTTATTTATTTTTACCTGAGACGAAATCAACATTGCCACACCGATTTCCAGACAGTTACGAATGTCTTCTTCTGAATTAAAGCAGCCTCGTAATTGATATGTTTTCGCAAAATTTCCGAAATTAAAATTAAATTTGCCGCAACGAAATCAATTACGAGGCTGCGTTAATTCAGAAGAAGACATTTGTAAGTGTCTGGAAATCGGTGTGGCAATGTTGATTTCGTCTCAGGTAAAAATAAATAAATAAACTTATGATTATTAAATGAATTTCGTCTCCCTACGATGAAATATTAATAATGATCTACCGCCCTAATTTGTCGAACTCGTGAATCGACATCGTTTATTTATTTATTTTTACCTGAGACGAAATGAACATTGCCACACCGATTTCCAGGTAGTTACGAATGTCTTCTTATGAATTAACGCAGCCTTGCAATTGATTTCATTTCGGTAAATTGAATTTAATTTTCGGAAATTTTGCGAAATGAAATCAAGTACGAGCCTGCGTTAATTCAGAAGAAAACATTCTTTACTGTCTGGAAATCGGTCTGGCCATGTTAATTTCGTCTCAGGTAAAAATAAATAAATAAACTTACGATTAATAAATAAATTTCGTCTCCCAACCCTGAAATATTAATAATGATCTACTGCCCTAATTTGTCGAACTCGTGAATCGACATCGTTTATTTATTTATTTTTACCTGAAACGAAATTAACATTGCCACACCGATTTCCAGACAGTAAAGAATGTTTTCTTCTGAATTAACGCAGGCTCGTAATTGATTTTATTTCGCAAAATTTCCGAAAATTAAATTAAATTTACCGAAATGAAATGAATTACAAGGCTGCGTTAATTCAGACGACGACATTCGTAACTACCTGGAAATCGGTGTGGCAATGGTGATTTCGTCTCAGGTAAAAATAAATAAATAAACGATGTCGATTCACGAGTTCGACAAATTAGGGCGGTAGATCATTATTAATATTTCATCGTCGGGAGACGAAATTTATTTAATAATCATAAGTTTATTTATTTATTTTTACCTGAGACGAAATCAACATTGCCACACCGATTTCCAGACAGTTACGAATGTCTTCCTCTGAATTAACGCAGCCTCGTAATTGATTTCGTTTCGGAAAATTTAATTTTAATTTCGGAAATTTTGCGAAAACAAATCAATTACGAGGCTGTGTTAATTCCGAAGAAGACATTCCTAACTGTCTGGAAATCGGTGTGGCAATGTTAATTTCGTCTCAGGTAAAAATAAATAGATAAACGATGTCGATTCACGATTCACGAGTTCGACACATTAGGGCGGTAGATCATTATTAATATTTCATCGTAGGGAGACGAAATTTATTTATTAATCGTAAGTTTATTTATTTATTTTTACCTGAGACGAACTTAACATTGCCACACCGATTTCCATACAGTCATGAATGTCTTCTTCTGAATTAACGCAGCCTCGTAATTGATTTCATTTCGCAAAAATTCCGAAATTAAAATTCAATTTACCGAAATGAAATCAATGGCAAGGCTGCGTTAATTCAGAAGAAGACATTCATAACTACCTGGAAATCGGTGTGGCAATGTTGATTTTGTCTCAGGTAAAAATAAATAAATAAACTTACGATTAATAAATAAATTTCTTCTCCCTACGATGAAATATTAATAATGATCTACCGCCCTAATTTGTCGAACTCGTGAATCGACATCGTTTATTTATTTATTTTTACCTGAGACGAAATCAACATTGCCACACCGATTTCCAGACAGTTACGAATGTCTTCTTCTGAATTAACGCAGCCTCGTAATTGATTTCATTTCGCAAAATTTCCGAAATAAAAATTAAATTTGCCGAAATGAAATCAATTACGAGGCTGCGTTAATTCAGAAGAAGACATTCGTAACTGTCTTGAAATCGGTGTGGCAATGTTGATTTCGTCTCAGGTAAAAATAAATAAATAAACTTACGATTAATAAATAAATTTCGTCTCCCAACGCTGAAATATTAATAATGATCTACCGCCCTAATTTGTCGAACTCGTGAATCGTAAGTTTATTTATTTATTTTTACCTGAGACGAAATCAACATTGCCACACTGATTTCCAGGTAGTTACGAATGTCTTCTTCTGAATTAACGCAGCCTTGTAATTCATTTCATTTCGGCCAATTTAATTTTATTTCGGCAATTTGCCGAAATGAAATGAATTACGAGGCTGCGTTAATTCAGAAGAAGACATTCATAATTGTCTGGAAATCGGTGTGGCAATGTTGATTTTGTCTCAGGTATAAATAAATAAATAAACTTACGATTCTTGAGATCGATAAATCGGGGCGGTAGATCGTTATTGATGTTTCATCGCCAGGAGACGAAGTTAATCGCGTCTACGAAAAAACTTAGAATAGCATATCCAGCTACGTATAGCTGGATCAGCTAATAAGACAAAAATGTAGGTTTTCTTAATCAACAGGCTTGAGGCGCATGCGCATTTGAAATACCATCGATGGTACAATTTCCGCATCAGTTACTTCTCGGAATCCGGTGGTCTTGGCACCGTTCGGGGAGTAGCTAAAAGATAGATTTTCTCCTGGCACCATCAAGAAGACATTTTTTCTGCGAATTCATATAATAATAAAAATATGTTAAGAAATAAATAAATAAATATGAAGTGAACTAAGACCGATAAAGTGCGTTGGTTGCAGATTTTTATACCGCTTTAGCCTACTTTTTATTTCATTTTTTATTGTTTAATACAGGGTAACAATTATTAGGTTTTGCAATTTGGGATAATTGTTGTGACCATTGTTAAGTATAACTTAAGGCTTTAATATAAAAAAATTGTTGTGCTTCGAGCAAAAAATGTAACTCTCCTCTTCTTTTTCGTTTCGGCTTCATCTCCTGTGCTTCGTTCCCCTTCGCTTTACTGTCTCCATCATTCACATTCTTCATTCTTTTGTTACTGGACCTGACTGTGCTTTCTTCCTTATATTTTTTGCGTCTCTAAGTACTCTTTTTCTCTTCGGTGTCTTGCTTTCAGCTATTCTTTCGTTCTTATTATTTTTTCCGTCCTTTTTTCGCGATTTGTTTCACATTGTTCTCTGCTCACGCCTTTATTCTCTCTTTCACGCTCTGTTGTGCTGCCTCCTTCGTTCTCTGTTTCCCGCTCTCTGTAAAGCCATTCTTCGCTCGCTCCTTCGATCTGTATTTTACACTGTCTTCTGCTCACGTCTTCGTTTCCTCTTTCACCATCTTCTTCATTTTCATTCTCACTGACTCCTTCATGCTCTCTCTTACTGGCTTCTTCATTCTCTCTTTCACTGGCTTCTTCGTTCACTCTTTCCCTGGCTTCTTCGTTCACTCTTTCAGGGTCTCCTTCGTTCTCTCTTTCACGTTCTTCTCCGTCCTCTTTTTCACGTTCGCCTTCGTTTTCCCTTTCATGTTCTTCTTCGTTCTCTCTCTGATTGGCTCCTTCATGCTCTGTTTCACTGGCTGCTTCATTATCTATTTCACTAACTCCTTCCTCCCTGCTCTCACTTTCTCGTTCATTTACTCTTTCACGATCTCCGTCATTTACTCTTTTACTTTCTCCTTCGTTTTCTCTTTCATGGTCTTCTTCGTTCTCTCTCTCACTCACTCCTTCAATTGCTATTTCATGTTGTGTATTGCTTACTTCTTCTTTCTCTATTTCGCTGACTCCTTCATGCTCTCTCTTACTGCTTCTTCATTCTCTCTTTCCCTGGCTTCTTCGTTCGCTCTTTCAGTGTCTCCTTCGTTCTCTCCTCCACGTTCTTCTTCGTTCTCTCTCTTGTTGGGTCATTTATTCTCTCTTTCACGTTCTCCTTCATTTACTCTTTTACTTTCTCCTTTGTTTTCTCTTTCGTGGTCTGCTTCATTCTCTCTCTCACTCACTCCTTCGATTGCTATTTCATTTTGTGCTTTGCTCGCTTCTTCATTCTCTATTTCGCTGTCTTTATCAGAAGTCTTCGTAGAAATCGCAGAGTTCCCGCCGTGCAACCTTTCCGATTTGATCATACCGTTGACTGTAATTAAAGAAATATTGTAATTTTTTATTTAATGGAAATAGAAATTTGAAGGTTAAGCGGCATCCTTACAATTTGAAGTGCTTCCATGTTTTCTCTTCGATGCCGTTATTTCTATAAAGTGCAAAAGAAATGCTCGCTTTTGCTTTACGAAGGTCCGTATGTACATGCGTCGTGCCGTCTTTTGTGGACATTTATATATAAAGTCACATAGCGTATTCAGATGGCCGCTGAGAAGGTATTCGTGACATTGCAAATAAGGCACAAACTGCACTAAACCAACTATGAGTCGGCCAAACACTTCCGGAATATTTAAAATGCTCTTTTCGTACTTCACCACTGTTTTTCGTTTAAAGTCATGCTTTAAGACGTTGGACATCGTCGTAACTATTTTTATCACAACGAAATGTCATTCAGAATGAAATAAAACACGTAGAAATAAATGCGGCATCTAATAGCACGGCATGCTATCGAGTGGCTATGGGTTCGCTGGCTGCTACCTCCCAATTTCAGTTGGTGCGGGGATTCCGGGACACCTGTATATATAAGTTTTGTCATTTTTATAATAACATCTCGTACGATGCGCGCGTGCTATGAGATTTTTTTTACTCGTGTCGTTGCGCATCATTCTCGCTTATTAGCCTCTCGCGCTGCCAACTAACACTCGTCGAAAAAAGTTTAATGATCACTATTATCGTAAATGACTATGAGAAATAATTGTTATCTTGTGTATGTGTATGTTTGTGTGTGCGTGACTCAAGCGTGCATTTGCGTGTTACAGTATATAACACGGTTGAATTCAACGTGAAGAAGCTGCTAGAACACGTACTGAAACACGCGGACACAGACACATCGACGACGATCGACCGTGGTGAAGCTTCACGCATCGAGTTTGTATGTAAGTGTCTATTAATAATACTTTTCGTATTTACAACAAACGTGTCTGAATCACATACAAAAAGTCATTCAAAAGACATTACTGTCTGTATCAAAAATAAAAAATACATTTAAACAAATATCCATGCATTAACACCTGCGAGGTGAACTACTCTCCGGTAATACAACAATAATCACCAAAATTTCGTCGGTAACGCGTTCTACAATTCCCCTGAAAAAAAGTTATTACTATCTTAGATATTATTTTTTCTCTCGCCTTTCTCAACAGTAGCGATCAGCAAGGTTGCCATCATTCGTCGACTCCGGATCGATTCCTGCGTCACTTTGATACTGACAAATTTCGTGCCCGTCGATCGATTAGATTGTCGATCTTGGTGTACGCTTCGCGGTCTGAGATTTCGGTACTTATGCACTTGTGCGCCTCTTCGTTACCGATCGTCAGTAACGATGCATAATCTTTCGATTTTAATCGATTCCTGAAATATTTCGCATTGTACAAGCTCTTTCCAATGCTGAAACAGAGCTTGTAGTGGCCAATTTCTTTTCCAGAGATCATTCTTCGTTAACCGAGTCTTCAATGCCGATTTGTCATCTCCCCGCATCCTCCCCGAGCACGATCGGCAAAACTTGGATTTTTTTTTCACATGAATCTGCGTACTCGAATTCATCTCTTTACACCGTCCCTGCGGTCTCTCGAACTTTCGTTCTTCACTGCCTTGGGGGCAGACGATCTCCGATCCTCTGCCAATTTAATACCGCTCTTCTCTCCTGGCGATTCTGTGTGCACCTTAAGGGAAAGTGAAATATCGCGGTCGGTAATAAAAACTGTAATGAACTTTTCTCAAGGGTGCTAACTTTTTTGAGGAAAAAGAAAACTCGAGCCGGATGCACATGGTAATTTCGCATCCGGCCCGAATTCATTTTTTTCTCAAAAAAATTAGTCCCTTTGAATAAAGTTAATTTGAAAATTGCAACAATCCCTCTCCCACTCATGGCCCCGTCACGTGACGTTCACTTCACCTCAATGACTTTATGCGATAGAGTATCGATATTCGTAACTGTTCAGATAATCCCTCTGGATTTACCATCATGTTTCTCTTGCGAATTTTTTGTGTACAGTATTCTTGTATCGAGCTGCATGAATGGACGAAAATTTCGGTGTTTCTTCGTCGGGAACCAACGATGTTTCCGGTACAATCTTTTTTTCACCTGCACTTTAATCCCGGGAGACTCTCGGCTCGGATTTAGCGTGCTTCATTCTCGACAAATCTTCGGAAATTTTCTTTTCCTCGTACAATGTACGTGCGTTTCCGTATAGTGAATTGGGAAGGTAAGGTATTTCCGAAGCTTTGTTCATCTCTCGAGGACGTTTCACCATCGTCGATATCGTCCCTCGAGTTTGCAAGATTTATCGGTTACCGTGGCCGATTTTCCAACGACGTCACGTCGAGCGATTGTGAATGTTGTTCATATGGTGCATTCACGTAATCGGCTGGATGACTCCGTAGAACTTTTATTTATTTCATCGAGTATTTCCAGATTCTTTGGTGTTATTTTTTTATTTTTGAAATGGAATATTCTCTGTTCTTTTGTATGGCAGTCCACCATTCCATCACAAACCCAGATTCTACACATGTGTTGTTCTTTACACAACCTATCCCATGTTAAAGGTTTATTTTATTCTTCGGATAAGCGAACGGGTCAGGTGGAAAACACATATTTGCAATTCAAAACAAGATATATTTTAGCAAACCGATTGAACAAAGTATAATAAACTCACTCACACACACGGTTATATTATTCGCTCGACTCCTACTACGCTCGCGCTCGCTCCGTTTCGCTCGTGCCGTCTCGATCGTTCGTTCGCGTTCGCTCGTTTTCCGATCGGTCTCGTTCGACGTTACAAAACTCTCTCCCATCATTTACGCTCCGATTCGTTCTCCCTGCTCACATTCATACAGCATACAATTAACACCCAACACTAATTTTCAGCAGCTACTACCGCCATTTTCCCCCAATTATATGACCTCATTATTTTCATTAAGTAACATTTAATAAAAAGCATTCAGTGGTATCAGAAATCATGCTTGCAATGTTATTATATCATGTAACATTTAGTTCTTTGCTTTTTATTCCCTATTTAGATACTCGTCGTTATGTGCGCATTGGTGTACTGGGTGGACGAAGGCAAGAAAAGTGTCGTAAAAAAATCGACGATACCACCGGGTACATTGATAAAAGAAACCGTACCAGTACGGTATCGTGACGGAAACGAGTATAATGCGAAAGTTCTTGCGTTCAGTGGTAAGCTAAAAAAGAATTCGAACATGTTATCTATGAACATTTATTCAATTGAATAAACTGAGGATGCTATGAGCCGTCTACTAGCTATCGTAAAACCTGCAAATAAACGCTTTATTCACATTTTCCTTTTTCACGTCGACACTGTCGAATCTACGTCGTTAAAATTTTCATTTGAGTATAATTTCGACTGCGAATAATTATATACCCGAGAGCATTCAGGTTATTAAATGTATATAAACCCGCTATTAGCTATCAGAAAAACTGAAATAATCGCATTTTAGTATTTCTTTCCATCACATCAACACTGCGGACACTGTCGACATCATGGTAGGAAATGCAAAAATGCGAGTAGTGCTACGTCAAAATTTGCTATACAATTATTATTTATCTACGATCAATTATTCAAATGAATGAATTGAGTCTTTATAACCCCCTGCTAGTTGTATAAAGAATATGGATTTCTTAAAAAAAAAAAAATTTCCAATTCTTTCAATACGAACTGTAACAGATATGATTTTAGCTACAGATCATGATCGTAATTACTGCACTTCAGGCTTTCCTGTTGCTTTTAGTTAGCTTAAATAATGTAAAAAAACGTGATTTCTGAGAATCCCTCCTACGATACCCTTGAATATATCTTCACTCGCAAATTTAAAAATTTTCTTACATAAATGTCTATTTATCTGTTATAAAATTCTCGTCTGAGCATCATCCATGAGGAGCAAAAAAAAAAAATTGGGCTTCAAATTTATGTTTTATGTACCCCAGCACAATCATAGCTTCTCTTTTGTAACTTTCTTAATATTTTCTTTTTCTCTGACTCCATTTCTTCTTGCGTGCAAATTTTTAGAAGACGAGCACTATCTGCAAGCTCTCCGAGTTTCTCCAGATGGTTCTGAAATCATGGCACCGAAAGTTAAAAAGCAAAAAAAAGTGATGGTGGCAAAACCGCTGCCGACTAAGGATATGGCAACAAAGAGGAAAGCAACGAAAAAACTAATTGATCAAGATATTCTTGCAAAATCTCAATTAAAGAAAAAGAAAGTTTTAAAGGAACAACATAACGACGCGGAGGTCCAAGATTCCATGTTTGAAGGTTTGTTAGTATGTAATATAAGTATCCCTGATTGAAATGAATCGTCAAATAAATGAGTTTAATTTTTATTTTCTAGCGGAGTTCGCGAAGGATGCGTGTCCTGTTGTGAGTGAAGCAAAAGTTCGTGATGTCGTGATGAAACCACGTAAAGTGTCGGTTATTGACGACGATACAGGCTCTGGCCAAAGTCTACAGGCTCAGACATCGACGGCGATGCATTTTGATCACCAGGTTCTTGACGATACCGAAAATTGTACACCTGAAGCTGCGTCAAGCCGGCGTGATGCAAGTTAGTACGATATTAATCTAATGATAATACAGTTCTTGTCGATTGTATACTCGTACAGATGCTCATAGATAAGAAATAAGGCTTTCTCAACTGACTTTACCTGATAAAATACGGAGAGAAGCTGCAGGTAAAAATGGACGTTCGTTTTGCCCAAAATTAAATTAGTCAATATTCGTTTTATGCCAACTAAAAATGAAGAGATTATTTATTAAATCGAAGAATACGAAGAAAGAAAAACCGGTCGATCGGATCTTGGGGTAAATAATTATTAACAATTGTTTAATCGCGTCGTCCCCTCGAAAAATTGCAGCCTACGTGTTCAGGATGCTTGGTATGACTTGGTATAGAAAAAAATGCGTTGATTTATGCGAGGCGATCAGAGCGATTTTTTGGGGTAAATAATTATCCTCGTCGAATCGTCCTCGATGGTCTCCTCCTCATCGAAATCATCCTCGAGTCTCCTCGTTGAAACTCAACGGTCTCCTGCTCGTCGAAATCGTCCTCGATGGTTTCCTCCTCGACGAAATTGTCCTCGACGGTCTCCTCCTCGTCGAAACTATCGTCAGTCGAATTATAACCGAGTGACAAGCCCTCGGCCATGTGATATATCCTGATTATCCTGAAACCTCCTCGTCGAATCGTCCTCGCTGGTCTCCTTGTTGAAATCATCCTCGAGTCTCCTCGTCGAAACTCAACGGTCTCCTCGTCGAAATCGTCCTCGATGGTTTCCTCCTCGACGGTCTGCTCCTCGTTGAAAGAAACTATCGTCAACTGAATTTTCTGAAACCTCCTCGTCGAATCGTCCTAGCTGGTCTCCTCGTTGAAATCATCCTCGAGTGTCCTCGTCGAAACTCAACGGTCTCCTCGTCGAAATCGTCCTCGATGGTTTCCTCCTCAACGGTCTGCTCCTCGTCGAAAGAAACTATCGTCAGCTGAATTGTAACCAACTGACAAGCCCTCGGCCATGTGATATATCCTGAAAAGAGAAAATATATTATTTTCCTGATAAATATTACATTTTGAGGTTAGGGAAAACAAAATTGAAAAATTGGGGTTTAGCCCAACCAAAAAAATTTTAAAAATATAAGAATAATTTAAAGAACATGAGAAATATACTCACCAGTCTTCGTTGCCGAGATGGTGCCGACCGACAAAGCACGTATACACTTGATGACACCTTGATCTCCTCACACCCGTATTTCAGCTTCACCTCATCCTATCTCGGAAACCGCTGGACGATTATAATCGTAATTAGGCCCATTGGAAAGCTTGGGACCGAATTATATTATAAAAGTGTCCTTAAAAATTCGATCCGATGCTTCGTTGCCGATGCGGTTGATCACCTCACATTCACGCACAATCGAAAAATTTTGGATCGATTGCTGATCGCGATCATCGTGTAGAAGAATCCACCGAACGAATGTGTTCGGAATTAAGCGAACCGAAAAGCTTGGATAGGCATTCTATAGTAAAAATCTTATCATCATTTCGATCCGATGATTTATTTGTGAGGTAACGTAGTGCCAATATTTACATCCGGCATATTGGAGTATAACTACTTGGCAGCGTCTAGACATCGCTTAAAAAATTTTTTTTTAAGTACTTGGCGTCGAGACGCTACCGCGTCTCTTGATTAACAATTAGTTATTTGCCGCGTCCCCTTGCAAAATTGCATCCTACGTATTCAGGATGCAAGGTATGACAACTCCCTTAAATATTACAATTTTTAAAAAATGCGTCGAATTATGCGAGTCGATCGGATCTATTTCTTGGGATACATAATTATTAACAATTGTTTAATAGCCTCGTCCCCTCGCGAAATTGCATCATACATGTTCAGGATAGTCGGTGTGACAACTCCAATAAATATTACGATTTAAAAAAATGCGTCGAATTATGCGAGTCGATCGGATCTATTTCATGGGGTAAATAATTATTAACAATTATTTATTCGCCGCGACCCATCGCAAAATTGCATCCTACGTATTGAGCATACTCGGTATGACAACTCCAGTAAATATTACGATTTTTTAAAAATGCGTTGAATTATGCGAGTCGATCGAATCTATTTCTTGGGGTAAATAATTATTAACATTTATTTACTCGCCTCGTCCCCTCGCAAAAATGCATCTTACATATTCAGAATACTCGGTATAACAATTCCAGTAAATATAAATATTTTCAAAAAATGCGTCGTATTATGTGAGGCGATCGGAACTATTTCTCGGGCTAAATTGTGACTGTACTTTAATTTCTTGTATTTCTGTATTATTGACGTCTTTGGGCTCTAAATAATTACTAATTCTCTTTAACCTGTAAATTATCAGAGAGAACCCATCTGAGAGCCTTCCGATCATCGACAAAGCGAAACGAAGAATCCGCTATCGAGGAGCATATAGGCTCTCGTAAATTTCGTCAGGCTCCGACGTCGACGATTACGAGTTCCGAACACACCAAAAAGCATTTGGGTTCAGCTGCAACAGATCTGAGTGGTACAAGTTAGTATAAAATTCGTGAATCTCTTCGTGGTGGCTCTATCTTGCGCAAATTTTAAGCTATTATCTTAAAAACGCACACGAATATAATATTTTGATCGAAGACCATTGGTATTGAATTTGGTCAAAATCGATCGAAGTGGTCAGATTTTATGGGATTTTTAGTTGTTTGGAATAATAGTAGTAACGGTCTAATTCGAGTAAACATGGAGGTATTGAGGAGAAAGTTGACCATTTCGTACGGAATTTGACGACAATGGATCGAACCGTATAGATTTTATATGATTTAGACATTTTTTAAATTTCCGGAAAATGTTGATTCTACGTCCGACAACCCACATAGCAATTGGAAGACAACAAAAATGGCAGACTTCTTAGTTGTGCTTAGTAATTCATTTCTATATGAACTCAAGATGTCCTGGGAAAGTTATCGGATGCGTCAATATTGGACCACTCTCAAACATCTGAACTTAAGTAAGTCTTTTTGTGAACTCTCTGTATACGTATTGTCCCATACAATATTAATCTAGAATCTGAAGACAATATTGGGCCAGAATATTATTGTACGGTGCAATATGTATATAAAGAGTTCTCAAAGAGACTTACTTAAGTTCACATGTTTGGGATGACTACCAGTGGTCCGAAATCGACGCTTTCGACATCTTTGAGGACATTCTAAGTTCATATCGAAATAACTTCAGCGCACATTTAAGAAGTCCACCGTTTTTTACGATCCATTTACGACGTATATATGTCGTCTAATTGTAATGTGGCAAGAGTTCCTGCATCGAATATCGCTCCAGGAGTAAAATAAGTTCAAGATTCATAATCAGCGGGGAAAAATACATTGAACATGGCCACAAAACAGGGAATATTGGATAAATGAATGAATTATTTTAAAAAATCTCTTTCTAAGACGGTATTTTCGTTAATCAAAGTAGATGCACAGATCCGACAAAGTCAAACACGACGTTGACGTTAAAAAAAGTTGAAAATTGACATTTTCATATGGCTTTCTCATGATGTTCCTTTATTCGCGAAGTTTCCTCTACGAGGAAGCCAACAATACAGGAGGAAAACGCTTTCTCATAGAAGAAGCTTCGTGAATAAAGGAACATTATCAGAAAGCCAAATGAAAATTTCAATTTTCAAGTTTTATGAGGAAGCGATATCAAAATTTCAATTTTCAACTTTTTCATATCTATTTATCCATCATCTTGTTTGGATTTGTTCACTGCCAATTTACCCTTGATTGCATTATATTTTTCACCTGTACCTACTAATACAAATGTTTTCTCTAATATATCTTTATATTTTGCAACCACTTTCTATGAGTGCTCGAGAGGATCTATTCGTACAAAGTCGATGTCCGCAAGAGCCTGCGAGTGTAGTGAGAGTGTAGTGAGAGAGAGAGAGTCCGTGACCGTTAAACCGGTTAACCCCTTCAATCCTTTCACCTTCCACAATCTGTTTACCCAATATTTTATCATTATTCTCTACCGCATTTTCCATAAATATCCGCATCGTAATATCCGCATTTCCCAGTTTTTGCCGAAACTTCATGCCCAAAACTACATATAAAGATTTAGCTAAGTACGATTTTCGGAATGATGAAATTGTTTTAACGACTTTAACGCTAAAATTATGATTTTTTGTTGTTATTTAAACAGAGCATCGTATACAAGGACAGGAAAACTACAACTGAGTTGAGGCCCAACGTCAATGCATTCTGTTAACCTTCTTCTTTCCTTGTATTATTTTATTGTGAATATCCTCGTTCCCTCTATAATTCTTGATTCCCTTTTACGTAAAATCATCAGAGAGGACCCATCTGAAATCGTTCCAAGCGTTGGCCGACGACAAATTTATGACCTCAAAGACAAGGGCTTCGACCTACTGTAAAGCCGATAAAAATGTTCCGAAGACGGCACTGCAGCAAACATCAGCAACAGTAGGCAGCAGACATGGTTCAGGTACGCAAATATTTTTATAAAAACGTCAAAATCGTATGCCAAATACGTAAAATTTGTTTTCTCTTAAATAAAAAAATCGGAAATATGTTCAGTCGTATGCACCAAGTGATGGTTAACATATTTATACATATATGTATATATTTAGTACAATAGAGATGTAGTAAAAAAAATTATAAAAAGGAAAATTTAAAAAAATGTACACCATTTTTCGCTTTCTATATATTTTATTAAAAAATTACAAAAAAAGAAAAAGTTGCATAGCAATGTACACATGCCTGCCATATTTATTACGATTTCGTGCATGGCTTTCTCCACGAGACAATTCGTTGGTCGATTTTGGCTTTCTTATATAGGAAGCTATGCGACAAATTGTAACGAATGAGGAAGCCATGTGTAATTTATTGTGGATCTTATTTCATAACAATGTCTACATTTCATAAAATTAAATTGGTCAAAATTTACCTGAATTTATGTAAATCGTTGGTTTGAGGCTATTTTAAATCTATTTTTCATCGCAGGTTACAAATCTGTAACTCATTTTACTCTCAGAACGATGTTTAATCCAGAAATTCGTGTTAGACGCAGCAAACAAATTTTTCGAAAAACTAAAAAATTTCTAAATTTCATAAACCTTAAACGATTAATCTATTTTTTTCCAAATGTAATAGTCTAAAAGAATTTTCTAAATTTATCGTTGATTAACAAAATTCGGAAATTAAATTTTTCATAAAAATGTTTGGTGAATTAGTTTTTATTTTTTATTTATTATTAGTTTTATCGAAAAGTTTTTTTAATTTATTTATTTAAAGTCGCGACATCTGAGGTTATTAGTGACTTAATATTGCACATTGCTCCTTTCTATCTGATAAATCTGGACGACTTTCCCATATAGAGTCTCTGATTTCGTGTAGTTTTGTCAAGCGGCTTGTAGACCAGACATTGTCCCACTTGCGATATACAGCCTTACGTATTGCGATTTTTAACTCGTAAGGCGATATCTGGATGTCATTAGTGTTATTCGGAACGTCAGTGGTAGCGGATTTCGCTGCGAGATCCGCCTTCTCGTTGCCACCAATGCCCTGGTGTGCCGGAACCCACACCAAAGCTAGTTCTATTTTAGTCTTCGTGATATTCAAAAATTTCTTCTGGATAAGTTGGATTATTGGATTTGTGTTTGTTCCACTATTTATAGCCATTAGTGTAGATTTGGACTCACTAAAGATTGCTACCGGAGATATACTCATGTCTTCGATTATCGTTAGGAACTGGAGAATTGCGAGGGCCTCATAGGAGAAAATTGAAAACGATGGTGGAAGTTTGAATGATAGTACCGAGTCTCCCATGACGATGGCACATCCTCGGTTATTATTTATTATGGAGCTGTCCGTAAATAGCCTTTTGTGATGTTTGGATTTGTTGTTTAACATTTCGTTGAAGACTTCACAATATTTGCTGGTCACCAGATGCATATCAAGGTCGATGTTTGGTCGCACTTTATTCCACGGTGGGAGAGGATGAATTGTCTTACGATAGAGTTTGGGCATTTCGAAGTTAAGTTCTGTCAACATCAGTTCTCGTCTCATTTGGAATGGCCTAGGAAGGCGTGTACGATTCTGGAACTTTTCACGATCGATTGGTGTTAAAGGTTCTATTGTAGTACTCGAGCATATTTGTTCCATCCTTCTCAGGGAGATTGGGACGTCGAATGCTTCGGCCAATACACGCGAATTCGGACATGATTTGAAAGCTCCTATTGATAAACAAATTGATGTAGTTTGAATGGGGTTTGATTTTTTTAGGATGTGCTTAGAGGCCGAACCATATATTACGGCTTCATAAGCAAGTTTTGATCTAATCGTTGTTCTATAGGCTGCCATAAGGATTGAGCGATCGGCTCCCCATTTCTTGGAAGATAAAGCTTTCAAAAGGTCTAATCTTTTCCGACATTAGGCTTTTACAAGTTCGATATGTGGGGCCCAGAATAGAGTGGTATTAAAGGTTATGCCCAGTATTTTCATCTTGTGGCATCTCTGTAGTTTAGTCTTCTTGATGAAAAGTTCCACTGGTGGTGAGTTAGCTGGACAGGCTCTAGAGAATACCAAGAATTTAGTTTTGTTTGTGAAAATTTAAACCCTGATTTATTGAACCATGCTACTAGGTTGTCGAGAGTTCCCGGGAGAAATTATGCAGGAGGATTTATGGCATTGAGAATGACATTTATGGACAGAAGGAAGAGCGTGAAACGGATCCTTGAGGCAGTCCGTTTTGAATTTTAGTTTTCTTCGATTTAGGGTTTTTAACGCGGACTTTTCCTTTAGAATTTTGATGACTCGTTGTTTCCAAATTATTTAGTAGGCCTTCTCGATATCCATTGAGATGCCTGTAACATTTAGATTGGAGGGGGGACAACCAATTGTCTATTTCGATGGTTCATGTCAAGCGTCGGTTAATAATTTTCTCTATCAGCTTACATAAATTGCAGGTAAGGGCAATCGGTGTGTACTTTTTTTGGACAGGTACGGTCCTTGCCCGGCTTAGCAATCGGCACGACAGTAACTAGCCAATGTACATTTGGTTGTACATTTTCAGAAGGAACTTCATAAGAACTGTTATTTTACGTACCGTTATGTTGTCTGCTCGAATTCTGCTAATCTTGAATTAAGAATAAATTACGTATAATTCTACTACATCTTGTACACTCTACTCTGTACTCAATATGCTGTGCTTTGCACCTGTACTGCTTATCTGTACTGCTTGGTCCTTTGGGGATTTATCCCTGGACTCCAATAAATTATACTATACTATACTACTATACTTCATGTCACTCAGAGGAAGATGTTTGACGAGGTTAATCGGAATTCCATCGGGCCAGGACTCGAGTTTCTTAGTCCTTCTTCGGAAAATAATGAATTAATAGGGTCGTCTTCTAGAAGAATAGGCTTCTTAGCATCTCGCTTAGTGCCGATTTTTCAATCGAGAATTCCGTTACTAGATCATCCAGATTTTTATTACCTTGGGCCTTTTCCCAGAAATTTTTAAATTCCGCAAATTTAAGTGGATAAACTCCAGAGTCGGACTCGAGTTCTTTTTCAATATCCTTAACGAGGTTGGAGCGAGTGGTGTTCATTTTGCCTAAATTCGAGAAATTCGGGCAAGAATTGCAAACACTTTCCAATGTTATAAAAATCTGAAAAAATTCATACTTATTATAGGCACTGAAAAAATTCATTTTGCATAATAATAATTTCAATGTTATTAACAAATTGTTGAAAAAAAATTGTTCATCAAAATATGTGGTAACTCAACTTTTTTTTTCATAAAAATGATTCGTTCATTTTTCGGAATACGTATGAATTTTTTCAGATTTCTATCTAATCGTTGATTTTTTTTTTTTTTTATATAGAACAAAAATCAACGATTAGATAAAAATCTGAAAAAATTCATACGTATTCAGAAAAATAAACGAATCATTTTCATAAAAAAAAAGTTTTGTTACCGGGTAATTTGTTAACCAATTAATTTTTTGATGAATTTGTTAATAACATTTTGCAATTATTATTATGCAAAATTAATCTTCTCAGTACCTTTAGTATACATGATTTTTTTCAGATTTTTACACCATCAAGAAGTACTTGCAATTTTCTCTTCTTGTTGTCGAACTTATGCGAAGTCAGCGCGCAGCGAGACTCCCTCCTTAATGGATTGCGGCGTATGAGCCGGATCCGAATTTGCCGTTTCGATTGTCTGATTGGAGGTGGGATCGCTTATCGTCGTTGCCGAGTCACTCGGCATCTGAGGGGACCCAGTGTCGCGCTGCGGACAGTTTTTCGCGAGGTCACCTTCCTTTTTACAGAGAAAGCATCCTGGAAAGTCTTTTCATACAAATATTGTATAGTTCGTTTCGTTGAACTTGATTTCGATCGGTTCCGGTAGTTTTGGGACGTCGTCAAGTGTCACATAAACTTGGCGTCTGAAACCCAGTATGTGCAAGAATTTGCTCGAAGAGGTTGCTCGGACCAGCGTGAAGAAATTAGAATTGCGATGTTATGTGGATGCCCCTGGCTTTCAGGATGTTTTCGATCTCGGCGTGCGGTATGATCGGCGGAACGTTTGAGAACACGACTCTTCGATTCTTAACTATTAAAGGGCGAATCGGTAATACTTTTCCTTGTACCGTGATCGTCTTGAAGCTCTCCGTTAGTTCGTCGGCAATCTCTTTAGTAGCAACATATGTACATATCCTGTTGTTGGAGATCTTCGATATAAATTTTATTTGTTCTTTTTCAATCTTTTGGGTAATAGCTGAGGCATAATCTTCCAGTTTAGAGTCCTCAATAGCATCGATTATGACCGCTTGGTCTTAACTTGGCAGAAAGGAAGACTTTCTGCCCTTGCAGCGTTAGCATAGCTGTTAATTCTGTGTCGACATTCTACAGAACGATT
The DNA here is from genome assembly GCA_917499995.1 of Ichneumon xanthorius. NCBI lineage: Eukaryota > Metazoa > Arthropoda > Insecta > Hymenoptera > Ichneumonidae > Ichneumon > Ichneumon xanthorius. The sequence goes on along the minus strand of CAKJTD010000052.1, from coordinate 275,014 downwards.
TGTAGGGCATCTCTCTGTACTCAGAGAACTCTCTTGGGACAAGACTATAGTATGTGTAGAGATTCCCCACACAGTTGCCTATAAACTGCTTGGTATTTTCGTATGATGCATGTGTTGTCAATCGCGTTAGGCATAGAGGCAGGAAAGGTAAACACCTCGCGACTGCACCGAAAAACACGCCTATATCGCACGAGCATCGAACGAGAACTGAATAGTTTTTTTATCATAGATTACTTTAATATCTAGGGTACTATAGCCACATTCTCCAGTGCAGATTGAATTGAGGCGCGCGCATCTCCACTTTCTCTCCATAATGGAAATTGTGCAGAACCGAAAAGACACGTGCAAGCTTCAAGTTTTTCTGAATAACTAGCTCCATTCTTTGAAGTAGAGCGATATGTCTTTACTATCTTCCTGACGTAGCGTGTCTTTTGAACGACTCATTAAAGCAATATATCTTTGCGTATATAAAAACATTCCTATATCTTTTTACGCATAATGCAATATCCTTTCATATTTGGACAATTAAAATACCGACATTTCTGCAATAATAGAATAGTAGAGTAGTAGAACAAATTAATTTAAAAAAAAAAAATTTATAAGGCGTCGTTATTTTCTTTTATGCCGAGCAAGCTACGTATGCAAATACTAGTTCACGGGTTTGAAATATGTGGAAACCACATCACGTACAGTTGAAAAATTTTACGATCTATTTTCTACCAAACTTTCTTAATGATTAAATTTGACTTCAATAATGTTTTTTTTTTGTTTTAGAAAAAAAGTATTCCTCACCGGAAGAATCAGCAGAGGATTCTGCGACCTCCGATATAGAGGATTTTCCGAAGACGGCACGGCAGCAGCCATCAGCAGCAGTAGGCGGCAAGCGTGATTTAAGTACGTACAAATTTTCTAACAAAGTGAAAATCATACGCCAAGTACTTAAAATTTATTTCCTCTTAAAAAAAAAAAATCGTAAATTAGTTCAGTCATATGAGCCAAGTAATGGTAAACATATTTATACGTATATCTATGTATTTAGTACAATAGAAATGTAGTTAAGAAATTATTTTTAAAAAAAGGAAAATTAAAAAAATGGATTCCTCATTTATTACAATTTTGTGCATAGTTTTCTCTACGAGAAAGTTCGTCGATAGATTTTGGCTTCCTCATACAGGAGTGGAATGCGCAACATTTTTATAAATGAAGAAGCCATGTGTAATTAACTTTTGACCTTTTTTGTAACAATGTCTACATTTCATAAAATTCGAACGGTCATTTTCTACCAAACTTTTTTAATGATTAAATTTGACTTCAATATTGTTTTTTGTTTTGTTTTAGAAAAAAAGTATCATCCCTCACCGGAAAAATCAGCAGAGGATTCTCCGACCTCCGATATAGAGGATTTTTCGAAGACGGCACAGCAGCAGCCATCAACAGCAGTAGGCGGCAAGCGTGATTTAAGTACGTACAAATTTTCTAACAAAGTAAAAATCGTACGCCAAGTACTTAAAATTTGTTTCCTCTTAAAAAATCGTAAATTAGTTCAGTCATATGAGCCAAGGAATGGTAAACACATTTATACATATATCTATGTATTTAGTACAATAGAAATGTAGTTAAGAAATTATTTTTAAAAAAAGGAAAATTAAAAAAATGGATTCCTCATTTATTACAATTTTGTGCATAGTTTTCTCTACGAGAAAGTTCGTCGATAGATTTTGGCTTCCTCATACAGGAGTGAAATGCGCAACATTTTTATAAATGAAGAAGCCATGTGTAATTAACTTTTGACCTTTTTTGTAACAATGTCTACATTTCATAAAATTCGAACGGTCATTTTCTACCAAACTTTCTTAATGATTAAATTTGACTTTAATATTGTTTTTTGTTTTGTTTTAGAAAAAAAGTATTCCTCACCGGAAAAATCAGCAGAGGATTCTCCGACCTCCGATATAGAGGATTTTTCGAAGACGGCACAGCAGCAGCCATCAGCAGAAGTAGGCAGCAGGCGTGATTTAAGTACATACAAATTTTCTAACAAAGTAAAAATCGTACGCCAAGTACTTAAAATTTGTTTCCTCTTTAAAAAATCGTAAATTATTTCAGTCATATGAGCCAAGGAATGGTAAACACATTTATACGTATATCTATGTATTTAGTACAATCGTTACGTAGTTAAGAAATTATTTAAAAAAAGGAAAAAAAAAATTGATTCCTCATTTATTACAATTTTGTGCATAATTTTCTCTACGAGAAAGTTCGTTGATAGATTTTGGCTTCCTTATACAGGAGTGAAATGCGTAACATTTTTATAAATGAAGAAGCCATGTGTAATTTACTTTGACCTTTTTTGTAACAATGTCTACATTTCATAAAATTGGAACGGTCATTTTCTACCAAACTTTCTTAATGATTAAATTTGACTTTAATAATGTTTTTTTAAGAAAAAAAGTATCATCCCTCACCGGAAGAATCTGCAGAGGATTCCCCGCGCTCCGATGTTCCGAAGACGGCACAGCAGCAGCCATCAGCATCAGTAGGCGGCAAGCGTGATTTAAGTACGTACAAATTTTCTAACAAAGTGAAAATCGTACGCCAAGTACTTAAAATTTGTTTCCCCTTTAAAAAATCGTAAATTAGTTCAGTCATATGAGCCAAGGAACGGTAAACACATTTATACGTATATCTATGTATTTAATACAATAGTTATGTAGTTAAGAAATTATTTTTTAAAAAAGGTAAATTTCAAAATATGGATTCCTCATTTATTACAATTTTATGCATAATTTTCTCTATCAGAAAGTTTGTTGATAGATTTTGGCTTCCTCATATAGGAGTGAAATGCGCAACATTTTTATAAATGAAGAACCCATGTGTAATTTACTTTTGACCTTTTTTGTAACTATGTCTACATTTCATAAAATGGGAATGCTCAAAATTGACCGCAAAATTTGTTGTAGAAAATCAGTACCTACATTTTCGTAATTCGTCGTAGTGAGGCTATTTTAAATCTATTTTTCATCGCTAATTACAAATTTATAACTTATTTTACTGTAAGCGTGATATTTGATTTAGAAATTCGTGTCGAACGCAACAAACAAATTTTCCGAAGAACTGAAAAATTTCGAAACTTCATAAAATTTAAACGATTAATGTATTGTTCCAAAAACGTAATAGCAAATATTGTGGAGTGTTAATTCATTCACGGCAAAAATTTGAGCTCAATACTTCCATATTTACCCAAATTACAGCATTTTTAATCATTTTTTGAAAATCTAAGTTTCATGGAATCTGTCTGGGTAGATTTCGGCTGAATGCATTACCAAACGTCTTTGGTCGTAATATTAACTTTTTATGCAAGTTTAGTATGATAGCAAAAAATTTACGAAAGTTAGAGCTACCACAGACATTTCAAAAATTTCAAAATAGTGTAGTCTCCAATCAGGCTTCAATGTTCATGAAAATTTCACTAAATGAAAAGATATATCCACGTTTACGTTTTAGTGTACAAAATTTCAACGGGCTATCTCGAACCGTTGCCGAAGTACGTATATTTTAAACGAAGTGATTCTGTCACATACTCAAGTATGCATCCGGACGCCAGGTAGAAAACGCATTTCTCGACGTTTTACACGTTTTTTAAATTCTTGATTTTTTTAATTTTCTTTTTTTTTACGAAAACAGTTCTTAGCACAAGAAAGGAAAAAAAAACAATACTTGAACCGACATTTCTTTTCATTCAATAAACTCCACTTATTTGTATTTTAAAGACACGCTGACTATTTTTTTTTCATTTTTTTTCGAGCCAAATATATAGAAAGGGGCAAATGGTTTAAGTGCCTTCCATTTTTTTCAACTTTTTGCCTACATAACTATATTAAATACAATCGAGAGACGCCGTCACGTCTGGACTCCAAGTACTTAAGACGATGTGATACCCCTTTCTCCCTGTCCAACCTGGGCTCGGTAGGTAAATGAAACTATAACTAATTTTTTGGTTCCGGTTAAAAAAGTAAATTCGTACATGAAGCCGATATAGATGCGAATACATTTAGGAATTTGCTTTTAACTGCAATCGTCACCGCGATTAATAAAATTAATTACAGTTTTTATTCCGCCCGCGGTATTTCACATCACCTTAAAAAATATATTTTTGCAAAGAGACGCTACCGTGTATAATGGAACACAAGTACACGGTAGCGTCTTTTTGAAAAGTATTTGGCGTCGTGACGCTACCGCGCGTCTCGATCTCTAAATGTGTTGAATAAACCAAATGAGTTACATGCTAAGTAACTGATTTCTTTTTTTATCACATTAATTTAATCATTTTTTGAATTCACGAGTTTTCCGTTTATTTATGCGTTTGTTTGACCTGACGAAAAGGTCCCGTAGTCGTCAACGAACAGCTGGAGCCCGTCTTGAACAAGATATTGGATGCGCTGAACCAAAATAAGAAGCGTCTCGACGACCACGATCGGCTCCTTGCCGAACTACCCTCAACGTCATCCTCAAGACAAACGAAAGGTCAGTCAGATTAAGCTAAATTTTAAAATCTTACTGGTAAGATGAACTCGACAGTGTCTGGACGCTTCCCAGTAAATAAATGAAATGCTAGCTGTACTTAATCGTTAGGCACTACGCTGATGTTCGGCAAAGTTTCAAGAATTCAATTTTTGTGAACACGGTCGATCCCTATTCTAATTTTGGGTCGAAAAGAAAGCGATACAATTTTAACACTAACAGAGATAATGATTTATTTATTTAGATATACGTTAGTCCTTAGACATAACAGAACAATAGGATTTTGTCATACATGGAATTAAAATTCGAAAATCCTAAATCACTCCCATATGCTATGAAGTGATTTCGGCATTCATCGCGTATGGGAGTGAATATATATGAGGTATTCCATACGGTTTCGAAGGGTAAAAAATCCGACCCTCGCCAAAAAAGTTGTAATTTCACCACTATTCATGAGTATTTATAAGGATTTTGTATTTTTTAAAAGAATTTTTGGATCGTATTTTTTTGAGATATCGAAAAATTGAACTTTGTAGACAAAAAACGTTGTAGACATAAAAGTTGTAGTTTTAAATAAACTTTTGAAAACAAAATTTTGTAGATTTTTTTGAATGCAATGAACGTCCATTTCTATTAAAAAAATAGACTAAATTTTTTTTTCAGCCAATATGTCATGTTTAATTTTTCTTAAAAAAATCCAGAATATACTCTCAAGTGTGTAGAGTGATCTCATATTAGTGTTTGGATAGGCAAGACGCCTATTTGATAGTATAGATTATAGATTATTTATGCTATTTCGATTCTTCACGGAGGCACACGCATATTAAAACCCTCTGTTAATGGATATTCTTGAAGTGCTAAAGATGCGATACTACACCAGTAATATTCATGGAACTTGAGCTTCTACTTACCAATCATATCAATATTGGAATGAGATATGGTTAAAGTAAAAAATTTTTTTATGTACTTGGCATTAAGACGCTATGGCGTCTCTTGATTATCTTCATGTTATGGTTAAGTTTTGGTTCTATGGAAAGGAAAATGGCAGGGAAGATTTTATCAAACTAAGAAACGTCCGCCGGAATTAAAAGAATTCTGGACATTTGGTAATCGTCAATACATCTGCCGTAGCGGCAAGTTCTATGAATGCCGACTCTTTAGTTCCGGCAAATACGTACAACGGTTTTATACAAATGCAACTGTATGCTTAATGCACTCACGCCGAAGCTTAGCAGACCGCGCAGAATTCAGCGATGGTGATATATGCAGACTTAAAATTTATCGTATTGTTACAGTAAACTGACTCACAAGAATACACTGAAATTGACCTTTTATAATAGGGATCGTGTTTAAATAATGAATGAGCTCCATTAATCACATTACATATCACAGTACTGGAACTTTTTTGTAACTTCTAAGTTCGCATCTGTACGCTAAATAAATTTAAATTTAGTAATAGTAGTAATGTGTGTTTATTAACAGTATACAGGGTGATTCAGGAAGTTTTTCACATACTTTACCGGCGAGTAGTTGGTCGTTAATTGAGCAAAGTTACAAAGCCATTTTTCAAAATTCGCAATTGTTATTTAGATATAAGCATTATAAATTTCAATTAACGGACCAATCAGATCGGAAAATCTTGCCGCGCCGGTACGTTCGAGATCACCGTGCGAAGGTCTGACAACACTCTACGGGGCGCAACTCGAGTCGTGTGATAGATTCTGCATTAATACCGGGGCTGCACAGATCAACCAGCTAAACTCTCCAATCGATAGATGGGAATTTCCGGCATTTTAGCCAAAAATTCGATTACCCAAATAGCTTGAGAATTGTCAATACATTTTTTTTTGCTTCAAATACCCAATTGATCGTACAGAACAATCAGCTTGACTATTTATTGGATAGATGAGAATTTCCGGTACTTTTAAACAATAATTAATTTACCAGTCTAGTCTCAGCATTCTGGACAATTTTATTTATTTTTTTATGTACACAATTGGCTGTGCGGACCAATCTGCTAAATTCGCCACTGGACAAATAGGAATTTGTACCACTTTTAAACAAATTAATTTCAGGCATTTTCAAACAAATTCGGTTCCGGCACATTAAACCAAATTTATTTAAAAGTGCCGGAAACAAATTTATCTAAAAGTGCGGAAACGAATTTGTTTAAAAGTGCCGGAAATTAATTTATTTAAAAGTACCAGAAACGAATTTTGTTGAAATGTGTTAGAAATTCCCATCTGTCCAGTGGAGAGTTTAGCTGATTGGTCCGCACAGCCGATTGGGTATTTGAAAAAAAAATATCGAGAATGCTGAAACCAACGTGGTAAAGTAATTTTTGTTTAAAAGTACCGGCAATTCCCATCTATTCAATGGAGATTTTAGCTGGTTAGTTTGTACAGCTCCGGCGTGAACACAGCATCTATCACGTAACCTGAGTTGCGCTCCGTACAATGTTGTCAGACCTTCGCACGGTAATCTCGAACGTTCCGGCGCGGCAAGATTGTCTGCTCTGATTGGTCCGTTTATTTAAATTTATAATACTGAGATCTAAATAACAATGACGAATTTTTAAAAACGGCTTTGTAACTTTGCTCAATTCACGACCAACTACCCGCCAGTAAAGTATGTGAAAAACCTCCTAAATCACCCTGTATACAATGTTTTAACGACCGTTACAGATATTTACAGACATTTATGCATTTACACATTTATATATGTATCTTACATATTGATCATATATTGTAAAACAAAAAAATTACTTACAGATTTGCCGCAAGAACCGCATGAAAGTCGTCATAACCGGAACCGTGAACCGCAAGACGGAGAGGTAACCAGTGCATTAAGGATTCTTTATGTATAGCAGTGAAATTATAAACGCACGGAGTAGACTAGATTTGGGTAGAATAGATCTAACCGTTTAAATTTCATCATTTTGAATTCTTTGAATTTCATGAAAAGTAAATACTTTATTTTTCAATAATAAAGTGGTAAATTCGTGATCAGCGTAAAAAAATACATTGAATACAGTCCCGTAAGGATTTTTATAACTAATATTGCAAAAATTTGCGATTTTGGCGATTTTGGGCAGCGGAAAACTCTAGGTGCCTCTATTATATTCTACAGCATGAAATATAGAAGATAACGTGAATGACCGGGTTCAAAAAGATAGATAAAAGACAACTATTTATTTCTTAAGTAAAAATCGAAAATTCCATAAAATGTTTCGAAGCACATAATTCCATGTATTTTTTCTCGCTGAACCTGAATCGGACATCTTTTTGCCTGAAATTCAAACGCAATGTTGACATTAAAACAAGTTGAAAATAGAAATTTTCATATCACTTCCTCATAATTTTCTTTTACTCGCGATGTTCCCTCCACGAGGAAGCCAAACATACAGAAAATCATTTCTCATAGGAGTAGCTTTGCACATGAAGGAAAATTATGAAGAATTTATAAGAAGATGTCTATTTCCATCTTTAAAAAATGGTGATGCAGGTTGAAATCAAGCCGGATTCTGGCATATATGTGGACTCCACCGATCTAAAACTCATTCGTCGCTGGAAAAAAAAACCAACGGAAATGGTAAGGCGCCTCTTGCTGTGCATCCTTGGCGCCGAGCAATTAAAAACAATGACAGCTCGAGGTACGAGAGGAAAAAAAGGGATCCCGAAAAACGTTTTCGATGCAGTCAAATGTAAGTTTAAGCGTTATTTTACCATAAAGACAATTTACTTTTTTTTTATTTGGAAAACGAGTGCTACGGCATGGGTTGAAGCCGAGTGCAGCCCGAGAGGAGGCGAGTGCGACCACTTCCCAACGGCCATCAGGAGTCCGCTTTTACCTACAAGTATCGAATAGTACTTTTTGTGATGAATGCCTAAAAGGTGCGAGGTTGGGAAGCGGCTGCACGAGCTGGATCGAGCGCTACAACGGCACGGGCGCGACCATAAAGGAAAAATGTACGGATATGCGCATGCGCGCAGTATTTTATACGGTGATAAGTTTTTACGATACGGTGTTGAGTATTTATGCAACACTTCGAGTATTTATACAACGCTTCGAATAAATTATGCAAAGCCTTCTCGAAAAGCGCCACTTTATGTCACGACCGGCCCGCACATAATCTGGCACTTCACAGGCATGAGTTACGAAATAGTACTGTGCGATACTAGTGCGTAAAAGCGGATTTTCGGCGAGGGTTAGGAAGTGGCTGCACGAGAGAAGGCGAGTGCGGCCACTTCACAACCTCCGTCGGGAGTCCGCTTTTACGTACAAGTATCGTATACTACTTTTTGTGACGAATGCATGAAATGGTGGCAGGTTATGTTGCTGACCGGACGCGACAATAAAGGAAAAATAGACGACGTGCGCATGCGCACGTAAATACTCAAAGGGTGTCATTAATACTCATTACGACACGCTTCGAGTATTTATGCAACGCTTCCAGTATTTATGTAACACCTTCTTGAAAAAGACCACTTTATGTCGCACCCGCCCCCCCACATAAAGCAGCAGTTTCATTCATAAGTTACAACAAAAAATATTACTGTTTTTATTTCAGATTTCGTTGATAAACACAGCCTGCTGCCGCTCGGGGATGCCGAATACACACGGGCCATCAATTTGCAAACAAATAATTTGCGGAATCCGAGGCAGAAAACAACGAAACCTGTTTCCGAGGTAGATCAGAAAACCGACGAGAACTAGCATTTCATTTCGTTTTTTTTTCGTTTCTGAAAATCAGCTACTTATGCAGTTATTTCGATTTATTTTGCGTTGAGTTTATTCAAATTAATGAATTGATATGTTTTCGTTAATTATGTTAAGAAAATAAACACAAGTTATTACTACAAAATACTCTTCCTTTTTCAATATTTGATGCCTATGAGGTTATGGAGGCTAGCGGGTTCTGCACAAAATAAAAATGTGATACTCCCTTCTACTGAGCCCCCCTAACCTCTCAGTACCTAAGACACACTCAGAATGTTAAGACGTTGGGAGAAAACTTATATTTCCAAACGAAAAAAGTTGTAAATTGAAATTTTCATATGGCGTTCTCATAATGTTCCTTAATTCAGAGCTTCTTCTATGATACAATATTTTCTGTATTGGCTTTCTAATAGAAGAAGCGTCGCAAATAAAAGAACATTATGAGATAGCCATATGAAAATTTCAATATGCAAGTTTTATGAAGAAGTGATATAAAAATTGAAATTTTTAACTTTTATGGGGAAGCGATATTTCGCTCTTTAGAAGTCGCTTTGAATTTTATGCAAAACGACTGGTCGATTCAGGTTATGCGCGAAAAAAGTTCGCCAAATTTGCATTTCACTTTGTCGGATCTGTGTATCTACTTCGTTTAACGAAGGTACAGGGTCGTAGAAAAAGAGTTTTTAAAATAATGAAGTCAAATATCTAATATTAGCCGTTTTGTGGCTATGCCTAATGGATTTTTCCCCGCTGATCATAAAGTTTGAACTTATTTTATTCCTGGAGCAATATTCGATGCAGAATCTCTCGTCGGAGGTAAAATAAATCGAAAAATTCAAAAATTTCAAAATCTTAAAAAATCTAATCGGCTCAATTCATTTGGGCAAAATTTTATACGAAACATTGTAAAGTGTTAATCCATTCCCGTCTCAAATTTCGGCCCAATACCTCCATATTCGAATTAGACTTTTTAAAAATAATTTTTCAAAAAAATCAAAATTCCATAAAATCTGACCGCAGCGATAAATTTCGGCGAAATTGAAAACTGCAGCGAGGAAAGAGACGTGACTACCAGTACTACTAGTGTTAGTGTACCAAATTACACGATTTTATTATTATACTATAGTACTATTATTATTTTTATTATATCATATTATTAATATTATATATAATATACTATTGTATTATATCAAACTACAAAATTAATACTAGTGTTATAGTGTACCAAATTTCGACTCGATATAGACTTTTAAGTTATAGTCGTTTTAAACGACGCAAATTTGTCCCACACACACACACACACACACACAGCTATTATATATATCCGGACGCCCGCTAAAAATCGCATTTCTCGACGGTTTGGACTATTTTAAGTACTTTGACACTAAAATCTCGAATTTTTTTTTCACGAACATAGCTTTCTCTGCGAGGAAGCAAAATTGTCCATGACACATTGCAATTTTACTTCTTATAATGTACTTGAGAAATAGAGCTAATGTACTTAAGAAATAAAGTAAAATCCCGACCTCGTCATCCCATTACCCTCATCAGAAAAAATAGTGAAAATCGACCCGGTTTATGGGCCCCAAGCTTATACACATCCCGTAACGATGATCAGAGAAAGATTTTTCAGTCCGGTAAGAGGTCTGAAGAGGGGTTCTCAAGATTTAAAAAAAGTCTTAACATTTTAGAGTCTGAAAAAAAACTTCCGAGTATTGGTAGCAATAATCAGCATGATGGCCTGGGATTCATGACCCCGGAGAAAGGTTGACGTAAATTCTACCAGGAAGGGATCCACGTCACGGTGTGGGCAGGATTCTACAGTCTCGGAAACGATCTTAGCCACAGTCTGAAGGATCTCCAACCTCCGATGACATTTTGGCGTTGATCCGACAAACGTTTGTCGGGATTTTTGTCAGTAATAATCATGGTGACAATGTAAGCTGCACGGATCACGGTGACGGTCTGAGAAACATGCAACAGTTAAGGTAAGTGTATTGGCTACAGTCTGAGAAAGGAAACTTGGAAAGAGTCTTGGCAAAAGTCTTTGCAAGAGTCATGGTGAGCGTCTTGGCGAACATCTTAGCAAGAGTCTGACAAAGACACTAGCATTTTTTTAGCCATAAACTGAAAAGGGTGTTACGTGATTCTTTCCAATAGCCTGAGGTAGATTCTACAGTCTCAGAACGAGTCTTATCAAGAAAGCCCGCTGCGAATCATGCCGGTGCGAATCGTATCCGGCAATTTTATCTTAATGCTTGCCAAGACGCTTGGTTCACGTCTCCCCGGGACTTTCACCAAGAGTATTGATAAAACTCTCGCTAAGACTTTTCCCGCGTGGAATGGCTGCCGTCATTTGTCCTAAATCTCATAATCCCGAATGCTTCAAACATCCGAAATTCAGTCATCCGATGTAGCGTTTACCCGAAATTGTAATTTACCGAAGAACTAAAACACCGGATTTTCAGTCGTCCGAATATTCAAGATCACGAAATATTATTCTGCCGACTTGCCTCAATCCCGACTATACCGAAACATAATATACCGAAACATCGATTGCCCGAAATCCATTCACCCGACGTCACATTTGCCCGAAAATTTGTTTTACCATTGTAGAGCTCGTGATGACCGACAGTCATAACTCCGATAATCGATAAGTTAGAGTTCTAAATTTTTTACTATAGTCGCCTCGTCGTAAGATCATTTGTTCGAAACATCCTGAACATAATGCTATATTGACGTAAACTATGTCAAATGTCAATTGTTGCAACAATTGAAATTTGACATATCGTAGGTTAAGATAGCATTAGAATATGTTCGAGATTCCACCCCTGAAGAAGTAATCTAATCTTGTAAATAAATGAATGCATTTTTTTCAACTAAAAGTACTAGCCATAAGCGGCGAATTGTCTTGAAAGTAGCCATGTTCGCGAGTTTCCTATTAGAATTGTGAAAAAGCCAAAAAAGTGAAGCCAAACATCGCACATAACGCTTTCACACATGGCGGAAGCATCGTTAACAAAAATATTTTGAAGCAATATATTCCTTCACAGACAGCAAACAAAAATGCTTTAAAACAATATATTGCTTAAAAATATTTTTATAAACGATGCTTCCGCCATGTGTGAAAGCGACATGGGCGATGTTTTGACTTCACTTTTTTTGCCATTTTTCACAATAGTTTGGATAGTGGAAATAGTACATTACTTCGCCCCACGAGGGCAAAAAACGTTTTTCTAACGAGTGTGACTTTGCAGCACGAGCCGAAGGCGAGTGCTGTAATCACACGAGTTAGAAAAAGTGTTTCGCACGAGGGATGTACGATATTTTTCATCACAAGGTGCGAAAATGGCGGTTTTACGCACGCGAAGCGAGCGGAAAAGTGGCCATTTCCGCACCGAGTGATGAAAAAACACTTTTTTACGACCTACAGTTCAAATTGGAAAATCGCGGATATGGTCACTTTCCAAACAATTGCACGGTTATGGTTGGTACTTAGTTGAAGAAAACAATGAATCCATTTATTTACAAGATTAGATAACATTCTCAGGGGTAGATTTCCAAACATATGCTAATGCTATCTTAACTTACAATATGTCAAATTTCAATTGTTAGAACATTGACATTTGACATAACTTACTTTAAGATAGCATTACCGTACGTTCGGGATCTTCTCAAACAAGCTACCTTACTGGGGGGGGGGGGGGCGACTACAATAAAAAATGTAGAACTCTATCTTATCGATTATTGGAGTTATAACTGTCGGTCACCACGAGCTCTACGACAGTAAAACAAATTTTCGGGCAAATGAGACGTCGGGAGAATGAATTTCGGGCAATCGATGGTTCGGTATATTAAACCGTTGGGATTATGGCAAGTCGGCAAAATAATATTTCGTGATCTTGAACATTCGGTGTTCTCGTCTTTCGGTAGATTACAATTTTGGATAAACGCTACATCGGATGAATGAATTTCGGCCGTTTGGAGGGTTCCGGGATTATGAGATTTAGGACAAGTGATGGCAAGCCAATCGTATCCTTTAATTTTGTCAAGCGTCTTGCCAAGCTTGGCTGGCGTCTCCACGGGACTTTCGCCAAGACTGTTGGTAAGACTCTCACTAAGACCTATGCCACGCGGGATGCCCGATGCGAATCAAGACGGTTGGCAAAATTATTGGTTGGCGTCTCCCCGGAACTTTCGCCAAAAGCCTTGGTAAGACTCACCAAAACCTTTTCCACGCGGGATGTGCGGTATGAATCGTATCCGTTAATTTTGTTAATATACTTCGCAAGACGTTCCGTTGGCATCTCCCCGGGACTTTCGCCAAGAATATTGGTAAGACTCTCGCTAAGACCTTTCCCGCGCGGGATGTCCGGTGCGAATCATATCCGTTAATTTTGTCAAGACGCTTGGCAACATGATTGGTTGGCGTCTCTTCGGTACTTTCGCCAAAAGTCTTGGTAAGACTCTCGGCAAGACCTTTCCCGCGCGGGATGCACGGAGCGAATCGTATCCGTTACTTTCGACAAGATGCCTTGCAAGACGTTTCGTTGGCATCTCCTCGGGACTTTCGCTAAGAGTATTGGTAAGACATTCGCTAAGACCTTTCCCGCGCGGGATGTCTAACGAAACGTATCCGTTAATTTTGTCAAGACGCTTGGCAAGATGATTGGTTAGGGTCTCCCCAGGACTTTCGCCAAAAGTCTTGGTACGACTCTCGGCAAGACCTTGCCCGCGCGGGATGCACGGAGCGAATCGTATCCGTTACTTTCGTCAAGACGCTTGGCAAGATCATTTATTGGCGTCTCTCCGTGACTTTCACCAAAAGTCTCGGTGAGACTCTCACCAAGACAAAGGTCTTGGTGAGACCGGTAAAGACCGGCACGGTAAAGACCGTGCGTATGATCGGTATGAATCGTATCCGTTAATTTTGTCAATATACTTGGCAAGACGTTTCGTTGGCACTTCTCGGGACTTTCGCCAAGAGTATTGGTAAGAAACTCGCTAATACCTTTCCCGCGCAGGATGCCCGGTGCGAAACGTATCCGTTAATTTTGTCAAGACGCTTGGCAAGATGATTGGGTAGGGTCTTCTCAGGACTTTCGCCAAAAGTCTTGGTACGACTCTCGGGAAGACCGTTCCCGCGCGTGATGCACGGAGCGAATCGTATCCGTTACTTTCGTCAAGACGCTTGGCAAGATTATTTGTTGGCGTCTCCCCGTGACTTTCGCCAAAAGTCTCGGTAAGACTCTCACCAAGACCTTTACCGTGCGTATGATCGGTATGAATCGTATCCGTTACTTTCGTCAAGACGCTTGCCAAGATTATTTGTTGGCGTCTCCCCGTGACTTTCGCCAAAAGTCTCGGTAAGACTCTCACCAAGACCTTTACCGTGCGTATGATCGGTATGAATCGTATCCGTTACTTTCGTCAAGATGCTTGGCAAGACGTTTCGTTGGCATCTCCTCGGGACTTTCGCCAAGCGTAAGACACTCGCTAATACCTTTCCCGAGCGGGATGCCTGCTACGAAACGTATCCGTTAATTTTGTCAAGACGCTTGGCAAGATGATTGGGTAGGGTCTTCCCAGAACTTTCGCCAAAAGTCTTGGTAAGACTCTCGGCAAGACCTTTCCCGCACGGGATGCACGGAGCGAAGCAAGACGCTTGGTTCGCGTCTCCTCGGGACTTTCGCCGTTGGTAAGACTTTTGCTAAGACTTTTCCCGCGCGGATTGCTACTAGATATATGATTCATTGCAACGGTCTGAGGCAGACTCTGTAGTCTCGGAAAGAGTCTTGTCAAGAGTCCTGGTGCGGATCATATCCGTTACTCTTGTCGAGAATCTTATAAGACGCTTGATCAGCGTCTCCCCGGGACTTTCGCCAAGAGTCTTATAAGACACTTGGTCAGCGTCTCCCCGGGACTTTCGCCAAGAGTCTTGCAAGACTTTCGCTAAGACTCTCGCCAAGACATTTTTTTTCCGCGCGGGCTGGCATCACTGGTGCACGTGTCCTTGCTGCCAGCACATGGAAAGTGCATGCGCACTAGTGGATCGACGGGACGGCTCTCGTATATAACTGGACATGGGACAATTTCATGTATATGGGTGAGACTGAAATTGCAAGTAAAAATCGTATTTTCGATTTTTTATTGCAACAGCTTGCTATTGTGTAGACCAAAAAACGTACATAGGTTTTTTGGGATGTTTTTATGATGTACATACTAAAAGTATCCATCAAAATGCATAAAAAACGTTCGGTTTCATTTTTTTTATATATGAATAACGCCACTTTGGCGTATAACTACACTGTCGGTCATGCTATCTGTCCAGCTATTTTTTTAAACTTGGCGACGACACTGTGTCTCTTGATACAACTACTGATATGGCTACACCAGCGATACCGCCAATTTCCGTCAAGTACGCGCTAGTAGCAGTACGCAGTAGTAGTAGTAGCAGTAATCTGTGTATCGTAATCGGATGCAAGGCATCGGAAATCGGATTAGCGACGCATATAAGCAGAGCTACGTCGATATAGTGGATGACGCTTTTAAACGCGGCCTCGATACCGATCTTGTCGAATCCTTTAATAGAGGGCTCAAATTAGAAATCGACAATAAGATAACGAGAGACCGTTATAATAATTCAGCGAAACTAGGAAGGAAGTGATGGAGATCGAGAGGACAAAACAAGCCCCGAATGTCTTGCGAAATGAACGTTCTTCCGAAACCAGCATTTGCGACTAGCCTTCTATGGACCGTTACGCACGTAAAAATAAAATTCGCTACATCAGGGAGAATAAATATTATACGTACTGCCATAGACAAGTCGTCGTACTGCAATAGACATTCGTCGTTATCAAGATACGAGAAGGAAGGAAGGCTCAGGGTATGCTTCAAACTCAACCCAACGACAAACCTGCCGCTTCTGCAAGTTTGCCAGACACACAATCGGTAACTGCCGCAAATTGCATTTTTGGAACAACCAAAAAACTCAACAGAACGCCTCACTCATTAGCATATAATCGAACAAGTGAATCACAGGAAAATGTTCAACAACGCTCTCTGAAATACATACGCTCAGAAGAAGGAAACAACCTGGAAAAGGGTAGCTACAGCTTTGCTAAATCACGCACGCAATGTACCAGTCGTCAAGGCAATATCTGAAGACTTTTTGCAACCAACGTTGTTAAAGATATACCCAGCGGTTAACCAGCGAGGGCGAACACCACGTGGAATGTCGCCTGCGAAGAGTCGACATGGAGAAACCTAGACCGGTCTGGCGGAGCTGGCTATGTCCACTATGACAAACGGCAAGCCACCAACTCACAATGGCAGTGGCTCGAGAGGTCGAAACAAGGACGAAAGAGCATGAATAAACGTACGAACACCATCCGAAGACTTACTATTCATCACCGACAAGAATATAAGAAATTGGTATCCCGGAAAGTCATTGGGCTTTTAACAACGAGGTGGCGAGGTTCTTTGGAAGGAAGTAGGAGAATAATAATTACCGAGTCACGTCACGACGACATCTACAAAAATCACGATACCACACACCTGGACACCACAGTAAGAGAACAGCAGTCGCGGAATGGCGGCCATCAATCGGCGCATCGACGAGCACACGCACACGTGCCCGGCCTTAGCAGAGGCATGTTTGCATGGCATGCGGGGCCACCAGCATCTCGCCAGGCGGGCCGATCGCGGACTGAGGCGGACGCACAAGTCAGCGGCGGAACGGCCATGCGCACCAAGCTAAGAGGACGAGCACTCGAGCAGAACCCAGCGCGCAGGCCTGGAAGAGCACAAGACCCAACCGCAGGGGTACGACTAGTAGAATCAGTACCAGCGATAACCCTGACGATAGCATGGGCGCTCCCCAACGGATATAAGAAAAGAAAAAGAAAAAAACCCTGTACAAAAAGAATACGAGTGAAAGACCTCGAATAAACTGTTATTATCCACACGTTCGCCGATATACCATTTTTTTACAAGTCGAAAAAATTATGACAAGAACCTCCAGCGGATCAGCAAATACGCCCAGTAAGGAGCCCACTTGGCTTTGAAATAGAGCGTGACTAGTGATGCTGTCGAAACCTCGAGACTCGAGACTTTTCGAGACAAGACGAGACTTTTCCCGGTCTCGAATGTCGAGACCCTCGTTCGAATTTTTCAAGAAGTCTCGAATTTTTTTTAATGCAATCAGACGTGAATCAAGAAGTTATTGAACTTCATAACATTTATTGGCCCTGACAAGGGTCGTTGGTAGTTTTTGCCTATATCGGCTCGAAATTAATCGCCTCAAGAATTTTATCCATTTGAAACTATTCGTCTATATATCTTCTGACTTCTTCGGTAGTCATCCACTAGAATGGGGAAAGACATTAGGATTATTAAAACGGATTCACTTTATTTAGACAGATTAGGTTCATTAAGACACATTAGGATAGATCAGGTTTCAATCGGTGACTCGACTAACTTTAACAGAGATTCTTATGAATTTGTGAGCTCAATCCACTTGAAACCCATCCATTGATATACAGTATGCTTCTTGCCGATTGATGATTGAGTCGGTTTCTATGCTTCCTGATGATCAGTCCAGCATTAGAAAAGAGACGTTCAGCAGGAACACTTGCGGCTGGGATGCTCAAAAAATCGCAAGCCATCTTAGCTATATTTGGAAACGTGTCCGCGTTTCGTTTCCACCATTGCAAAATGTCTTCGTCTTTCAACGCACGTTTTTGTTTGCAATACGCGTCGATTTCGTCTCGGCATTCTCTGCAGTTTGAATTGTGATAGATCTGCGAAGACGTTTCGTACAGTGAATACAAATTGAATGGATCATCCTCGTTTTCATGGGAGCATTTCGCTTGTGAATTCGACTGTTAACTGGGACATTTCGGACAATAATTATCCTTGAAAATTGTTTCGAATTTTGTCTCCGATGCGCCTTGCAGTTCTTTCTCCCAATACATCATCGAAAAGGTTTGAACTTTGTGTCGCGGATCTAAAATCAGAACTACTCCATAAATCAAATTTGTTTTCTTGTAGTGTTTCAACATCTTATCCCTTCCCGATTGAAATGTAAGTAGCAGCATTTCATCGTTCTTATTTCGGGAAGGTTTTTCATCCGGATTCTTGATGATTTGTTAAGAGTAACGTGATTGATACACGAAAATTTTAAAGGTCCTATGCGATGGTTAGCAAAGACTGTAGAAAAGTGTATAAGATAAATTTGGGAACTGAACAAAACCCATATTCAGGTTATACTCTACCCAATATTCTTTTCCGTACTATTCTCCATATTCCACCCATACTCAATTTAATACACATTCCCATACAACTTTTTTCTATGCGGATTGGTGGAACAGATGGTAAAGATACACTTTCGTAGTTGCCGAGAGACTCGAGAATACGGTGTACGAGAAAATCGAACGAGAAGTCTTCATGACAGATTCTTGTCATATTCAACAAATAGTAAGAGCCTCTTATTAGTTTTTCGAAGTAATTCTCCATTATCAGCATAATAGTCTAGACTCAGGAACTTTCAATTACCGATAAGTATAGATCGCCGAAAGGCCTTCTGTAATGAGATCATGAATTTTCAAATAAGCCCATTGACGATTTAGAAGCGTGACATCCATAGCTTTCTTCGACGCTGTCACGTCGAAGTCCTGGGCAGTTCTTTGGCAACTACCGACAACAAATAATGGTAAGGGATGACTGTATGGAGCGTCGAAGCCATTAAGGGGAGAAGTTCGAAGATTTCAGACGAAAAACCGGGTTTTATTTCTTTATCGGTAACAAAAAGACTGCCGAAAATACCAAGCGATTAATTAACGCATATGTTATAACGGAACATGTGAACAAATATTTAGGGCTGAATATAAAAAATTTGTAGGATTTCCATTATTTTTCAGGATTATTCATTTAATATATGCTATTATTCTAAAACAAAACCCCTACAATGCTTTGTATTGGTATCTGGGGATTATTTACGTTGTCATAATGCTATTACGAACAATCAATCGCGCGGGATGTTTTGTGCAATTTATTTATCGATAAAAAAGCCTTCATTTGCTGAAAATTATTGAACCAGCCCCGTTACAAACAAAATAAAATACTTCGTGTTTCACTAGTAGCTCCAAAAAAACAAGCTTTTATATCTACAGGACGACTTCCAGCGAGTAGGTGACGTGTTGATATGGAACCGGAGATTTTTCACTATCGGTGGTGCGTGGCCTCTTGAAGCGACTTATATAAGATCTGCTATTTGGATTGTGTATCTAGCGATTCACTTGAGCATGCAGTATGCCGAACTTTACGCGAATCTCGGTATACTCGAGCACCTTGTAAATAACGTTGTTGAGACGGTATTTCAGTCGATGGTTATTGCAAAGCTCATCGTCATACGCCACAGTAAAACACTTCGCAGTCTTATCATTGCGGTTCAGGAAGATTTGGCCATCGGAAATTACAACAATACCGAGGAAAAATTGATCTACAAGAGGTACAATTTTTTGGCTAAACTTTTCTTTAAATTAACCATACCGACGATGAGTGCTGGTTCGATATTGTACTATCTTGTGCCTTTGGAACATTTCATTCGAACGAGTGAGTATAAAAATCAAATTATTTCTTCGCCAAAAAAAAATTAATTTCTTTGCACTTTTTGACGCAGATACAAATGATACTTTTGTAACACAAAAAAAGGTTTTTAGTTTTTAATATGAAGATTTTCGTAAGACATAAGAAATTTGATACAACAATGTAGAGTGATACTATGTAAAAAAAACACGTTAAAATCAATATTAACATAAAATTACATTTTGATGTTACGTCCTCGTGTGCTATTAACGCGCAATGATATTTTGAAGAGATTGAAGGCACTGATCTCTCTGGAAGAGAGTGTGTTAGATCGTGAAACAATATCGAAATATACATACACATATATATGTATATATATATCATTAGTGTACAGGAACGACACAAATCCTTTCGCTCTTCCATTCCGTACGCGTCTCTACTTCAGCATAAACGATGCGCGAACTTATCTAATGGTTTACGCATATCAATCGCCAATGGTCTACATTCTTGTCTGTCACAGTGCGTGGTTCTGTCTTCTGACAACTATGATTCTTCATATTTGTGGTCAGTTGGCCGTGCTCCGATATAGAATTAAAAATATCAAAGTTTCGTTGGTCGAGGATGAAGACCATAGCAACGAGGTTTTTCGACGACTAGCAGAGAGACATTTAAGATCTATATGGTAATAATTTCCTATTGGTACATTCCCGGTGGACAAAAACGTATAATTCATTTACAAATTTGATTATATACAAAATACATGATTGAATAAAATTCAACGATGACAAACAAAGAAAAGATTTTACTAAAAACACTAAAAACAATTGATGGCTTCACTCGACCGTAGGATGGCAAAATCCATGGACGATGCCTTCAACCTCATCCTCTTGCAGGACCTCGCAGGAAGCACCCTTCTCCTTGGTCTCACATCATACCTCGCCCTTGTGGTAGCGAACTATTTTCTGCCTTCCGTAAAAAAACAATGTAATCTAAGGTAATAAATGACGCAACATTCTTTCAGAGAACACAAACAGATATCTTAGTATTTTGCCTGGCTATCATATGCTCGATAACGACGCTCTTTTTGCTTTACGCTTATTGCATAGTTGGCGAATTTCTTATAGACGAGGTACGTATACAGGGAAGGGTTGTAATTTTTTGCAAATATTATGATGCTTGTTAAAAAAAAAATTACTATTTCCTATTGAATAGAGTACCAAAGTTCACGAGGCATATTACCTGTGCAATTGGTATGAATCATCTGCCAACTTTCGTAAGTGTCTCTCGATTTGCATCGTCGCAACTCAAGAGCCACTTCACCTGTCGGCCGGCAAAGCGTACATATTTTGCCTGAATGGTTTCACAGACGTATGTATATTTTTTCTATTTATCTCAAACATACACGTCGACAAAAATGGTTTTCCTACTATTTCTATGAGTTTTCAATTATCTACAGGTATTGAGGTCGGCAATGGGATATCTGTCTCTTCTCCGAAACTTCGCATAAATGGTGAAATCATCAATAATCTGTGGGTAAATTTGTTACGAGTTTATTTGATATAATATTTTTGTGTCCGATATTAAAAAAAGTTTTGTAACTC
Organism: Ichneumon xanthorius; assembly: GCA_917499995.1. Lineage (NCBI taxonomy): Eukaryota > Metazoa > Arthropoda > Insecta > Hymenoptera > Ichneumonidae > Ichneumon > Ichneumon xanthorius. Next base: position 253,586 of record CAKJTD010000052.1, on the reverse strand, counting down.
GATCGGTCGTGTGATTTGGTTGAAATATACACATACGCAAGATATTTGGTAAGAATCACGGGAAGCAGAAAGATGTTGATATACGGAATCAATAATAATAATAATATTAATAGAAGTCCGACATTAGTCATTCATCTGTATTCCGTTGCAAGTCTGATGCTTGCTTGAATTTCTAAGCACGTCCAACCTAGAGTTTATCTATGCGATAATCTGTGCCTTGTGCAAATTGTCAACATATTCGGAAAGATCCTCGTCACCAGTTATCGGTAAAACTTCTCGTGGGTAACTATTGGCGAATTAAATAATGGAGTACGGAGAAAATTGATTGCATAACAAAAAATTACACCGAAAAACCCATATTCCGCCCAATTTCCGTTGCGAAGAGACTGATGTCCGCATCTTACTGATCGGGCTATGAACGCGCGGCGAAAGGTTCTGACCATTTTTTGCTGTTGACTATATTACGATATTTTCAACGGCCTAGACGCTAGGAGGGCATGGACACGAAACTTGTAACTGCCTCAAAGTCAAACGCATAACACTCTTGTTTATTCGAGTGTTGAAAAACCATGAAAGTGCAACGACTACACTATGAACACTATCAACTACGCTGTCACCGGTCAAGCAATCCAAAGAAAGGAGACATGCGCATGTTCGAATAACATTATGCTACGATATCGGGGAAAAAATAGTTGCGTAGGAAATCAATGAAAAATAATAGCCCTATATTAGTCTATAGTCTATTCGATGTTGCATGTCTGATGATTCCATAAATTGTTAAATACGTGCTCGAGCTGTACAGATTCACGATTATCCGCAATTCATCCATATAATTTATTTCGACCTTGGCGGAAAGTCCTCGCGATCGTTCGTCGTTGAATCATCGTCACGTTTAATAGTTGTATACAAAGTTTGCTCGCACAACGCTCGCGTTTTTTTCCATAACGCTATGGGGCGTGAAGCATCAGCTTTATCTGAAGACGTAAAAAGTGTCAGTGAGCTTCACGCATGGAACAAACGTGTTCTTTCGATCGGCGGTATGTGGCCGTTAGAACCGAGTTATCTGAAGTTTTACATTAGCTATGTATATTTCGTCGTTCACGGGATTTTTGCAATTGGTGATTTGGTCAGCGTACTAGGCGATATGTCACAAATGATCGAAAATCTTCTCGTAACCGCTGTAGAAGCTATGGTTGGAGTGAAGATGATGGTACTGAGGCACTCCAGTTTGCTCGAAAAAGTTCTGAAAGAAGTACTGTTAGGCGTTAATGAGAATAATTACAGAGATAAAAAGGAGATGAAAATGTATTTGGCTTATAACAGAATTGGGAAAACTTTTTTCCAAATATCGAGCTTCGTGTGCCTCGCCACATGTGGCTTTTATCATATCAAGCCCTTGGAAGATATATTGAACGCCGGTAAAAATAATGTCATCATCATGTAATCACATGTACAAATAAAATAAATTATTTGAGAAAGTTATATTACTCTTTGACAGTATTCCGCAATGGGACAATCCCATCTATCTTGCCATATCGAACGCGTTTGTTCTTCAACATCACGGACACGCGCACTTACACACTTTTATATCTACTCCAGACGCCGATGTTTTATTATCACTATTTCCATACAATGTCGATTTGTTTTCTCTGCACTTTGATAATACACGTGGCCGGTGAAATGTCTGTTCTGGCACACAGAATACGGACAATCAAATCCTCGGATGTCTCGACGGAATATTACTCTAATGCTTTTCGCGAAGTAATAAGAAAGCACTACAAAATAATCTGGTAAGCATTGCAGTCTTAAGAGGGTAACAAGTAGAAATTGATAAAATGTTTCAAAAACTGAATTGAAAAGGACTGCTACAGCGATCGACGATATTTTCAACATTGTTTTATTAGAGGAACTCGTGATCACGACAATCCTTCTTGGTCTTACTTCTTATAGCCTACTCTCGGTATGAAATATTCTATAGAGACTTAGAGGACTGTGGATTATTTATGAAACTAACGAAAATAAGCTTCTTTTCACAGAAAATGTTTATGGAATCCATGTTTGAATATTTTTTCATAATGAATTACATCATGGTTCTTCTCGTACTGATTCTCGTTTATTGCATTATCGGTGAATATCTTGTACAAGAGGTGAGAAGTCTTTATTGAAATTTTATGGATAATGGTGTTAATATATATATATAATTCTCTAATGCAATGTTTTCAGAGCACAAACGTGCAAAATGCATATTACGAATGTCAGTGGTATGAAATGCCGTCAATGTATCGAAATCATATAATTATTTGTATGGCTCGTTTACAAAACCCCTTACAACTGACGGCTGGACGGTTTTATGTTTTTTCATTGAGCAGATTCAGTAGTGTAAGTGTAGTTGTAAGTATCGATAAATATTCTAATAAAATAATAATTATTTGTTATTATTTTAGGTACTTAAAACGGCTATGGCTTATATATCAATGCTACGTACAATCAGTTAACAACGAAAATTATAGAATCATACGAGACCATTGTAAATGTTTTGAAATATGAGTTGAAATGTTGCCAATCGCTTCCCCCACACAATTCATTACGAATAAAAATCCATCTTTATTACGGTTCAGAATTCGCCAAAGTACACAGGATCAGTTCAGATTATAACCGAATTATAGTATCGAATGAATCAATTGCAAAAGGCATGTATTATGCCCTTTGCAATTTATTCATGGGTATTTTAAGAATCAAAATTATGTATTTTGCATAATTAGAAATTTGATTAGAGTTTCAAAGTGGTATAATATCTGAGAGAATGCACGCAAAAAAAAAACCCTCGACAGAACCTCGAGACATTATCTGGTGAGTCAACTGCGGCTTCCCGGTTTCGGTGTATGTATAGAAAGCAGCGATGCGCATGCCTTACTGCAAAACTCGATCAAAATTGTCTATGATATTCCAGCGACGGTAATAATAGAAAATAGATGAATAATCGCGACCTGCTATTAGTCTAGGGCTAATTTGCCGTTATATGTCATATGGTTCCAGTTGCCTCCTCAATTTCTAAGTTTGCCCGAGGTATCGATTCACGATTACCGCTACATCATGCAAATAATTTCTGCCTTGCCAGAAGATAGCGATCGCAGGTAAATCTCGTAGGTAAATCGACGCTGTCTGACCGTTGTATGAAAAGAATTACTTATGCAAGCAAACTTGGTGGTGTCGCACATAGTGCAATAAAAAACAATATGAAAAGTGCCAGAAACTTCCATATAGAATAAACAAGTGTTTCCCGTCGGCGGTGTATGGCCACTGGAACCGACTTATATGAAGTTTTATATATGGATGGCAAATTAAATTTTTTATTAAATTCATCCAAAAAACATTAGAGCAAATTGATTTTTTTTCTTCAATTTTTTATCTCATTAAAAAAATTTGTTTTCAGTATTTGATAAATCTAGTTTCTATGTATTTTTCTGATTTTTAGAAAATATTTGCCACGGCCTTATTTTTTGGGTATACACAAGATTTATATTGTTACCGTGTTAATAGGTTGAATGGTCTGCAAGACATTGCCATCTACTACGATTGCCACAGTGTAAGCTTCAACCCTAATAGCACCCCTTCATAGTTGAAATTCCTTCAGTTTTCAGTAGGACAATGGGACAATGAATTATTGCGAAGCTTGACGACAATTCGCCGTTTCTTGAACCACATTGCAGACCAGTACATGGCATTTCAAGGAAAATCCGAATTTGGTGATGAATATCATGGAAACAACTTTCGGGACGAGGTTGTTCAGGACTTACATGGAAACATTCCCAAGTGTCCGACCCCGATTTCGATAATTTTGATATATGTTGTATAACTCGGAAATTTAAGGGACACGTATTTTTTTTTATCATCCCTCGTTGATATATAAGGGGTGAAACAGCCCCTCAAAGTTTGGCAGAAAAACAATAATTTTTTTTTTTTCATAGAAGCACTTGACGATTATGAATGAAATTTGGTATACATATATCTCGAGCCAACAGGACTCAGAAATGGTAGTGTGCATCACGGACGCACCCCTTTAAGGGGGTAAACTACCCCTATCTAAATCTTTTTTTCTTTTTTTTTCGGCGAAAAATAATCGAACTGGAATACAAATAGCATCGTTTTGAAGCTAAAATGATATTACAGTTTACGTGTTTTTGGTTTTTTCCAAAAAACCACTGTTTGACCAGGTATATATATTTCAAGGCTTTCAATATTTCGCATAGAAGCACCCGACGGATTTCAATCAAATTTGGCAAGCATATATTTCAGAGCAACAGAATTAAAAAATGATACCGTCCGACACGCGCACACCCCTTTGGGGGGGGTAAACCACCCTGATAATTTTTTTCAGGATAAAAGAACCGAAAAAAATATAAATCGTATACAGCCGATACTTGCATAAAAAAACTCCCGTTTTCGCTTGGAGGGCGAATTCCTAAAATCCTGTAAACTCTCAATGAGAGTTTACAGGATTTTATTCTACTTTCAAAAACCATAACTCAGCACACGGGATATATAATCGAAGCATAGATAATATGTGAATTTGATAATATAACATTTCTACAGATGATACTATTTTCATTCCAAATTTATTCGTTCCAATACATGTATGGAATATGGGATATATGGGAATACTCCAAGAATATTAATTCTGGAAAGCAAAAAAATCTTGGGACTGAAAATTTCAGAAAATTCTATATGATAAAAATAATGTTCACCAAAAATTTTTGTAACAAAAAATTATGGCTCATATTCATGACAGTAGTGATGATCGTGGAAAAAGTGTTCGAAGCAGAATGCTTTCTTACACCATGAGCATCGTATTATAGGTAGTGCACCGCAAACAGCATATTTCATAACGGAAGATTTTTCGAAAGCAAATTCGACAGGATTTGGAAAACATTCTAATCTGTCGTCTACATAGCCACTTTTATACCAAGCATATTGAAAAAGGGATCGATACCTAGGCGAAGATAGTTGATTATGTACAAGTGATTGTAGTTTTATAATATTGTTCCGTAAATGAAGATTGACATCGTAATTGTGTAGGATCGCATTGTCAGAGAAACGCTTCACAAAGTTTTTCCACACCCTAAAACCATAAACGTCTAAAAGTTGAATTCTTCCGGTAGTTCCTTTTGGTATAGTCATCAACACAACATCTTTATCTGCAGGCTTCGTTTCTGCGATAATATTGCTGCAGTGACCGCTCCAGGAGTCCAGTAAAAGTAGGCTTCTTCTTCCAACGTTAGGAAAGAACACCTCTTTTAGCCATGTTTTGAAGTGGTCTGTAATTGCAAAACATTGCTACCAGTAATATTCATGCACATTGCAGTAATAAAAAGAAAATTATCATTGCAGTACATCATTACCTTTTGTCATTTTGCCAGATGACGAAGGGAGGAGGTATACATTCGGAGGACGGATTAATGTTTTTTCTACTAGAGGACCAAAGCGACCGCCTGCTTCTTTTAATACTATCAATAGAGGAGATAGTAGTCGCCCATCACAGCAGACAATTGGCTGAATAGTATAACTATGAGTTGTAGATGATATGGATTGAGCAGAACACTCGACTTTTTCCGTTCCTGCATACGTCAACGTACGTCCTGAATGTATTTCAAGCTGGAATCCACTTTGATCAGAATTATATGCGTTTTCAGGCCCGTATTCTGCTATAAAAGGCTTGACAGAAGCAACAAACTCATCAGCTGATTTTTTCAAATTAGCACTGTCTTCTATCGTCTTTCTTGAGACAAACTTTGTGATTTTTCTTGAAACGATCCGATGGGCTTTTTGAAATTGTATATCCATTTTGAAGAGGCCACGAAAGGCCTATCGCCACTCCCCTGCGCTCCCCATGCTTCCAGAGCCCATTTTTTGATGTCCGAATCATGGACTATTAATCCAGCTTCCATAGCGTTTCGTAATTTGTTTAATGTAAATTCGGCGATATGCACCAATTTTACTTTCCGCGTTCCTCCTTCGTCCACTTGCTTTGCCCATCTCGTTAATTGACGAGGATTAGTAAGTCTCGCAAATGACTTTTGTACAGTAGAAAACTTGAGATAGCTTTTTTTCCACTCCGCCAGTACTCTACTGCCCTTTTTTTGTAATGAAATGGGATTTCATCGTTCACAGGACTAGGGCACACAGATGAAAAAGGTCCAGCCACTTCTTCCTCACTCCAATCTTCGGCGTCTTCGACGTATTCTGCGTCTGTTCCGGGAAAGTCGTCTACGAAACCCAATGTAGATTCTTCAGATACTTCTAAAGTGTTGAAGTCCCATATACTGTCCAGAAGAATCTTTTGAATCGATTCTTTCAGAATGATTTCTTGCCGATTGACTTCAGTCGTTGGTAGATACATTGTTTGAAATGTTGCAAGTAATAAATTAAGCACGTTCATTGGATTCACAAACATGTTTAAAATATCGGAACGCACTGATAACACGGCAGGCTCCGAACGCGAAATTTTCAACACCGAATGATGAGGAGTAATGCACGCTCAGACTTTATAAAGAGCCGCACGACTACTTGGGATAACATTTGTCTATTTTCGTTCCGAATTGTTTACAGGCCTGCCGCCCGAAGTTTTCCGGAAACTTCGAGATCCATTTATATTTTTGGCGTCACGAAAATACGCATGAAAAAAATATGTGATCGGTTATTTTTATTTTATGAAGTCGAAGAACTAATCTTATCTTTATTTTTCCAGAATTATGAGTAGACTCATAATGAAACGATTACCGCATCGTAGAATCTGCCGTGAGGCAGATTCGGTAGAATAAGCTTTACATGTGTGAACTGAATAAAAATAAATGCTAATGCATTTATTTTTATATATTTTTTTTATTTTATTGTAATTTTATTCGTTTCTAATGAAATGAATAAAATTGCGATCCAAATAGTTTCATCTGTAGTTTCATGTTATATTATCAAATCCACATATTACCTATATTTCGAATATATGCCGTGTGCTAAATTATGGTTCTTGATATGAAAATAAAATCCTGTAAACTCTCATTGAACTTCTAACTGCCCTCCAAGCGAAAACGGGAGTTTTTTATATGCAAGCATCCGCTGTATACAATTTATATTTTTTTCGGTTCTTTTATCCTGAAAAAAAATAAATGATCAAGGTGGTTCACCCCCACAAAGGGGTGGGCGCGTGTCGGACGGCATCATTTTTCAATTCTGTTGCTCGGAAATATATGCTTGCCAAATTTTATTGAAATCCGTCGGGTGCTTCTATGGGAAATATTGAAAGCCTTGAAATATATATACCTGGTCAAACAGTGGTTTTTCGGAAAAAACCAAAAACACGTAAACTGTAATATCATTTTAGCTTCAAAACGATGCTATTTGTATTCCAGTTCGATTATTTTTCGCCGAAAAAAAGAAAAAAAGATTTCGATAGGGGTAGTTTACCCCCTTAAAGGGGTGCGTCCGTGATGCACACTACCATTTCTGAGTCCTGATGGCTCAAGATATATGTATATCAAATTTCATTCATAATCGTCAAGTGCTTCTATGAAAAAAAAAAAAATTATTGTTTTTCTGCCAAACTTTGAGGGGCTGTTTCACCCCTTATATATCAACGAGGGATGATAAAAAATACGTGTCCCTTAAATTTCCGAGTTCTACAACATATATCAAAATTATCGAAATCGGGGCCGGACACTTGGGAATGTTTCCTTGTTAGAAAGAGGAACAGAGGAAATGTTACGGGAGCAAAGCTCCCGACAAATTTTTCCGTATTTGTGCGCCTCCTGTAGATGAACGGCACTCAAACGGGGGGATTTCGGGAAGTTTAGGAATTAATTTCGGTGTGTCAGTGATCCAAAATTTATCTTAAATGTCGTTTATTAATACTGGATACAAAATTTGCTGTCGGTTTCACCAGTTCTTGTCCCTATCCGATCGCTTTTACTGTGACGTGATTTTTTGGATCATCGTCACAAAACGAAAAGAAAACTTAAAAGTCCCGTAAGAATCGAGCTGTGGCTATCGCGCTCCATCTACTGTCCCTCGTGACGTTCGAGTTACCGTCCAGTTCCCGCTTAGTTAAAGTTAGTCCGTTCCGATCCTGCTCAGTATGAGATATTGAGATGAGTTGGAGGGAAAATTAAAAGATTTGGTTTGGTTCGGTTTAGATCGGGATTCTAAAATCTATTCGGTGGCGTGAATCTCGAGACAAGGAGAAGCACGAATAGAGGATAGCCCGATGAGATATCGTACGGACACGCAAAAGTCCGGTGTAAACCCGGCGCTCTCGTTGGGAGAAATTGCCGTACGTTGGAGAACAGGCGGAGGTATCGTTCAGTCCGGGCAAGGGTGGGACTCCCTTGTGCTGTGTTTTAGTTGAGAGAAAAAGGGCCTTGTTTTCACGTACGGCATTGAGAGAAGCGACCGTGTCGAATCTCGAAGTTACCGCGTTATAGTTCGGCTCCCGCTCCGATGACGTATCGATATCGTTCAAGAGGGCAGTAGCTACCGGTCAAGGATCTCGAAATAATCATAACGCCTCATTAGAATATTTTCGTAGGCTTATCAGTCTGCCGAGGGCCGTCCTCGAGGCTACTCGGACCCCTCGAGCTACCGTGTTTACGTTCGGCCTATTGTCTCGCGCTGAGTCTCTCGTTCTCGCTCGCGCTACGGTAGACTACGGCTCGCGCTCTCGCTCCGGTTCGCGCGTCTCTCTCGCTACCTGTCACTTCGCGCGTTCGTTAGTTGACTCGTATGTGCCGTGTTTCGTGCGAATTCTTTTCCCGAATAATTTATCGATTTTCCTGTGATCGAGAGGCGTTTCGGATAACGCTCTTGAGGTGCAGTGATTGTGTGTAAGTTCTCGTGGCATCGTGAGATGCGGTTCCCGCCCATTGTTGGATTTAATCATGCAGTTTCGGTGAGTTTTTCTTTGAGTAAATTATCGATCGTGTATGGATCCGTTCCCGTACGCTCGCTCCGATCCGTCGGTCAGCTGAGCGTTCCCGAAGCACCCACGTGCGCTCCCGTGGCTTAACAGCCTATACATTAATTTGCTCTCGTAATTAAAAATTTGAGATTCCGAGTATTTCGATTCCGCGTTATTTTATTGGCCTAGGATCGCGACCCTTCTACCAAAACCCGCATCCTGAGCGACCGTGCATTTCCGCAACCGTCGCTCTCGCGGATGCGTTGGTGTTAGCTCGTACCGTTTGTTCTCGTTTCGTGTGTTTGTCCGTGCGGAGGTCGGCTCGTCCCATCGACCTCCAGATCAGTCCGGTTTGGCGATCCCGGCGAAACAAAATCGACCCTGCGGAGGTCGGCCGTCCCTCCGACCTCCAGGTTAGGCCCGGTTGTTAATACCGGCGAAATAAAAATTAACTGGCGCCCACCGGGACGCCAATGCATTCGCGAGGGTGGACGGTCGAAGGTGACGTTTTTGAGATCCCGATTTCGCGTTCTTTTTTGAGTTTTGATTTTCGTTTCCGTTTCGCGTGAGATCTCGGAAAATACGTCACATTACATATAGGTGTTCATAACTATCCGGTTATCTGACCGCTATCCGCCAGTAAACGGCGACTTCCGTGTGCGCCAGATTTTCAGACACCCGCGGTGGCATGATGGCTGTCGCGCGCGACTGTCCCCGGTGTAACGTCACGGCGCTAGGTGCGTCGATGACAGCTCGCTTACCACGCGATTTTCGATCGATATTTATTCGGAATCTTAATGCCTATACGTTTAGCAGTGTCACATGGGGTCCTTCAGGGGGGTGAATTTAACACTTGCCATGTCCCTTTCGTGCTTTATTTGTCGTAATATTATTTTCAGTCCGGCTCATATAAATTCTTGTAACGGTCACTTTGATAATTTAACCACTGTGCTCTTGATTTTACTTTGAAGTTTGATATTTGGTTTCTTACTTCACACAGAATCGTTAGAAACCCTTTTTGTGCCGAATCCCGCAATTTATAAGTCATTTTTCATATCTCGCAGAAATTATATAATTCTTTATTCAACTTGGCACAAAATTTTGTAACGGGAGTTAGGCTTCCTACACTAATTTGTCCGTATTCGCGCGCCTCATTTAGAGGAACGGGCACTCAAATGGAAGGATTCGGGGACTTGAGCGTCTAGGAAGTAATGATGGCGTGTCAGAGACGATATTTATGTGAAATAATGTCTTTATTTACGAATTGACAGGCTTCAGAGGGGTTCAGCCCTTTTTCTGTTTCTTTTTAATCGATCAGTGTGATTTATTAATCTTCGAAATTTTTACATAAATCAGTCTTGTCGGTAATGAATTAAGTGAACAAAGATTATTAATGTGTTTGCATCACCGATTTCTCCTCATATTTCGTTGTCTTTTTATCGAATTAATTAATTTTTCGACGTTTTAATTCGTTTAGTCGAAAGTATTTATTCACGAGGGGATCGCACTACGCATGTGCGGGCAGCTTATCGGCCGTCGCGAAATCCAGTTGGCCGCCGTGCTCGGCTGTTCCCACTGTATAGTGACGTCACTGTACGGTGAGCGACGGTGACAGCTCGCTCAGCTCGCGATCTTCGATATATTTTTATGATGCAATTGGACGTTTTTACCTTGAACTGATGGTATAGGATCCTTCAGGGGAGATGAATTTAGCCCTGGATATGACTTTTTCGGGATTTGGAGTCGTAGAATTATTTCACTCCGTCACTGGTAACTTCTCGGAACGGTCACTTTGGTCAAATAACCGAATTGCACAAAAAGTTATCTCGATGGCAAACTTTGACTCGGTCACGTCCCTCGAGATTGTTTATGAGTCCTTTTTCACACTTAGAAGTCTATTGTCTTGATCTATGGATACTTATGAGTCTTTCATTGACTCTTCACAGCACACAAAAATCCTAAGTCTACCAGTTTTATCAGTCTAAATGGCACAATTATTATTATTTTTTTAAATCATTTTATTTAAAATCGCATCAGCATCATGGTTATTAGCGACTGTCAGAGTACATAAGGCTATAAATATTTTTGTGTGAAAATACGCGTTCGTTTTGTTGGTTACAATAGTTTGTACAGTTCAATTTTTTTTTTAAACTCGATGGCTTCTTTACACCACTTTACATCATTTAGAATTTCACTAGTGTCTGTCGGCAGGTTCGGGGTTCTTCTTTCTCTATCGTATTCGTTGCACTCGGACAATATGTGGTTTACTGATAGTGAGGTTCCACATCTCGGACACTGAGGTGGTGGAGTTTTTTTAATAAGGTGTATGTGGATTAAGTTTGTATAGCCGATGCGAAGTCTTGTGATGATGTTTTGGTCTCGTAGGTTCGTTATTGTTTCTGGTGCCGGTTTGAGTATGTCTAGTCTTATCGAGTGCAGTTTCGTGGGAGTGAGTGTCTTCCATTCTTCGTCCCACAGCGTTTTTATTCGTTGTCGTAACATTTTCTTCGCTTCTGTTGTTAGTATTGCTATCTTTTCTTCCTGCGTCTCGAGTGTCGTTGGTTTTTTGGCTGCTTTATCCGCCGCCACATTTCCTGCGATGTTCACATGGGCTGGTATCCATATTAGCACCACGTCCTTATTTTGTTCCTTTATATTCTCAATGATTTCTTGGATAGTTTGTACTATTGCGTTGTTGCTGAACTTGTTCTTTATCGCCGTCAGACCGGACTTGGAGTCGGTTAGTATTGCGAATTTGTTTGTTCCTCTCCTTCGATTATTCTGAGTACTTTCATGATGGTATACAATTCGCATGAAAGTATGGAGAATTCGTTGAGTACTTTGAACAGGTGCTCATTTGCACCTAGTACTGCTGCGCGCGAGTGGATTGGTGTTCTGTTTGGTGTCCTTATCCAGTTGCAGGTTGATTGCTATATTTCTTTTACCGGATTTTGACCGGGATTATTTCATTATTTGACTCTCTTACTCATTAACCTTATTGTCTCATTTGCTGTATTTTATTAGTTGATTTTGACGGTTGTCCGATTGATGATTATTTAATTATTTTGATTTCTTATCGGTTTTGACGATTATTTAATTATTTCTTTCACGCCGGTTTAGAACTCGGTCTGATATATTCTTTGTTGTTATTAGCGGATAATTCGTTTGGTTTTTCCCTTTAACGGACATTATTTCATTTTCGTAGATTTCGACTTGTTCGGTTTTCTTGTAGTTTTGTTTTGGCGCGATTTTCCGATTTTGTGTTGGTTTGGTCGTTGGGGGGAAGCCGCCGCCTCTCTCGAGTTTTGGGAGTTTCCGGTGCTGTGTCGTGCTGCCGATTATCCGTCAGCGGACTGTTTTATACCTCCGTCGAGGGTTTTTTTTGGGGGGGGGTTCGGACGGATGATCATTCCGCAGATTCTTTTTGTATTTTGTGTCTTTGTTGCGTGCGTCAAACTTGTGCCCCTCGAATTTATTATTTATATTCTGTTGTTTTTTTGTTCTTCGTACCGGACAGGTTTGTGTCGTCGACGTTCCCGAGTCTCTTTCAGGTTACCGAGGTGCTCGGTTGATACCGTGGGTGCCGAGTAAGAAGAGCTACTTTACCGAGTTCTTTGAAAATCGTTTCGTGCTTTGGAGCCAACGTTACCGCGGGACGAGAACAACATCCGGCATCCGGAAGAGGCTCGACGCCGTAAATTACCGAGGCCGTCGGCGATATTTCTCGCTTGTTTCTCGAAGGGTCAGGTACTGATTTCTGTTTTGGTTGGGTCGTCCACTCGTTACCCCTGCGAACTCTGTTGCGACCGATTTCTGTGAGTATTGGGGGTTTGCCGTCGACTAACTTGATTTTATCGTCGCACCGGGGCATTCGTTTCGTCCGTTACCCCCTCGAATTATCGCTAACTCTCGTGCACCATGGTGGTACCAGCTCCCGAGGATGTCGCGGGCTGGACCGACGAGCAGGTCAAGACGGAACTGATCGCCCGGAACTTGCCGACGCTGGGATCGGCGGACGCTGTTCGCGAGCGTCTTTACTTATCCCTGCGTTTCCCTCCTCCGACGGACGAGTCTTCATCCGTGGGTCTGATTACGGTGGCCGATGCCTCCAGAGCCATCCAAGACGCGTTGCAGCGTAACGGGTTGGGGGATGCGGCGTTGGGCGTCGCGCCGGCTGCCCAAAGCATGGGGAATAATAACGCCGCGTCGCAGGGGGGCCCGGGAATCCGGGACCATCGGGAGAGTAATTCGCGAGAAGGACGCGACCTGGGTAACATCGCGTCGGGATAGCTTCCGCTGCACGCTTCGTCACCGCGTGGGCGAGCCGTTACCCGATACCATGCGCCGGGAATGACGGCGTACGACATAATGCATAAATTGAATGTTCGCTTCTCGGGAGTCGTCAGGGAACGGATTGACGGGTTTTTAACGCGAATCGAGGATGGTCGCGCGCTCGTTAACATATCGGACGCGGATCTTCTGAATTGTTTGCCATTGTTTCTTAGAGGACTGGCCTACCACTGGTATAAGGTTGAGCGATCATATTTTGTCACGTGGCGGGCTTGCTCCGAGGCGATGCGTCGACGATTCGGGAATACCGAGTTTCAAGAATCATTACGCGAGGAAATTCATTATCGCACTCAGGGAACTGCGGAACCGGTATCCGATTATTTCACCTGCATGAGGAATTTGTTTATTCGAGTCGATCCTCCGTGCCGCGAAGAGGAACAATTAAATATTACGTGTCGTCACCTATTACCGAGATTGGAGGTCGCGATTCGACGCACGGTTTTCCACTCTCTGGACGGACTCGAGCTTTTGGCGGGCCCCGTGGAACGTATCTATCGGTCGGTCGGGACTTACCATGAGCCGAGGGCGCGTGAGCAGCCCTTACTTGCCGAGTTCGCGTACAATCCGCGGGACTATCCGCAGCCCCAGCATCCGCGACCGGGACAGCGAGCAGGCACGATGGTGGCGCGAGACATGATGGGGAATCCGGTGGACGCGCAGGGTTTCGATCCATGGGGAATCCGATTCGCCGGCGAGTATTACGGAATAATGGCCAACCGGGCATCGTATGGTAACCCGCGCGGTGGTTACCAGCGAGGTAATTTTACGCGGAATCCGCCGCCGCGAGGTTCGCGGGTGACATTTGCCGATCAGCTCGCGCGTAGCCCATCTGACTCCGCGAATCGGTCGTCGGGCGATACGACGCCACCTTTCCGCACGGTGTCGGTGTCGTTGTCGCCAGGAAGAAAGATCAAGGCCGCGAGACAGTTGCCAAAACACTCGGCACCCGCTTCGGAAGTGACCCCGGTTACGACGGATCCGTTTCTTTCGACGGCGTCTCCGTCGCATGCTATGCCGTCCGCCGCCGCGCGAAGGCCGAGGAATCCTCGGGAAATAATTTGCCATAATTGCGGGGTCGCGGGTCATTATGAGCGGGGGTGTGCGAGGCCGAAACGAGACGCGATCGTCCGGTGTTCCCGGTGCGGTAAGGAGGGAGAAACCGCCCATACCGAGCATAACTGTCCCGAGAATCAGGAAAACGGGAGCGGGAGCCGTCGATAGGGATTGACGCGGCTCCGATTTCGTCTTTCAACACCCCTAGGCTGATGTCGGTCGTGAAATCTAAAGTTCCGGAATTTTTGCGCGCTCCGATTGGTACGTGTGCTGTTAGACACCCGTTATTAATTCTGTATCCCGATGTAGGCCGCTTTCGTGGCCCTGTCTTGGTGGACTGTGGTGCGACGAGTTCGTACGTCGGGGCCGAGGGAGTGTTAATGCTCGAAATGGCGGGCTTTCAGCGTCGAGCAACGCCGCCGCGAGTCAGTACAGTCGCCAACGGCCAACTCCTGATTTGTACCCAAGAGTTCGAATTCGAGGTGCGTCTGGAAGACCGACAGGGCACGATGATCGCGCGCGTCAGTACGGATTTGCCGTTCGCGGTATTGTTGGGCTTGGACTCTCTCGCTGTCCTCGGAGTGGTGGTCGATTTGAAGCGCCGGGTCTGGTCGTTTTCGGGCGAACCAGATCGGGAGTTCGAGTTTGAATCGATCCTGGGACCGGAGGGGTTGGAAATCTGCATCCCTATCGCGAAATTAACCGGCGACCAGGCCGACCGACACGAGAAATTTTTGAGCGTGCCGGTACCGAGGTTGCGCGAGGCGCCGGGGTTGACCCATTTAATTACCCATAAGATCGAGTTGGGTGATGCATTACCGATAAAACAGCATTACCGTACCTTCACGCCGATTATTCGCGACTGGGTATATCGGGAGGTGGATCGGCTATTGGAGGCCGACGTTATTGAACCATCGGCCAGCGAGTGGAACACCCCGATAGTCATGGTGCCGAAGCCAAATGGCACTTACCGATTTTGTCTGGACTTTCGTAAAGTTAACGAGGTCTCAAAAAAGGACGCGTATCCGTTGCCGTTAATGTCAAACATCTTAGACTGTTTACGTTCCGCGAATTACATCTCGACTCTGGATCTGAGTCAAGCTTTTCATCAGATTCTCCTTGAGCCAGTCACGTGAAATGACCGCTTTTACAGTCCCGTACCGAGGCCTTTGCCATTTCTAACGGATGCCTTTCGGTTTGACGACCGCTCCGGCAACCTTCCAACGGTTGTTGGATCGAATCGTGACGCCTGAGATGCAGCCGTTTGTCTTTGCGTATCTCGATGATATTATCGTGGCAACGGAGACGTTTGACGATCATTTAATTTAGTTAGAACGGGTTTTCGACAAAGTCTTTGAGGTCGGCCTTCTGATTAATCCCGAGAAATGTGAGTTTTGTCGCGGAGAATTGCGGTATCTGGGGTTCTTGGTCAATAACGACGGTCTCCAGGTCGATCCGGCCAAAACGGCGCCGATTCGCGATTTTCCCGTGCCGGGATCGGTTACTCAGGTAAGACGATTTCTGGGAGCCACTTCCTGGTACCGGAGGTTCATTTCGCAATTCGCTACAATCGCGGAACCGTTGTCCAGACTAACCAAGAAAACGCAACCGTGGGTTTGGGAGGATGCTCAGCAGAGCGCATTTGAGACGCTGAAGAAAGCGTTGATGGAGGCTCCGACGTTAGCCCGACCGGATTTTTCGAGGCCCTTCACACTGCAGACGGACGCTAGCAGCACCGGTCCGGGGGCTGTGTTGACACAGCAACCAGATGGAGCTGATCACCACATAGCATATGCGAGTCGTATTCTATCAAATGCGGAGCGCAATTATGATGTGCGGGAGTTAGAATGTTTGGCTGTGTTGTGGGCGGTGCCGAAATTCCGAGAATATCTCACCGGGTATAAGTTCACGGTAATTACCGATCACGAGAGCCTGCGGTGGCTTCTTCGGCAACCGGAGCCGAAAGGCCGGATCGCTAGGTGGGTATGGGCTCTCGCCCAATACGACTATACTATCATATACCGGAAAGGCTCCCGAAATCAGCTCCCTGACGCGCTGTCACGCATGTTCGAGGGGGTGGAGCCAGAAGAGACGGCACCCGTCGTGCCCGAGCCGGTGGTGCCGGCGATGCTGGCCACGGTGTCAAATATCGAGGCCAACGACAAGGCGGATGTCGATCTATGGTACGAAGGTCGGGTGCGCGAGGTTCTCGCAAGTCCCGAGAAGTTCGCAGACTGGAAGTTGGTGGACGGTCGGCAATTTCTTCGTCGTCGGTTTTCGCGAACTGAATCGGCCAAGTCCCAGTGGAAACTGGTGGTACCAAGGGCTGATCGGTCGAAGGTCATGCGAGAATGCCACGATGTCCCTCAAGCTGACCATCTCGGGATTGAAAAAACCTTCAAGCGAGTTGTAGATTCTTATTACTGGCCGCAGTTGTACCGAGATGTGACCCGTTACGTCCAAGGTTGTGACATTTGTCAGCGGACGAAGGCCTCGAATCGAGCCCCGATCTGACTCATGGGAAGGCGAGTGGTAGAGGAGCCATGGGTCCTTTACGCGGCGGACATCATGGGTCCATTTCCCCCTAGTCAAGGGGGTTTCGCCTACATCTTGTTGGTCCAAGATCTTTTCACCAAGTAGGTCGAATGCTGTCCGTTGAGGAAGGCTAACGGCAAAAAGATCCGCAAGGCTCTTGAGGAGCGGGTTTTCTCGCGCTGGGGTGTACCGGAGGTTTTATTGACCGATAACGGTACCGAGTTCGTCAACCAGAGCCTACGGGGAGTGGCGGCCGAGTTGGGGATTTTCACACCACAACTCCGCCGTATCACCCTCAGGCGAACCCCGTGGAGCGAGTTAATCGGGTTCTGAAATCAATGCTTGTCGCGTTTCTTGAGGACGATCATCGGGCCTGGGATCAGCATCTTCCCGAGTTCAGATTTGCGTACAACACCGCGGATCACTCGTCGATCGGGACGCGCCCGGCATTTCTTAATTTCGGTCGTATCCCGCGTCCGCATCAATTTTATCGGCGAGCGGAGGGGTCGAAAGAAGTCGTCCTTCGGGACGAGACAGAGTGGTCGGAGCACATACGGGACCTCAAGCTGTTCCGCGAGAAAGTCCAGCACGACCTTGACGAGGCGTATCGCCGACAGGCTACACAATTTAATCGGCGCCGCAGCCCGGGTGAACTTAAAATTGGCGATTTGGTTTTGCGAAGGCAGCGGCTATTGTCCTCGGCATCCCAAGGAATTGCTGCGAAGCTCGCCGATAAGTATATGGGCCCGTACCAAGTGCAGAAGATCTTGTCCCCGGGGATTTTCGAGTTGGTTGACAAGGAGGGACGAGTGGTTCCCAAATTATCGATCGACGATCTGAAACGGTACCATACCGGTTGCTTGTGTGTGGTTCAGGATGACCCGAGACCGCGTACAGGAGGGGGTGACACTCCTGGGGAATGCAGCGAGCCGAGCCCGGGAGCGAGGGGACGTCCTCCATGCCGCGGCACTAGCGAGCCGAGCTTGGGTCGCGGGTGTCAACGACCTGGGATGGACTGCGGAGGACCATCGCGTCGGGATTCAGATGGCCCGGGCATTGGGGGAGTGGGCCGAGCTGCTAAAAGTGCCGCGGCCGGCTCGTCCGAGGGGACCTTCCCCGGAGTTGGCCGAGGATTTGGAGGCGTCCTTCACGGCCATCATGGATGGGATTGAGAGCCTGCCGAAGGATTCGCAGGAGGTCGACCATGAGGAGTCCGAGCAGGAACTGCCGATTCCGAATGAGAAGGAGCGGTTGCTCGGGAAGGTCCCCGTGATTCCCAAGGTAGCACCGCAGGAGGAGGGGCGACGACCCTGGTCGCTGATGCTGAGGGAAAGAGGGATGCTGGCAATGCGGGGCGAAGGACGTACGATTTCTGCTTCCACTGGGATCAAAGGGGTTCGCACGAACACGTGCCCCAATCCGGTGTGCATGGAGTTTTGTCGAGGCCCAGAGAAACGGGAGACTCGCGACTCGCGTCGGCTGCCCTGACTGGACGTTTGGGATACGGACGTTTGGGATTAACCACCCGACTGGACGTCGGGTGGTTAATCCCACCCGACGTTTGGGGGAAACGTATAATGCCTACCGAGCTCATAACAAATATCGTTAATAAATAATGTTTCTTTTGACTTTTTCGAGGGTGTACGGATTTATTTGCATGGAAGTGTTTGTGTCGTCGGGTTGTCCATTCCAGGGTGTGGTATTCCCCGAGGGGCCGAGTCCGTGGGAAAGAGAAAGGAGATTAAACCTCGGTATGCTATCTTTCGTTTACTATTTTGTGTGCTTTTCTTAACGGAATTCCGCGGAAGCACCGAGCCTGAGCCGCCGACGTGAGCATTGCGGTGTCAGAGAAATCCACATTTTTAGTGACCTGGGACGGTCATTTTCACGAGCTGGAAGGTCATGTCAAGGGGGGGAGCGTTGTAACGTGGCAAAAATTGCCGCGTTACTTAAAAGAATCAGGCGCTCATTTTCTTAGGAACGCTATTAGATAACGACCGTCCGTCGCACGTCGCAGATCAGAGGTGGCTCCGCCGGTCCGATAGGTGGAAAATAAAATTATTATTAATGGCCAGGAATGATTATTTTTTATGTGACCCTGGGCGGTCGAGGGAGCCCGCACTGGGAGGCCACGGCATCAGCGGTACCGAGGTCTGCCTGGAGTCCCGAGGAGAACAGCTACCGAGCACTCAAGAGTACGGCGGGGCGAGTCCTGTCGCCGAAAGCAGCTGTGCCGAGTGGTCGGCGCTCGTCGTACGCTCCCTGCCCGGCTGTCGGAGTCGCGAGAAATCTCAGATCCGAGAAAAATATCCTCCCGGAGTGTCGAGCAGGTCCCGGGAAGATCATCGGGGCCAACCGCTACACCTCCGGAGAGGTTATCGTCGAGAACGTCGCTGGGAAAAATTCCCTTCGTTCGTCGGAGGAAGGATCTTCTTTTCGGCGGCGCAAATTGTCCACCGAATTTGCCGCCGGTGTATAATACATGTGCGCCGGGCGCGACGGTCAGCAGCGTACGCACGCGCGCGATCGTCGAGGATCGACGATCGATGACGGAAATTACCGAGCATGCGGAAACGGTAGCGATTAGGCCGGGTGGGGGTAAGGGCCACGAGAGCGAGAGCGGTTGACGACTCGGTGCAATCTTCGTTGAGGTGTGACGACGCACGGACGAGCTTGACGAATATTATCAGCCGAAATCCGTGGGAAGACAAAGAGCAGCCGACGAATCGGACTTCCATCGGTTTCCGAGGCCGGAATCATCTACCGCGGTAAACGGGTGAGCTTGTCCATCCCAGGGACTGTTCTATCATTTCTTTTGGTTTTGTATCGAATCTTTGGCCGTTTTGGACCAATATAATTTAGCTCACATCGGCGTGCGCAGGGATCGGATTTTCTGAGGGGAAGCGGGCCTCTAGGCCATCGGATGGAATAACGGGTCGGCTTTTCCAACACCTGCCGAGATCGCGATAGTTCTGTATCTGTTCCGCGCCGTCGCATTTAGTTTTTCCACAAGTTTAAGTAGTAATTTCGCGTTAGCCACCTCAGGATCGTGCCCACGGGGATTGCCTTCAGGACATCGGGATCAGTGAGCGGTCCACCAGCGATTCGCGTACGAGAGAGATTATTTATTCCGGGGACATTCTATTGGATTTGTGTTTTTTTTTTTTGTTGAATCGTCTCGAGCCGGCCGTACCGAGGACCGTTTCGCGCCGCGGTGTGCCTGGTATGAGCGCTGGGGAAATTCTCAGTCTGTCGAGAGAGAGAAGAGAGCGGTCGTCGTTTAAGTAATAATTGTTCTGCTGTATTGTGCATGCGTCGTCGAGTGTGGCGGTCACCGCTGGAGTTTTTGTGGGAGGTTTTCCCCCGGGCTTGCCCGGTTTCCTCTCGGTCGAGTCCTTGTTTATTTTCAATAAAGTTATTAGCTTCCTGAGATCAAAACTCTTTGGCGATTTATTTCAAAGGAGTCCGAACGCTCCTAACCAGCCCGCTCTGCCCTCGAGAGAGACAGCAGCGAGCCGGGCATATCACCTATCCTCTCCTCGGCGCGTACGAACGCGCCTGGCGCCCAGATAATATAAATACGGGGAGAGGCGAATCTAAGGTTCGCGGCCGTTGGGTTCCCGCACCACAGCTTTTTCCATGTCCATGGACACTGCCATAAGATGAAATTTATTGGCGAACGCGTTGCATATTTCCGAATTTACATTAGTGAGTTGATCTGCTGTAGTCCTGAACTGTCTGAAGCCGGTAGTTATTTACCTTGCTGCGGTCTTTCCCAGGCTTCGGGATTGGTACAACGATTGCGCATTTCCATTGTTCGGGAAAGATTTGTCCCTTTGTGCCAAATTACGTTGAAAAGATCCAATATGCATCTCAACCCGCTATCGGGCAGGTTTTTTATTAGAATGTTTGGTATTCCGTTGGGGCCTGGGTTTGAATTGCGGCATTTAGTAAAGACGTAGCCGAGTTCTTGTATGGTGATAGGCGAATTAATTGGGTTGTTGTCGTTACATATTGAGATTTCTTCAGTTAGTTCGGCGTTCGTCTTAGCTTCTCTGAACTTTGGCTAGTAATTTGCATCGCTAGAGTTTCGAGCGAAATTCTTTGCCATATGGTTGACTATGAGGTTAAGGTCGGAAATAATGTCTCCATCCGTTGTTTCTACCGTAGTCGGGAAAGGTGCAAAGCACCTTTCCCGACTACGATTGCCACTACCGATTGCCACTTATGCTTCCAATTTTTTTCCAGATGGTCGAGATGGGTGCTTGCTAGTTTATTGTTGATCCGTAGGTTTCCCATGAGTTCTTTTTGCTTTCTTTCACTGTTCTCCGCGCTATGGCTCTTAATTTTTTGAAAGCAATTTTGTTTTCTTCGTTCGGGTGTTTTTTTAGTTTGTTAAAAGCATGTTTCGCTTCTTTTATGGCCGTTTCACTTTCGGAGTTCCACCAGGGCACTTTAGGTTTGCGGTGTTTGCCATTTGTTTTCGGCATTGCCTTGTCTGCTGCCGTTCTGATAGTTTTTATGAGGTCTTTTAGAAGGTTGTTTATTTGATTTTGCCCCGTGTGCAAGGGTATGGCAAGTTTAGGGGTTTCTTCCTCTATCAGCCTTTGGAATTTAGGCCAGTCGGCTTTTCCAAAAATCCATTTTGTGGTTGTATCTTCCTGGGTGTGGAGGAAGTCTGGCATTTCGGTAGTAATCGGGAAGTGGTCGCTATCATGGAGATCGTCGTCTACTTGCCATTCCACGGTCGGGGCTAGATCAGCGCTACTTATGGATAGATCGATTGTGCTTGACTTGCCTGATGCTATGCTGTAGTGTGTTGCTTGTGCGTTATTGTGAAGTACGAGTCCTAGCTCGTCTATCCATTTTTCTACTTTGTGTCCTCTACTGTCGGGTTTTGTAGAGCCCCATATTACGTTGTGGCTGTTGAAGTCTCCGATAATAATAAAGGGTTTGGGAAGTTGCAATGTTAAATCCGTTGGTTCTTTTATTTGTAGTTCTTGGCTATTGGGGAGATAAATATTGCATACTGCAATTCTATCGGGTACCAGTGCCGATATAGCCACTGCTTCTAAAGAAGTATTGAGAGGAATTTCAGTACATATGATGTTCTTTTTGACGTATGTTGCAACTCCTGCACTCGCGTGAACAGCGCTTTCACGCTTTTTGTTGAAAGCTGTATAGTCTTTTATTCTGGCACAGTGATCCATTTTGAAATTTGTTTCTTGGAGACAGACTAGCGATGGATGTTTCTTTTTTATGATCAGCTCAATTATTTCACATCGAGGATGCACAATTATTATAAGTCTAAATCTGCACAGATTTTACAAGTCTAAACCGGGCACGATTTTCATAAATTCAATTTCGATTCACCATTTATAAGTTCAATTCGGCATGGTTTTCTGAGTCCGACTCGCACAAATTTTATAAGTTCGAATTGACACGAAAATTTATTGCGACGGAGCAACCCACCTGCAACAAATAGCAAAATACAGACGGAGATTCAAAAAGGCCCGTTACCGCCTGAAATAAAAACTCACCAGCGATGCACGCGCGGGAATGCAACGAGGGCGCCCCTAGCGCAGCCAACGTCACGAGCGCGGTACAAACGAGATAACAACAGCGACAGCGGGTATATAAACCCGACCAAAAGGCACTAGAAGCACCCCAGGACGAGAGACGACACCGGCTGCACCACGCCGAAGAGCCTACACATCGCCGCGGCCACCAAGGGAGCGTCGACGGTGGATGACCCTACGCTCACGGCGGCCACTAGGGGAACGAACTCCTGGGCAAGCGGATCTTCCGCAGACAGAGCTCGCAGACCTGGACCATCCATACGAGACGCTCGCCGGCGGCACGCACACTGAACGCGAGAATACGAGATACCGTCACGCACGATAACACTCAACGAGAGTCGAGCGAGAGCGACCGACTAGAACCGAACGGCGTCGATCGGAGATCGAGACGCGGCGCTTATGAGCGACAAGTCACAACACCCAAACACGCAGGCAGCAGGGCCGCAGCCAAGACAACAAACCCGGACGAATACCACAGGGGCGGACAACGATGCCGAGAAATCTCGGTACAAGACTACACGATACATAAAAGACTAAATCCACTACGAAGAACAGAAAAAAAACAAGAAGAATATTATAAAGAAAAATAGAAAGTCATACTCCACCTTAATAGCAACTATTTACTATTTCTACGCTATTTTTTATCAATAAATATTCGACCATTTAAACATTATAACCGAATTAATCTCTTCTACTCCCTTTTACACTCCTACTACATTATCTCCTCAGATACTCGGGATCGGGACCCACGGCAAATCACGCCCAGTGTCACGTTCCGCGCTAGAACAATTTTCATATGGAATTGTTTCGCTCTACTCACGATATGGCACGTACAGACTCGTCAGTGGCGGGATTAACTATCAAGGTATCGGAATACACAGGATGTATTCCGTTGCCTTTTTAATATTTAATTTCCCTTGTTAGCTGTTTCTACATCGCGCTTACCGCGGCGTTATTCTACGCGATGCGGATCGCGCGCTATTTTCCAGAAATTCTCCCCGGCTTGTCGTCCGACGGCCGAGAGATTGGCAGATGAACGGGCCGGGGAAGTTAGTCCCGAAGATACATCGAAGGCGCGAGCTTGAACTTCGGAAGGCTTCTCGTTCAGCACCCGCAGGAGTAAAGTAAATCTCGAGGGAACACCCCGGTCTGTTAGTGCGTGCGAAAGTCGCGAAGGCCGTAAGGAGCCCAAAGAGTGTTACTCATCGCGGAGGTCAGTCTGTTCCTGCTAATTATAAGGTTCTCAAATCTCGCCATGAACTATACAGTTCTGTATTCATTACGTGCATGTGATCACGAGTGTAGAGGGAGAGTGTAGAGGAGTGAAGAGATAGAGAGAGGAGAGCGCGATCAACGATTGTATGTGTTATTTATTCTGACTGAATATTGTAAGTGCGATTGTATGTACGTGTGAGCGTTTGTATGTGTGAGTACTTGCCGGCACATTTATCAGATCTTCTATCAGAGCCATTTGTATCAACAATAATCCGTGCCATTTTGACAATTAAAACTCCAGTCATTATAAATCATTGTCTAAATTATTTAACGACCTGCGCGAAGTATCGAGAAGCGTCCTGTATAGGACGATCCGGAAACGATCCCGAACAAAAATATAAACTCGTCGCGCTTCTCGCGACGGGGTTATTTTGATGTAACCAACGCCCGTACGACACACACTTACCCTGGAGCGTCGAGCTTAATACCAACGAAGGAAAATCGCTACCAACGAAGGAAAATCGCTGGGCATCGGCGGCCCACAAACTGGCCGTACTGTGACATTATAAGTCCCAACTTGGCACAATTTTTATAAGTCCGAATCACACAAAGTTTATAAGTTCAATTTGCACAATTTTTATAAATCCCTATTCAGTATAACTTTTATGAGTCCGAATCGCACAAATTTTATAAGTTAATTTTCACTCGGCATAAAATTTTATAGGTCCTTTTTGGCACTATTTCAATTAATTTCACTTATTTCACTTTTACTTTTCATTGGTACTTTTTACTTTTCACTGGTAGTCCTGGAGAGATCGCGGATGGTAATGTAGATCGTTGAACTGATGATCGACTGTCGAAATCGCCGTCTTTTATACTCCGATTTTGGACTCCCACTCCGTTGGTTTGGCGGATTTCTGGTGGACTCGCGTCTGCATGCGGTCGGCCTATTATTAATTTTTCTATTGGTTGATTGTGTTATCCCTGCCTCACCCTCCAATCGCGGGTCGGTATTATCGCGACGATTATCCGGTATTATCCACCGGGCTAATCGTATACTCGGTCGGTGTCGTCTACTTTCGGGCATGTCGTCAGTTTCGTCCTGTGCCGATTTTCCCTCGCTTTTGCACTCCTTTGACCCTGAGCGCGCTTTTGCTGTGATTCCGCTGAACAGCGCCGCTGTGCTTCCGAATCCTCGATGGTGTTGTCTCCTACGCGTGCGCGACGGTCGGCCTTGACCCAGCCGCCGCTCGATCCCGTCGGATCGCGCCACTTGTCTTTCAGCGGGCTCGTGCGGCGATCTCCCTCGGCTGTCAGTATTGCCCGGGCTCTCGCGGTGTTGCGTCACCGGGACCGCACGGGATGAATTATAATGTAGGGGAGTCGCAATTTATAAGTTATTTTCTATACTTCATAGAAAATTTATAAGTCTTTATTCTGTACAAATTTTTACAAGTCCAAAAGTCGCACTACTTCACTTTTATTCACCTTATTCCACTTTATTTCACTGAATTTCACTTTTCACTTTTAGACTCACATGGAAATAAAGTATATTATAGGTATACTCGAGGGTATATAAATCATATACAGCATATAAAGCGGCAATAAGTTCTATATCCGTTATATATATATTATATACCCAGTCGATATATGATGGATCTATATGTTATATATAAATAATACATCTTTCAATTATGAAAGATATATCCCTAATATATAATTGTATATATACGTTTTATACAATCATATAGATGAATTGTATACAGGGTGATTCAGGAAGTTTTTCATATACTTTGCTGGCAGGTAGTTGGTCGTGATGTGAGCAAAGTTAGAAAGCCGTTTTCGAAAATTCGCAACAGTTAATTAGTTATAAGCATTATAAATTTGAATGAACGGACCCATCAGAACGAAGTATTTTGACGTGCTGAAGTGCACGAAATATCCGTGCGGAGGTCTAGCAACATCGGACGGAACGCACCTCCCGTCATGTGACAGGTTCTGCGACACTAGATAGGACACTGGGAGAAACAATAGGAAAAATAGCGAGGAAGACAGTGAGGAAGACAGCGAGGAAAACAGCGAGGAAGACAGCGAGGAAGACAGCGAGGAAGACAGCGAGGAAGACAGCGAGGAAGACAGCGAGGAAGACAGCGAGGAAGACAGCGAGGAAGACAGCGAGGAAGACAGCGAGGAAGACAGCGAGGAAGACAGTGAGGAAGACAGTGAGGAAGACAGTGAGGGAGACAGCGAGGAAGACAGTGAAGAAAACAGAGAGGAAGACACTGAAGAAAACAGCGAGGAAAACAGTATGGAAGATAGTATGGAAGACAGTGAAGAAGACACCGCCGAAGATATCAGCGAAGACTGCAGGTAATGCTCCCGCTCTCAGACTAGCGTAGATGCGTCTTGACCGATGTTGCCAGATCTCCGCAAGGACATTACGAGCGCCCCAATGCCGCAAAATACTATGTAACTAAAGTTCGCAACGTTGTAGCAACGAAATGACCTCAACTGTCATTCGTATAATTGATTATACGAATGACAGTTGAGGTCATTTCGAGGTTATCTACATTGATGTAGATAACCTACAAATTGAACTTGTATTTTAATATGAATAGAAATGGATGTACTTACAAGCCGTGTGCATGCTCCAAGTAATTATTAAGCATCCTAAGCAATTCACAACTGGTTCCATACAAATGGTTGTGGTTCCATACAAAGGCAAGGATGGACTTGCGGTCCCAGCGGATTCTCAAGGGCGATTAATTTTTTTTCTCCAAACTTTTATGAGCTGGATTTGACTCGACAATTATTGTCAATGATCCTCGAAAATATAGACCGAGTTTTATGCGCGTCTATAGTCCGGAACCCTATCTTGGAGCCAATAATGACGAGATTAAAAGTCAGCAGATGTTCAAAGCGCCTTAATTTTTTTCTCCACACTTTTATGAGCTGCATTTGACTCGATAATTATTGTCAATCATCCTCGAAAATATTGTCCAAGTTTTATGCTCGTCTATAGTCCGGAACCCTATCTCGGAGCCAATAATGACGAGATTAAAAGTCAGCAGATGTTCAAAGCCCCTTAATTTTTTTCTCCAAACTTTTACGATCTGGATTTGACTCGATAATTATTGTCAATCATCCTCGAAAATATTGACCGAGTTTTATGCGCGTCTATAGTCCGGAACCCTTTCTTGGAGCCAATAATGATGAGATTAAAAGTCAACTGATCTTCAAAGACCCTTAATTTTTTTTTCGCAAAACTTTTATGAGCTGCATTTGACTCGATAATTATTGTCAATGATCCTCGAAAATATTGACCAAGTTTTATGCGCGTCTATAGTCCGGAACCGCATCTTGGAGCCAATAATGACGAGATTAAAAGTCAGCAGATGTTCAAAGCCCCTTAATTTTTTTTTCTCTTAACTTTTATGAGCTGATTTGACTCAATAATTATTGTCAATCCTCCTCGAAAATATTGACCAAGTTTTATGCGAGTCTATTGTGCGGAAAACTTTCTATGCGAGAACAACGAAGCTGTTGCGGTTCCCATCAGATTTTCAAAGTCGATTAATTTTTTTTTGGCAAACATTTACGAGCTAGATTTGACTCGATAATTATTGTTGATCATCCTTGAAAATGTGGTCAATATTTTCAAGGATGATCAACAATAATTATCTAGTGAAATCTAGCTCGTAAATGTTTGACAAAAAAAAAATTAATCGCCTTTGAAAATCCGCTGGGACCGCAAGTCCATCGTTGCATTTGTACGGAACCACAACCATTTGTATGGAACCAGTTGTGAATTGCTTAGGATGCTTAATAATTACTTGGAGCATGCACACGGCTTGTAAGTACATCCATTTCTATTCATATTAAAATACGACGTCAATTTGTAGGTTATCTAC
This sequence comes from Ichneumon xanthorius, assembly GCA_917499995.1. Lineage (NCBI taxonomy): Eukaryota > Metazoa > Arthropoda > Insecta > Hymenoptera > Ichneumonidae > Ichneumon > Ichneumon xanthorius. Next base: position 225,999 of record CAKJTD010000052.1, on the reverse strand, counting down.
ATTGAATATACGAATGACGGTTGAGGTCATTTCGTTGCTACAACGTTGCGAACTTTAGTTACATAATTTACTTTGGAATAACTATAAAGAATTTTTATTTGATCCGAAAAAACAAACTAATGTCGCAGAAAATATAGCATTAAAAATATCAATGAAATCTTAATTTATCATGGTTTTACTTTGGAAAATTTTGGTTTACCAAGTTTCGATGAGCAAATAATATTAAATGACGAGAACAGTAATGAAGTAACCAAGTTTGCAAAATTAAATATTGAAATGATGAACGAAAAAATTATAAAAATAAAAGTATGTTTCAATTTTGAACAAAGCGTTATGTTTCGTGCAGTAATGAATGTGGCAAAAGATCCTTTCATTAAAAACAGATATTTTTATCTTGACGGACCAGAAGGAAGTGGTAAGAGTTATTTGTTAAATGCTATCATTATGATGATGGAAATTCAAGGTAGATATACAATTTCGGTGGCATCAACGGGAATAGCAGCTAATTTATTAAAAAGAGGACGGACCGTTCATTCAATGTTTAAATTGCCGATGTTATTAAACGAAACTTCAACGTGTAATATAAATTCATCATCCAAACATGCTATGATAATACGGAAAGCTGACATAATCATATGGGATGAAGTTACAATGTCACCGAAGTATGCTTTACAGGCAATTGATTTGTTATTACAAGATTTAATGAACAATAAAATACCATTTGGAGGAAAAGTAATGTTATTATCAGGCGATTGGCGGCAAATCCTTCCGGTAGTCAAACACGGCAACAGAACGATGATAATAGAAGAATGCATTAAAAATAGTATATTGTGGACATATTTCAAGTGTATACAGTTGAAAATTAATCAAAGAGTTGATCAAAATCAAGAAGATTTTATGTCGTGGTTATTGAATGTAGGGAACGGAAGCATAAATGAAACTTTTGAAAATAAATGTGACATAATCAAAATTCCGAAGGATTTATTAGCCACTAAACACATAACTGAAGAAGTATATGGTAAAAATATTAGCAAAAATAATATTGAAGTACATAATTATGCAATTTTGGCACCGTTAAATTCAGATGCATTTGAATTAAATTATGAAATAATTAAAAAATTGGAAGGTACTGAAAGACAATATCAGAGTATAGACATCAATGATAGTGACTTGGAAGAATTGCGAAATATAATTCCTGTCGAATATATGAATATTATAACTCCAAGTGGTTTTCCGCCACATAATTTGGTATTAAAAAAAGGAGCAGTAGCCATTTTATTACGAAATTTAAATGTTAACAGTGGCTTATGTAATGGAACAAGGTTGGTAATAACTGAAATGATGGATAATTTATTAGTAGCGCAGATAATTTCCGGTAGATGTAAAGCTGAGAATGTTTTACTACCAAGTGTTAAATTAACAAATACAGATAATGAACTCCCATTTAAAATGATGAGAAAGCAATTTCCTATTAGATTAGCATACGCAATGACCATAAACAAGGCACAAGGACAATCATTTGAAAAAGTTGGCATATATCCTAAAAACAAAGTCCAACCAAGAGGCGAAGGCTTACCGCGCGAGTTTATCGGTGCCGAGATGGTATAGCCAAACCGACTCGTGTTTCCTCCGTCCTTCCGATCTTATTCCCCATGGCTGGGCAGCGAGCACACGTCTTCACGCTATCACTCCGGTGACGAGAGTCCCCGAGTCGTTCTCATTAATCAGTCTCGCGGTCTCGCTCTCCCTTCTCCTTACCAATATTTTCGGCGATCCCGGTACGTGGCGACGCCCTACGATTATTGCGAACTATCGCCCGCGCGAAATTGATATTCAAACGACAGCGACACTGACGCGTCGTTCGAAATCTCACGCGACGTTTCGCCTATCGAATACAGAACTGAGGCCGGTCCGCGAATTCCAGACATCTATCCGGATGCTGGCATCGCTAAGCTGCGACTTTTCCAAAATTGGTGCGCCCAGAGCGATAATTTTGTTGTTATAAATGGTAAGAAGAAAGTAACGAATTTCCGCCGCCACGATCGATCGCGACTCTGTTATCGGGAAAAATCCGCGTGCTCGCCCAAAATCGTAGTTTACGAGGATCTGTGACGCATCCAAAAAATACCGCGTCACAGTATATCTGTATAAGTATATAGATATGTTAATACCGATTGCTTAATATCATATATCGATTATATAGATATATATAGATATATTATATTTATATATATTCTTCTATTTAATCTCAAAATCGGGACAATCTGGGAAATATAGGGCGAGAGAAAAAGGGAAAATAATATACCAAGATTTTGTGTAGAAAACGTAATAATTTTAATCTTTAATCCTCAGTCGTCGATGACTAGCAAATAACAGGGGAATGAAAGCAATTGCCGCTTCAACGCCGTTACGGGTACGTTGAAGGGACTCGATAATAAAAACAAATCGATTTTAATAATAGTCGAAAAGAAAAAGTTCGCAATAATAATAATAATAAAGGGGCTCGAGAAATAAACAATAGAAAATAAGAAAAAGGCAAGAAGAAATCAGAAATAAGCAAAAAAATAAGGTACCAAATAACAATCGTGGGAACTTGGAAGAAAACAATAGAAATAATAAGAAAGAGCGAAAATCGGAAATACTAAAAATAGGCACGAAGAAATCGGTAATAGTGTCAATATTTGCAAAAAAGGGGGAAAAGGGGAAAGAATCAATACTCACAAAAAAATTAGAAAATGGAAAAATAATCAATACGCAGAAAATTAGAAAATAGAAAAAATAATCAATACGCAGGGAATAAAAAAAAATAGAAAAATAATCAATACGCAGAAAATTAGAAAGAAAACTTACGGAAATAATGAAGCTTATAATAATCGCCGGGACGGCAATTCGCAAGGGTCAATCGCAGGGAGGGGGGGCTGACCGGTGAACGTTCTACACAAAATTGGTCTTAATTTGCCAAAATCAGAAAAATATATAAAAAAAAGAAAACGAATAAAAATGTCACTTATCTCCTTGGGCGCCAGCTACTTTCACGGTGTAGCACCGTAACTCGACAATTAAAGAAAAGCAGAAAAATCTATGAATTTGCACGGCACACGGCTAGCAGGGAAAGGGGGGGAGGGGGATGAGATTTCTCAGACCGAGGGCACTGTCCAGGGCTTCTTTACAAATTACATCGGTCTTAATAATTTACACGGAAAATGTCCCAAAGTCTTAATGGGATCGATGGGAAAAACTGTTTCACTAATATCACTACCACTAATTGCTAATTTACCGCCGTTCACCACACGCGCGATTCCTCTTTGCTCGTGTGCAAAAATGCCGACCAGGTGTCGACCACGAGGCAAAGTCTATTACTACTAATCTTTACAAAAATACGGGGTATTCGGGGAGATAACGGGTCAAGGGGGTCGGGAAAAATTCTGCAAAGACTTACGAACAATGTCGGGCTCACTCAATCAACACACTATACAATATTCCTTTTCGGGCTTAAAACTAACGACTCCCGATCTCACACACACGTTATTCGCCACGCGGCTCGGCTCGGAGTAAGGGACATGGCGGGGTCTTGTTCTTCGTCGGCGTGGGCGCTGATGGTGGTGGGGGACGAGAGCACCTGTGCGTCAGCTTCGGTCGGTAATCGGAGTCATGGATGGGCGGCGAGAGGTGGCGACAGAGGCCCCGCTGGATCGTCAAGCGATGCCGTGCATCGGCGATCCCAGCGGGCGGCAGGCGGGCAGCGGCGGCTTTTCGACGGGCTTTTCGAGGCTTTTTCGGACGGTCTGGTTGGCGGCTTTTTCCCCTCGACCACGATCCTCCTACCTTCCTCGGCGTCAGCACGTCGGCTCTCGTTCCTTTGCGGTTCGTGGGCCGTCGAGGGGGGGGGGGGATGTCGATATTGTCCTCGAGTCGCGCACATTCACACAGGGGGTAACGGGAGGGAAAAAACGGGAATTTACATGCTAAGTTACACAAAATGAGTAGAAGAAAAAAAGCGTAAAAATATCCGGGTCTAACGTTGGGTGAGCGGCGGACCCGAGCCGATTTTGGGGAAAGGCTTGTGACGTACCACGTCACAGTATATTGTAATTTTATTAGAAATCTGTCCTCTGAGGGATTTCGACTACACGCGTTCCGCGCGTGCGTATGTATGTATTTTCTCTTTATTTTCTTTTTACGTTATTCTATTGCAATCAATCGCGAGTGTCGTGCTCTGGGCAGTCGCTTCGTGTCGTGTTGGTTTCTTTTTTTTACGGGTATCTATTGATTCTTTTCTTTAGGGAAAGGAGGAAACTTCAGAAGCCCTTTCCTACAACGTCCGGAGACGGAGATGCTATCATCATGAGTTTCCGGGTGGAGTGTAGGTAGGAATTTCGGTTAGTGGTGTACGGTTTGATATCGGATTTTCTCGGTGTGGATTTTCACACCTCGGCAGCAGCTGGCTTGCACGAGGTGCGTCCTATGCTATGAGTCTCGGTATACCGAGACTCGCGAATTAATACGCCGATTCGCCTCGACCAAACGGAGCTTCTCCGGACTTTGTTTATTTTATGAATTGAATTTCGCACCATTCGTTTGCCTCCCACGACGTCGGGCAAACGGAGCTGTCCTTGCTCAAGGATACTATATTAAAATAAATCCTTCGTTTATTCTCCGGCGGCGGAAGTGCTCGAGGGAGAAGAAACGGTTGGGAGGATATATCTATATTTTTCTTTACTGGTTTCAATATTAAATGGTGAAGTGAGTCCGTGTGCTCGAGTCACTGTAGCCTGATGTTCGTGCTTTTGATCACGGTAATGTTTATCGTACGATAATTCGTTAAGCGATTATCTGACGTTTTCCCAGCGCTGCGGCCCGAGCGTCCGCTCTTAGCTAAAGTTCGCGGTTCTCGCTAAGCTATCTATCGGTTTTTTTATTAATTCCCAAAATGCCTCTGTCATATACCCGGCGATTAAATAATTATTAGAATAATGATGAAGATGAAACGTTGCCTATGCGCTCTAGTCAACGGAGCTGGGCTGGCTCAAGTCGCGAATTTATGATGCCGAACTCCTACGTTATAAGTTGAGCTATCAAGAGACGCGGTAGCGTCTCGACGCCAAGTACTTAAAAAAAGTTTTTTAAGCGAGTTGACGAGACGCTACCAAGTATATATACTCCAAATTGCCGGAAGTGGATTCTTGCAGCTCGATTTTCTCGAAAACGAAGCATCGGATCGGAATTCCAAAAACACTTTTACCATATATATAGGACACAAGCTTTCGAACGCGCCCTGTTACGATTATAACTGTTCGGTAGATGCTGAGATATGGGCATCGTGTCCCTCTCGAGGTCCGAAAATATTATAAAATGTGATGTGATGTGATGTGATGTGATGTGATGTGATGTGATGTGATGTGATGTGATGTGATGTGATGTGATGTGATGTGATGTGATGTGATGTGATGTGATGTGATCGCGTCTACTGCGCATGCGTCCGCCGGGCCAGCTGGCTTGCCTTTCGACTCCTGGGCTACGTTTCAGAAATCATACCCGAGTATATCAATCGGCAAAATATATATATTTTTTTACATGAACATTTGTGCTGAAAATTAGGGACATAAACTTGTGATTATGTGATATGCGATATGTGATTTAAAGAAATCAAAATATTTTTGCGTTATAAAAATGTGAGAGTGTCGTGAAAAATTGTGCATAATAAGTGTCAATAAAAAAATAACTTTCGTGTAAAAAAATTGCAAACCGTCGATAAAAACCCCCATAAATACATCTAATCTGATAATATTAATAAATATAGTATGTTTTATATATCTTAAAAATATTAAATTAAATTTTTGAATTATGTGTCGGACGTGTAAAGTTAATTTTTCCTCGATCTTTTTATGACTAACCTAATTTTGACGTTTCGTTTTGTTTTTGCTTTTGAAATATAAAATACTTGACCAGAAGATGGTTCAGTTTTTTAAAAGTGGAATCTATGCTCCGTCAGCAAAACATGAACTTATTCACCTACCCAAACCAAGGAATAAATGTTTTCCTGACGGAGCTGGCATTCTATTTGAGACATTTCCCCCTGGCGATGGAAATGATATAAAGAAAATATATAATTAAAGGCTCGCAGTGAACATTTATAATTTATGTAATACACCTATTCCATGTCGTGCCGAAAAGCCTCTCCAGCTCCACACAGATGCCTTCGATGCTCTGGAATTTCAGAGGGACTGCGTCAGGATCAACAGATGTCCTTATCCATTGTGCGAGAGAGTTAAGTTTTTTTTTGCTACGTATGATTAAAACCACCTCCTGATCCTGACGCAGCTGCCTTCGAAGGTCGAGAGCATCAAGAGCAACTGCTTTAAGAGTCGGAGGTGCGTTTCGTCACCATAAAATGTTTCACAAATATATTTTTATTTTACAGGAAGATGTTTTAGTTTTTTTTTTTTAAATGGAATCTATGCTCCGTCAGCAAAACATGAACTTATTTACATTTACCCAAACCGATAAATCTTTTCTTGACAGAGCTGGCATTCTATTTGAGATATTTCCCCCTGTCGATGTATAATTGAAGCCTCGGAGTGAAAATTTATAATTCATTATGTATATAATTTTTGCATATAGTGGCGAAAGGCAATGCCAGCTCCACATATGAGAGAGATTCCATCGATGCTCTAGAACTTCAGAGGCACTGCGTCAGCATCAAAAGATGTCTTTATCCATCATGCGAGAGAGATAAGTTTTTTTAGCTATGCATGATGAAATCTATCTCCTGATCCTGACGCAGCGGTTTTCGAAGGCCCAGAGCATCAGGAGCAGCTACTCAAGGTGTCGAACATGCCTTTCGTCACCATAAAATGTTACACGAATATATTTTACAGGAAGATGATTCGGTTTATTCACCGTATGTTTGTAATAATAAATCAAACAACATGACTGGATGTCAAAAATAGGTGAAATCAAAGCAAAAAATACTTTTTAAAAAAAAGTAAAAAGGTACGCCAAGTACTTAAAAATTGTATTCTCGTTCTGAAAATATGTTTATCGGAAAAAAAAAAGAAAAATGCCCAAACAGATGTTTATCAAAACGGTCTCTTAACAAAAAAATTCTTCCGAAAAGACGTTTATCAAAGCAATTTTTTAAAAATCAAAAAAATATGTATCCAAATCTCAAAAAAAAAAATCGAAAAGAAATCCAATCAAACCAGCCAAGTAGTAGTACATACAAAAAAAACTCTTCAAAAAATATGTTTAGCAAAACAATCTAAAAAAGCTAGCAGAAGTTTATTGGTAATTAAGTTATCGTCAAATGTCTTTTCACAGGAATTAAGTGCTTTTTAAGTGCTTTCGAACCGTATAAAATTTAACCCCAAAATCTAACCGAAAATATTATTTTTTTCGAAAAATAAATTTTTTGAAAATGTATAATCCGAAATAATCAGTGTAGCTGCATTCACGATGTTACATCTTGTTTAACGAATTAAGTGCTTTCGAAATACACTGGATTTAATTTTAGTGCTCCGCCCCTTCATAAAAAAAAATGATCAACGCTTCCTGAACAAGACAGCTTTCGCCACAGACTCAACAGAGCAAATAGATATCAAAGTATATCTTAACATCAAAAAAATATGTATCCAAATCTCAAAAAAAAAAATCGAAAAGAAATCCAATCAAACCAGCCAAGTAGTAGTACATACAAAAAAAACTCTTCAAAAAATATGTTTAGCAAAACAATCTAAAAAAAAAAATACAAGATGCAAATAATCTTGACAAAAAAAAACTTGGCGTGCCAGTTTTTTTTACAATTACAGTTACTGCAGTTATTACAGATGTACAACAGCTGTTGTAAAAAAAAACTGGCACGCCAAGTTTTTTTTTGTCAAGATTATTTGCATCTTGTATTTTTTTTTTTAGATTGTTTTGCTAAACATATTTTTTGAAGAGTTTTTTTTGTATGTACTACTACTTGGCTGGTTTGATTGGATTTCTTTTCGATTTTTTCCTTTTGAGATTTGGATACATGTTTTTTTGATTTTTAAAAAATTGCTTTGATAAACGTCTTTTCGGAAGAATTTTTTTGTTAAGAGACTGTTTTGATAAACATCTGTTTGGGCATTTTTCTTTTTTTTTTCCGATAAACATATTTTCAGAACGAGAATACAATTTTTAAGTACTTGGCGTACCTTTTTACTTTTTTTAAAAAAGTATTTTTTGCTTTCTTATTTACGTCGGGATTTGATATTGTTAATTCGCTTGGGTAGTGGTTTCTTTCTCAAGGAGTGTTCACGAAGGCCGAGATGTCCGGAGCTCGTGTTCACAGGAAAGGTAGGTGGGTTTTTAGAGAAGCTATTCCGAGGAGATAATTTGGTATAAAGGTGCCGAGCGGCCAGTTGTCCGTGCTTATATACTCGCGGAAAGTCCCGTTAGTCGGCTAGTTTGTGACGTCGGACCAACGACAAAATTCGCTTAACTTTTAATTTGATTTCGATCCTGCAACGGCAGGATCGCCTTATCTTGCGGGGTGATACGCGCTCGTTCGTCGCGGAGGCGGAGCCTACCATCTCGCTTCAGGGCTCATGCCGCGTGCTCTGTCTTCCCAGAGCCTCAACTCGCGGATCGATTCGTCGATCCTCGCCCGATTTCGATGGCTTTTTCGTGTATCGCGCTCGGGTGGGTCCCTGTCCCGTTACAGCTGCCCCCCCAAAGAATTGGAAGTCTTAGTGAACTTAGGGTGGAATATTCTTTGTGCTTTATTTCACTTTTTAGCATGTATCTATGTTATATTATTTCATTTTTATTTTTTTTTATTTTATTATTATTATTATTATTATTTTTTTTAATTTTTATTCCCGGTTGTTGTTCCCATCCGGATTGGTTGGTTTCTTCGTGGACGATGCTTCGGCTCGCGGCTGACGACGTCTTCCGGTCTGCACCTTGGTGAAGGCGTGCTTCCGCCGCATTGCTTCCTCCGTGATGGGGTCGCTCGTGACGACCCGTGGTTTTTTAGCTTTCGGCACGATCTTCTCCGGTGCTTGATTCCCGAGGATGATGGAGCGTATGTCGCGTTGGTAGGTCATATCGCCAACGATTTTCGGCTTATTTTTTGGCTCGAACTTAATAAGTTGTCTTGTGGTCTGCGTCTGCAAGATCCCCTCCACCGCTATGTCGTTGGCTTCGGCGAGCCCGGCGAGTTCCGTCACTTCTCGGCGCACTTGCTCGTATCCCTGGAGCAACTGGAAGTACTCCGGCTCGGTCTTGGTCATTTTCGATAGTACCTTGACCAATCGTTGCGGCTTGCGTTGATTTCGGATCGCGGTAAATCGCGTATACGGTCGCGCGATTATTTCGCGTCCCTCGTTACTCGTCGGCTCGGTTTGGGTCTCTTTGTCGCACATGCTAACTTATCAAGCTCTCGATTGCTACTGGAGTATCGACCTGGGATCGCCCGTTAATTTTGACCTTTGTCGATATCGCCGGAGGCATGTTATGATTTTATTTTGTAGTGGTCGTTCGGCGGCATTGTTCGGACAGAGGCAGCGTCTTGCTTGACTGCCTCGCCGTGGTCGCTCGCGACTATCGGATGGCCCTATTCAATTTCTTCGATGCTAACGGGAGCTCTATACGGCCGAAGGTCGCGGGCGTGATACTGTCCGCGTTCTCTGTTACCATTTAAATATTTCAGGATGCACGAGGTTTCCCGGATTATTTTTTTTATCTCCTATGGACCCTCATACAGTGCCATGAACTTCGCGATCAATTTTTTTTCAGGTTTGGAGACGTTTAGGGCTTTAACAAGTACGTGTTCCCGATCGCGTATTTTGTTTCCTTGTGCTTGCTGTTGAACACGTCGGCCTGTTTTCCTCGTCTCTCTGCCATGTTTTTCTTAGCATATACTATCCAGTCTTCTTGCGTCATCATTGCGTTGGTACATGTGATTGCTCGATTAGGTGTTCCCACGGTTTTCGAGGAGCCTTCCCCGTGTGCAACAGTATGGGAATGCATCCGGTTGTTTCATGATGCATTTCATTTACGCATGACGCGATCGTTTCGAGATGTGTGCTCCAAGCGGTGTGTTTATCCCGTAGGAACGTACGGAAGAAGCGAGATAGTTCTCGATTGGTCCTCTCGACGGGGTTTGCCTGTGGGTGCCGGATTGATGTGAGGATTCGTTGTATCCCGAGTGCTTCCAGCGCGCTTTTCCACTTTTCACAGGTGAATTGTGTTCCCTGATCAGAGAGCAGGGCCTTCGGCTTACCGAACTTCGGAATGTAGTCGTTGGATAAGCATCGTATGGTGGCATCGGCAGTCGCGCTTCGCAACGGATACAGTCGGAGCAACTTTGAGAACACGTCGATTACTGCCAACACGTGCTTCATTCCGTACCTTGCCGTAGGCAACGGCCCATAATAATCGAGTGACACTAGTTCCCCGGGTCGCTCGGGTAGGATGCTTCGGGCTTCCGCGTACGACCCTTGGGTGTACACTTTATTTTTTTGGCATACTATGCATGACGCTAAGAGCTTTCGCGTCAGTCGATATAAATTAGCACAGTAAAAACCGTCTCTCATTATGAGATAGCACTTTTTTGCCCCCGCATGCCCGTACATCTCATGGCATGCCTGGATTATTTTGCTTATCTCGATCTTTGGTACGACGGCGAGAGGTTTGTCTATGATCTTTTTGTGCAGTACGCGGTCTCGGATTTCATACCCGGGAATATCGTTTTTGTTCTCGAGTGATTCGATTATTTCTCGCGTACGCTCATCTCGTCGCTGTGCTTCCGCGAGGCCTTTTAAAAGGTCTTCGAGTTTCGGTGTCGGGCCACAGGCCAGTGCCGCGATTCTCACTTCGTGTTTATTATTTTCGCGCTCCCGAATGTTTGGTCGGCTCAGCGTGTCTGCAACCGTATTTTTCTCCCCGGGGCAATGCTCTACGATCATATCGTAATCTTGGATCGCGAGCATCCACCGGGTCAGCCGCGCATGCGCGAGTTTACATTCCCTTAAGAATGTCAGGGCAGCGTGGTCTGTCGTCGTGATGACCTTGGAGCCTAGGAGGTATGACCGAAATTTTTGCAAAACCCATACAATGGCTAAGAGCTCCTTCTCGGTCGTGAAGTAACCGATTTCGGCGCCCTTAAGTGTCCGGCTTGCAAATTGCAGGACTCCTTTCTCGCCGTTGTCGTCGCGTTGGAAGAGAACCGCTCCCAGGGCATAGTCGCTCGCATCCGTGTCGATGTAGTATGGTCGATTTCTGTCGGGGTATCGCAAGATGACGCTCTCGCAGAATTTCGATTTAACATCATTGAAGCATTTTTCCTCGTCTTCTCCCCACTTCCACTTAACCCCTTTTCGGATGAGGGGAAGCAGAGGCACCGTTGCACCCGCATGTTGGTTCGTAAACTTACTATAGTAGTTTACGAGGCCAAAAAATCCTCTCAATTGTTTCGGATTTTTCGGAGCAGGGAATTCGTGGATGGCTCGTACCTTTTCCGGGTCGGGTTTGATCCCCTCTGGTATGAGGATGTGCCCAAGGAACTTAACCTCTTTTCGAAAGAAGTTTGACTTGGTAAGATTTATCGTAAGTCCATGCTCTGCGAACCGCGAGAACAGGTTGTCGAGATCCTCGAAGTGCTGTTCACGAGTTTCCGACATGCACAGCAGGTCATCCACGAAATTTATTACATTTTGTAGACTACCCAGGACGGGTTGTAGACCCCGTACCAGGCTGGCGGTGCTCGTCTTGAGTCCAAATGGCGTTACACAAAACTCGTAACAGCGGCCGCGATGGGTGAAGGCCGTGTATTTTCGAGATCTCTCCGTCAACGGGACTTGCCAAAAACTGGCGGTCAAGTCGAGTGAGGAAATGAACGGCATTCCGGTGCACTCTTGAAATAAAATCTCGGGGGTTTCCATCTGCTCGTTATCATGATGCAATATTTCATTGATCCGGCGCGCGTCGAGGCAGAGTCGGATGCTATCATCTTTTTTGATTACCACGAGGATTGGGTTCCTGTACGGGCTCGTCGATCTTTGGATCACGCCGAGGGACAACATCCTTTGGATTTCGTCGTCTACGCTCTCTCGATACGCGATCGGTATCGGATAGGAGTGAGCCTGGAAAGCCTGATGCTCGATGACCTTGAGATCATGCTCGTAGGTTATGAGTCTCCCGGGTTTTTTATCGAAGACTCTTCGGTGTTTCATTAAGAGCTCAATAAATGTCCCTCGGTCTCGTTCGGATGCCCATTCAATCGTGGCGACTTTCTGAAAAATTTCTTCGTCGGTGACGAGGTATTCTTCGCTAGTTGCTCGAGCCAGTTGTCTCATCTGTAGGTCTCCGGTGACCATCGGTGAATTCTCGAACCGAAGCCTGTGCGTTCTCGTAGGGTTGAGCGGATCCGGGAACGTCAGTTCGTAATTTTCAAGGTCGATCTTCGTCTTCAGTTGGTGCAGAAAGTCGATGCCTATTATGCAGTCTACCGTTAACTTCGGTACCACGAGGATTGTGCTTTTTTTGTGACTCTGTTGCATCCGAATGCTCGCGTGGAATTGCCGCGAGACTTTCGTCGCCTTCGTCTCCGTAGCGGATGTCACCGTTACTCCGGTCAGTGGTAACGTTGGGCACTTTGCGAAGCGCGAAATATGTGTCTTGTAGAACGCCTCTGATACGGCGCTCACCTGACTCCCCATGTCGATCAACGCGCGAACCTCGATGCCGTCGATCCAGACGCTTAGTATCGGACATTCGGGGATTCGCTTGATCTGCGCCGCGTCCGTTTCCAACAGGTATCCTCGCGTGTCCTCCCCATACCCCAGCGTCACCTCGCGTAGGGAAACTTCTATTGCGGTGACGCCTCCTCGTTTTCCTATTGCTCGGTTTCGCTGGTGACAACGTCTTCCTCGAGGGTCTCATCTTCATTGATCGTCAGTGCTCGAATCCCTCGCTGCTCTGTTTGTATTTTCTTTTTTCCCCCGTCGTCTCTCGAGTAAACGGGTCGAGTCGACGTCGGCGTTGATTTCATTTTCTCTTCTGGCTTTTGTACCGAAATGTTGCGCTCAGCGACAGCCTGACCCGTCGTTGCGCGATTAAATCTCTCAACCAGACCTCGCTGGCTGTTTATCGCGCCTCCTTGGTCGTATGCTTCGAGCAAGTCTAATAACGCTGTGACTGTGCGTATTCCGCGAGCCAGGATTCCTCCGCGAATTTCTTCGGTAAAGTGTCTCGCCAATTTCTTTATTATTAATTCGTCGCTAGGTCTCGGGATTGGTTCGCGCGCGTTGCCTATTAAATTTATGGCGTACGACATACGTTTTTGCTGTGACTCCGAGCTGTGCCACCCGTGATCGAGAGTGTACAGCACCTGATGCTGCACATCCTCGTTCCAGAAGCGACGAGTGAAACAGTCCTCGAAATCTTCCCAGTTATGGACCTCTGCCTCGATGAGCGTCCACCATTCTTTTGCAAGATGCAGCGGGATCTGTTCTATCAAGGCTTTAAAATTGTACCGGTTTCCGAGAGTCTCATAATATCGCTTGAACTCGTGCAAAAACCGGATTGGCCGCTCTAACGGATTTCCCTTATAAATCGGCACCGTAAGCTTCGGCGCTCCCCATACTTTTCCATCCATTCCGTTCACGCGTTCGAAATTTCCCTGTGCGTACGGGAGTCACATCGTCGATTCGTGAGCCGGTAACGGAGCGAGTTGTTGCGACTGGCGAGTCGGTACTGCTGTGCCCTGCCGCGGATCGAGTACCGGGCTCACGCGCGTGGTATCGATCCATGATCCGCGCCTCCTCTCCTGCCCCCGAGAGTCGGCACTCCGGTCTCGGATCTCGCCCGTATTGAAATTTCGATTTGTTTGCTGTTCGTATTCTCGAGCTATCCGATCCTCGATTGTCTCGCCCATGCCGTTACGATTTTCGTGGCCTCGTTCCTGCACGCTCCTTGACATTCGACTTTGATTTCCGGATATCAGGTTCGTTAGATTCTGTAGATCTTGCTGGATGGTTCTCATCGAGTTCTCGGTGTACTGTTGCACGTTATCGAGCCTTCGCTTGAATGATTCCGATAATCCCGCGATACGCTTGCTCGTTGCTTCATTTTCTATGCGCCGTTGCGCATCGATTTCTCCCAGGATCCCTCGCAATGAATCTAAATTCGTATTCGCCTCACGCATGTTTAGAGGAGTCGGCATCTCGGATCTCCGAACCCGCGTTGTCATCGTCGGTACGTTCGCACTCGGCCATGCCGCCGCGCCCGCCTCAGCTAAAGCCTGTCCTGGATGTGGAATTGTATATGAGGAAATCCACGATGCTAACGTTGAGTCGATCGCTGCTGACGATATCGGCACGGTCGAATTCCTGCTTGTTGACATTGTAGTTGTCGGCATTGTTTCCGTCGCCGGTCCAGTCGCGGCTGTTGTTATTTGCGCCGGCGGCCCGCTTGCTGACGACGTTGTCGACGCTGTATTTATCGCTTCCCCGCCCTTACTTATTGGCGGAGCCATACTCGTTCGATTATTCGCGCTTTTATTCACGATTTGAAGTCTTTGTATGTTTACTTTTAAATTTCGTAATTTAGACTTAGTGGCGATGTAATTATCGTTTCGCCACGCTAACGCTTGTGAGCCGCGGACTGATATTCTATCTTCCCGAGGTCGTCGATAATTTTGGTCTTTGAAATATCGAGCTTTCTTTATTTTTACTACTTTTGATTCTGGATTTACGCGAAAAATTTTCCTAACCTTTTCCGACCACATTTTATGTAGCGCCAACACTTAATCGACCGCCCCACGTTGGACGCCAATGCAATTTTATTAGAAATCTCTCCTCTGAGGGATTTCGACTACACGCGTTCCGCGCGTGCGTATGTATGTATTTTCTCTTTATGTTCTTTTTACGTTATTCTATTACAATCAATCGCGAGTGTCGTGCTCTGGGCAGTCGCTTCGTGTCGTGTTGGTTTCTTTTTTTTTACGGGTATCTATTGATTCTTTTCTTTAGGGAAAGGAGGAAACTTCAGAAGTCCTTTCCTACAACGTCCGGAGACGGAGATGCTATCATCATGAGTTTCCGGGTGGAGTGTAGGTAGGAATTTCGGTTAGTGGTGTACGGTTTGATATCGGATTTTCTCGGTGTGGATTTTCACACCTCGGCAGCAGCTGGCTTGCACGAGGTGCGTCCTATGCTATGAGTCTCGGTATACCGAGACTCGCGAATTAATACGCCGATTCGCCTCGACCAAACGGAGCTTCTCCGGACTTTGTTTATTTTATGAATTGAATTTCGCACTATTCGTTTGCCTCCCACGACGTCGGGCAAACGGAGCTGTCCTTGCTCAAGGATACTATATTAAAATAAATCCTTCGTTTATTCTCCGGCGGCGGAAGTGCTCGAGGGAGAAGAAACGGTTGGGAGGATATATCTATATTTTTCTTTATTGGTTTCAATATTGAATGGTGAAGTGAGTCCGTGTGCTCGAGTCACTGTAGCCTGATGTTCGTGCTTTTGATCACGGTAATGTTTATCGTTCGATAATTCATTAAGCGATTATCTGACGTTTTCCCAGCGCTGCGGCCCGAGCGTCCGCTCCTTGCTAAAGTTCACGGTTCTCGCTAAGCTATCTATCGGTTTTGTAATTAATTCCCAAAATGCCTCTGTCATATACCCAGCTATTAAATAATGATTAGAATAATGATGAAGATGAAACGTTGCCTATGGGCTCTAGTCAACGGAGCTGGGCTGGCTCAAGTCGCGAATTTATGATGCCGAACTCCTACGTTATAAGTTGAGCTATCTTATTTACGTCGGGATTTGATATTGTTAATTCGCTTGGGTAGTGGTTTCTTTCTCAAGGAGTGTTCACGAAGGCCGAGATGTCCGGAGCTCGTGTTCACAGGAAAGGTAGGTGGGTTTTTAGAGAAGCTATTCCGAGGAGATAATTTGGTATAAAGGTGCCGAGCGGCCAGTTGTTCGTGCTTATATACTCGCGGAAAGTCCCGTTAGTCGGCTAGTTTGTGACGTCGGTGCAACGACAAAATTCGCTTAACTTTTAATTTGATTTCGATCCTGCAACGGCAGGATCGCCTTATCTTGCGGGGAGATACGCGCTCGTTCGTCGCGGAGGCGGAGCCTACCACCTCGCGTCAGGGCTCATGCCGCGTACTCTGTCTTCCCAGAGCCTCAACTCGCGGATCGATTCGTCGATCCTCGCCCGATTTCGATGGCTTTTTCGTGTATCGCGCTCGGGTGGGTCGCTGTCCCGTTACAATATATAGAGGGGCTATATATATAGTATCTGTATTCCATTTTAATTAGCATTACGATTTGTTTCGGGTATTTCTGCATTTGATTTTGTGTTCACAGCAAAAGGCAGAAAGAAAATAATGGAAATTCTAAATGGTTCTAAATTCAAATACTTCGAATGGTAAATGGTAACGACATCTAATATTCCAAATGGTAAATGATTTTTAATATGATTATATTATAAACATATACAATTTAATACCAATAATGAATAAACGCCATTTCTTTTTTAGATAGCAGTATAGATACATAGAAGACGTAACAGATTCTCATAGGAAGCACATGAAGCTCTATAGATATTTATTAATGAAACAATTTATAATAATGGATATTAAATATTTAAGATGTGTTACGTAATCAGTATATTATTTATTGAAAGGTTGACTGACGGGATATTAGCTTATCGAATGTACACACTGTCCTTCCCACGTTTTTTAGCCATGGTTTTCCGTCGGGACTTGGGTAAATACCAGGGCAGTGGAATTAGGTTGTAAATAACACGAGATGGTCGATGGCAATCACATCTAAATGTTAATAAAGAGCTGCCAAACGAAAAATAAACACTAATTCTGTGAACACACTACCAGACAGTTGAGAAAAAAATTGAGAAAGGGACGGAAGGGGTAAGCGGGAAGCCAAAAGCGGAGAGTGAGAGCGGAGGGTGAGAGTAGATGATTGAAGGGATGGGTGAGAGCAGCGAGAAAGTGGAAAGCGGAGAGTAAAGAGTGGAGACCGAGAGCAACAAGCGTAGAGCGGAAAGGGAACACAAGAATTAGAGAGAAAGCGTGAGCAGGGATGGGCATAATTTATTCGAAAAATGAATAAATTAGAAGATGCTTTTCTACTCGTCATCTTTTTCAGTTGAAATAACGATTGATTTTCCACTCATTAATTATTTACGTTCAAATAACGAATAAAATACCATTCGTTATTTGACCACGGAAGAAATTATGAATAAAAAATCATCCGTTATTTGAGCCGTGACAAATAACGAATGAAAAATCATTCGTTATTTGAGCCGTGACAAATAAACGAATGAAAAATTACTCGTTATTTGAGCACGTGACAAATAACGAATGAAAAATCACTCGTTATTTGAACATGTGACAAATGACGATTGAAAAATCATTTCTTATTTGAACATGTGAGAATGACGAATGAAAAACCATTCGTTATTTGAACATGTGAAAAATGACGAATGAGAAACCATTCGTTATTTGACCATGGAATGAATGACGAATGAAAAACCATTCGTTGCGTCACCCTGAGCTGAATGACGCATTACATCGACCAGTAATGTTCCATTGGAAGGATATCCTTCATTTGGAAGATTTTTCGACCCTCTGGAAGGTGGAACGAAGGTTTTTGAAAATAGGAAAATTGGAAGCTTTTTTGTTAATGCGATATTTTTCCTCTCAATTCGGAAACATTAAATTTGAACAAATGCAATGGCCAAATCTTGCCGTACGTTTGGTTATAAATCGGTAGGTAAAATAGTCTCATTCATTTATCGTACGGTGGAACATTTTATTTTGGCAATAGGCGCTTTCCAGTCGCTCGTTAAAACTCATTAAGATACTACGATTGGTTCGTTCCGTCGGATATTATCCTAATCTGACAGAATGGACTAATCGTAGGATCGAACAAGTGATTACCAATAATTCTGAATTCCGATTGGCAAACCGTTATTGAGGGGATTGGTGGAAGCGGAACTGGCAGCACAGGCCTATAAGTTTATTGAACGGTTGTTACATCGTCATGGCGCCAACAGTCGCAGGACCCATCGCAACTTAGCGCTATTAGTTTCCACAAACATTACGCAGAAGTTTTCGTGGGCCGAGATTTGGGGAATACCATCATTTCATATACCCGTCGAAAATTATCTCTAGTGTGATTTCCAACAACACGAAGATCTGAATTGTTTGATGACGCTAATTTTTCTGTTCGTATTATTCCTACCTAACCTATTTCACGATCCAAAAATGTTTACTGTTGCAAAAAAAAAAAAAAAACTCAATGTTTTCGCACAAAATACTTTTGCATCTGAGCAGTACAGATGTGTGATTTCATGGAGTATTTATGGTGGTTGCTTTATTATGGTCGTTTACAATCGAATTTTTCATATCTTGATATATTTTATTGATATTTAGTAAAATGGTGGGGTTATATTGCGCTTGGTGATAATATTGTTCACTACTAAGTCAAAAAGTCACTACTTTATAGGTTGCATATAATTTTTCAATTATAAACATTGCTAAATTATGCTAATTCGGGTGAATTCACTTTTTTATTAAATGGTTTATTATTGTGTGAATAGAAACTATTTTTCCGGGTCCGTGTTTATTCAGGTTACGAAAATGAGGGATGACGAAAACGTCGATGATCCCGAGATCATCAATACTCCGGCAAAAAAGCGGAAAAAAAATCCATCTCCGACGCCGCGAGTTAGGAAATTCCAGCAGGTGTGACTTCAGCAACCAAGCTTCAAAGGATGACTACAGGAAGTAAAAGGCGGAACGGGTTCAGCCCACTATTCGGCGTGTTCAAGCACCATTCTTTTATCGAGCGGAAAACATGATGTAGAATGTCACGCGAATACACAAAAGCACAAGAAAGCTATAAGTGCATTGAAGCAAACCTCGTCGGTAAGAGCTTTATTCGAAGCTTCATCGGTCCCACTCAACGATCGCAAGAAAAACGCTGTAAAGGAAGCGGAAATTCACATAGCTGCCGTTCTCGCCGCTCATCCGCTTGCGTTTCAATTGATCGACCACATCCTACCTGTGTTTCGACAACACAAAGATGTTTTAGAAGACATCACTTTGGGAAGAAAGAAGTGCACGAATATTGTTAAAAATATCATTGGCACTGTCGAAACGGAAAAACTCATCACGATTTTGAAGACAACGCCGTTTTCGATTCTCGTAGACGAAAGTACATCGATTCAGAACGGAAAGTATCTGTGCTTGCTGGTTCGTTTTTTTTGTCCTGAAAGCAACAGAATCTGCGTCAAGCTACTCGAGTTCATTTTACTTGATTCGAAGAATTGTACAGCCGAAGCTTTATTTGACAGAATCGAACGGTCGATTGTTGAAAAAGGGTTATCTATGAAGATGATAATCGGCCTCGGTACTGATAATGCTAGCGTTATGGTGGGATGCGAAACTCGCTATTCACTAGGCTCGTGAAAGAAAATCCGAAGATTGTTCTTATGCGCTGTATTTGTCATTCCGCGCACATAGCGGCAGGAAACGCGGGCAAATCGCTACCGAAGGAAGTCGAGGCTTTATTACGGAGCTTGGTGAACTACGTTACGAGCAGTCCGAAGAGATCGGCTCTCTTGGAGGAGTTTCAAGAGTTTTGTGGAGAGGCCAAAAGTCGACTATTGAAGCCGGCTAGTACACGATGGCTTTCACTCCAACAGTGCATCGTCAGAGTTTTAGAACACTGGAATTCGCTGAAACTGTACTTCATCGACGCTGTTGCTGAAGACGAGTTAGATACAGCGAAAGATATACTGTGCAAATTGCAGTGTCCTATCATCAAGACGTACCTGTACTTCCTAAAGCACGTGTTGAACACGTTTAATACGTTCAACGCATTATTCCAATCGGCAAAAATGCTGATTGCCGTTTTGCAAGACGAAAGTGTACGATTGATTCGAAGTATGTGTCAGAATTTCATTAAGCCGGAATATTTGTCGCGATCGATCTATGAAATCGACGAATTCAATGCGAGCTTTTACTTGCCGTACGATGAGATATTCGTTGGCAATGAATGCAAAAAACAACTCAAGTTGATTCCACATCGACACCAGATAACGGAAGTTTATCAAAATGTACTGCAGTTTTACATTGCTGCTACATCGGAATTGAAGAAACGACTTCCTCATAGCGATCCACTATTTACGGAACTAAAATTTTTGCAAGCTTCTGTCGCTTTGAAACCTAGTCATCAACGTCAGCTGGTACGCAATATGCCAAAAGTGCTCGAGACGCTTGCACAGTTCGTCAATAGAAGTCTCGTCGAGGAAGAGTGGATGGCTCTATCCGTGTTCTTTGAACCTCAGCGGGTCGACATTCTATCTCAACTTCCTCTCGATGAAATGTGGCAAATTATATCGGAAGTGCGAGATTTCGATGACAAGTACCGTGTTATGCCGCGGAAATCCGGTTAGCTACTCCGGGTTACGCGATAATGTTTTTGGGGATGATCCAGTAAAGGGTTAGAACCCAAGTAAATTATGAACACAGTTTTATTGAGATATTATTTAACGATATTTTACAGTTTCAACAAGTATAAATTATTATCAATAATTTATTAACAAGAGATTATTTAATTAATTATCTTAATTAAATAATGATTATTCCTTTTATGGTTAAAATGTTCGAGTCTTTCAATTTGTCACAATTTATCTCAAATTACCTTTGGTTATTTTCGAATTACCGATGTACACTTTGCACCCTTAAGGTTTCCGTTCTCGATTAGCATGGAAACGTTCGTATTCAACCGTACTGTCAGACTGCCCCATGCCTGCTCTCGATCCTCTATATATTCGTGAGAGAGCGGGCATGTCAGCTGAATAATGGGTACATATTTATGGTTTACTTATTCTTGTAAACAATATCTTTCCAAATCCTCGCTTTTTCGCGAGCGGGATTTGGAGTTTATTTACATTGCGAAACATCTGACTTCGGTATTCCCGAGTCCATGCCCTCGTTACCGGGACACTCGCTCGCAACGGCCTAGCTGCTGACGCAGCGGTGTCCGGTGACCAGCGTCGAGCGTCGAGCGTTCTCGACGCTCGGCGCGTGCTACATGCCATCGCTATCTCGCAACCGTCGATGCCCTGGTTACGAGATATTACTATACCCGGGGTACAACAACCGTTTTGCCAATATCGGAGCCCTGGCCAAAATCGCTCTGTCACTTCCTCATGCTAATGCCGACGCCGAGCGAATTTTTTCTTGGATGGTCGACTTCGTAACGAAAAAGCGAAATCTTCTAGGAGCCGACACGATAAACAGCATTCTCGTCACGAAG